>OY740766.1:26541331-27141331 GCA_963513935.1 Aphrophora alni | reverse complement strand
TGTTTATGGTAAAAAAACATGTAGAGTTAGATTCTTATTTAATTTTTAATTTTTATGTTACTGGTGAAAAAGAACTTGTTTTAGCAATATATCTTTTTTGTTTATACTAAAAAAAAATCGTAGCGTTATTATCTTATTTTATTTCAAATTTTCAGGTTATATGACGATAATAAACATGTTTTTTAAAATATCGCTTTTGTGTTTATAATTTTAAAAATACTTAGTTATATTTTTTTTTTATTTCAAATTTTTAGGTTATGTGTAAAAACATTAACATGTTTTTAGCAATATCTCTTTTCGTGTTTTTAGTAAAAAAAAACAGGTTTACATTAATTTTTTTGAATTTTTAGGTTATGCGGTGAAAATTAACCACATAAATTTAGCAATTTATTTTCGTGTATATTGTACAAAAATACGTAGGATTATGTTCTTAGAGATATTTACGCCAAGTTTAATTAAATATGTTAAGTAGTATAAAAACAATAAACCACAGAAAGACGACCAGACATAGACAGGGGGTGAGATCATTGACAGATGGAACAGATAAACTGACAGACTCAGTGATTTACTAGATTCTACTCTAGCATATAAAATATAATGTGTTAGAAAGTAGGTCTATACAAACAAATCGTTGAAATTTGTATGGATGTAAGTAAAAAAAGCAGTATTATATCTGTCGACAAGTATTTCTCAAAAAGTGTCGGGCCGTTTTTAGTCCGTTGAAGACGTTTTATGGGTTCTTAAAACAATTCTTGAGATTGCCTCTCGTAAAAGCAAAACTTCTATTTTCTAAAATCGACATCAACAATTTCAATCAAATTTTGTACATATATTATAGTCCTTAATATGTACATGTCCCTAGGTATTGGAATATTTCTAAAAAGGAAAAAAAATGTCTAAAGTGACTTCATTAAAAGATCGAATTTTGATTAAATTATAAAATTAATAAAACAAATAAAAATAAAATAATTGAAATAAATATCAACGAACTACTATAAGAAAAACAATATTAAAAACTTGATAACATATACAATTGAAATATTTTTAAAATGTAATAGTTATTTATATATAAGCATATATTTTCACTTATACAAACAAGTCAGAAGTATGTATATAATTGTTATACCATCCCTTTTATTAAATCGAGAGACTATAACGATTGGAGTTCTCTCTGCGGTACCCTTGTGTCATAATTACCTCATTTAATCCCGACAGGTTTAAATGAAACTTGGTACTGGCCCAAGTTATAATATTTTCTTCGTCTTTTCTATAAATAGACTCACAATTCAATAATTAACCCATAGAAAACTCCAAGTAATGTAAAAAAAAACCACGCCCAACACATAACCTACAAAATGCAATTAGCATTATAGCTCGTCTGTTCAAATGACTTATTGTCGGTTAATAAATTCACTGGAACAGAAATGGCTGCAAAATTAATGGTCTGCATACCACGCTAAGGGGAATTAGTGGGGGGGGATACATAAATCATACATGCAGACTCTTTACTCAAAGGGGGGAAACCTCTTCTCCTTCTAACTCTTATGACCTTTGGTTGGCCGCAGAACGGGTTGAGATCATTTATAAATACGTCATTTAGATAGATAATTTCTACAAGAGGTTAAGATACAGGGGTAACCAATTGGGTAATTATTGGATTTGTTTTATTAAAATAAATAATTTGAAAAGTAGGGCCTGAGTAAATAGTCACTTTGCATTGTATTATAAAGAGCCTAAACCCAGTAATTGAGGTTGTATACCACTTGCAGTTAAATTTGTTTTACTTCCTTAAGTAAATAGAATTTTCGTATTTATTTTAGAAATATTTAAAGTCCCACTTTTGTTTACCGTAAAACCATGAAGATTAAGTCAATATTATGCATATTTTGTTAAAATTGTGACTTTAAAAAAACAAGAAGATTGTTAAACCCCAAACTAACCTAATAACAAAGAACCTTTTCCAAATTAAATTTTGGCCTATCACTCTAGGCCTATCAGTTTTTAAATTTATTTAAATATGTATTACACGAAAAAAATAACAAATTTACTATTATCCCTCAGTATAATAAAAGAAACGCAATTGAGCCACGTGTTGTGTTATGACCAGCTCCATGCGTTCAGTTTCCGATCAAATTAAAATAAGGTCAGTTTAAAACAGACGTTAAAACTAAAGTAATTAGTTAACACAATAATAACGTTTGAACTCGAAATTACAAAAATGTGTTCAGTTTTGAAGAAACAAAACACATCTATTGTACAATAATAATAATTAAAAAAGGTATTATGCTAGACACAACATTCCTGGTCGAAAGAACGTTGGAGAAAGTGCTGAATCACAGAAAATACAATTTCACTAATACTGACATATTTCTTTGTTCAAAATAAAATCATAAAAACATCAACTAGAATTAAATTAAATTTGTACAAAAAATAACATTTACAACCCTTACTCTTTTAACTTTAAAATATACACCCTTTCAAAAAAGCAATGGATAATATAAATAAACAATAAAATAAATAAATACATACATAAATCAACAAAATGTTTTTTATATTTTATAAAATAAAACAGAAAGATACAATGAAAATCACCAAACGTGTGGTAAAACCACATAAAGATCGGTAGGGATATAAGGACAGATATTTTAAAATCTCGAAGTCTTTTTAACAGACTAGCACCAATATATATTAATTTAATCGTCAAATAAACATACATATTCGTAATCATAATAACTTCTAGTTTTATTGGATACCCCACACATAATAGTTCCCAAAAACTTTTTCAACTCGATAGTTTTCGCCCCTTAACTACCCCAAGGTCATTCTTTTGTTACCGCTATATTTTTCCCATATGTGGGATAATAAAGAATATAAATACAAAGTTTGAAATATATAGGATATATAGTTTTGTCTGTGTAGACCGGTGGCGACTTAATAAAGAGGAATCAATGAAAATGCAATCTATCTTTTTTAATGGCTATTCAATTGTTTGTCTCACATCTCACAAACTCTGCTTTTAAAACTTTAATGCATTTCATATTGTGTGTTTAAATAAAGTTGTATTCGTCGTACAAAAAATTATAATATATGGTTTCCCACTGCAACTTAATTTTAAATACAATTTTTTTTCAGATTTGTGGGTAAAGCTGCGTTAGAGAAGGGGAGGGGAGATGATATCTGACATTTTATATTTGGCTTAACGCCAACATATTAATTTCATCGTCAAATAAACATACATATTAGTAATCATAACTTCTAGTTTTATTTGATACCCCACACATAATATTTCCCAAAAACGTTTTCAACTTGGTAATTTTTGCCCCTAACTACTCCAAGGTCATTTTTATTGTTACCGCTATATTTTTCCCATATGTGGGACAATACAAAGAATATAAACGTAAAGTTTGAAATATATATGATTTATAGTTTGGTCTGTGTTGACGGGTTACGACTTACAGACAGACACAAGCGTGAAATCATAAGAGCTCTTGGTTTTACCTACGGACCCTAAAAAGGAACACAATAACTACGAAAAGAAAAAAGCTAAAGATCAGAAAAACAAGATTAAAAAACTAAAATACCTCAATAACATTGTTCATTACAACAGTTACATCAATAATTGCTTACTTTAATTATCTCAGATATTACAAACATCTTATATTGTATATGTTGTATTCAAGTCAATAAACCTGATGTTTTTCCAGTAAATTATATTATATTTTCTTCAAGAAATCCTTTTCCATTTTGTCCATAATAGTACGTATCCATTGAATACTAACGAGGCAGTAGCATCATGCACGGAAAATCCAACGTCAGTAACCGGGAACAAAGTTGTCTCTTCAAATAACTCTGCCTATCCGTACCAACTCAAAGTAAATTAAATAAAAATATTAGATATGAAGCTGTATAAGGGGTACGTTACAACAAAAAGACATTATAAGGAATGAAGTGAAAGAAACCTGCTGTCCTCCACCACACTTAATAAGCGAGTTTGTTTGAAAGGACATGTACGAGAAGTTCGGCGGGGTAAGAAGGAATAGGGTGGGGGAGTTCGGTCATGCGCAATTGGGTTGTTCTTCGGATTGTTGTAGATCTATAGTTCCCCAAGCAACTATTGATTATAACGTGACGAATAACATACGCTATTCGTGATGTGGATTTACATCATCTCATTATAATACAAAGCGGAATGTACGCCGGTGACGATTAGTTCGTTATTTTGTTAGCCCAGACATTTTCTCGCGCCAATACATTTGTCACAAGTCGTTAATAAATCTTCTAATTAAAGTATTTTAATCGTATAATTTTTCTTTTGACAACCTACGCATTTTGATACTGATGACAGAAAGTAGTTTTTTGAAAATCAACTTTGACAGTATAACGAAATCATTCGTTTTTAGGTTTGAGACGTTTTGTTTTAAATCACGTCCACTTAATTGAGTCGGAATATTGTTTTTGTGTCCGTCTAGCACTAAACTTCAGCCAAAACAAATTGAGCGTATTGGCTGAAATTTGTTATACAAGCAATAATACTCCAAAACTTTTTTCTTTTATATCTTACTTGCTATAAAATTAAAACAAAAAATATCGATTATCTCGTAATCAGCTTTAACGTTTATTAAACAATTTAGGTTTAAATAGCTTCAAACACCTAATAAAAACATGACTCTTGAATCTATATTTTCTTTTTCAATTTCACCCTTTTGACACTGCAGTAACAAAAACTAACGGACATATTTCAGTCACATTATTTGAAAAAAGGCTAGTTTTAAGAGAAGGCTAAACGAATATTTCCTGAAAAAATCCAACACAGATCGTTTGAACTATTTTATATTTTCTCTACATTAAGTATAGGCATATTAGATGAAATAAAAACAGTCAAATGGTCATACTATTTGTAAACTATTCTATTACAATTTAGTGTACAGTTTATTTCTATTTCATTTGCACTACTACAAGACAAAACTGAAATTTAATAAAGTTACATAAAATAAACAAGACCAAGATCCCATATTATTAGAATTGACAAAAGGCCAACAGTCGCAAATAAGTTTCTTTTCTTTTGATATAATCTTTAAATATAAAATGGGTGACGCTAGCATCAGCTGTAAGTTCAAAGTTGCAGTTCTACATATCAAGGCCATCACAATCACTTTCCTTTATAACCATGACATCACAATGACTCCTAAACACACGAGGGACGTGACATACAAGTTGGCAGCACTGATTTTGTCACTTCAGCTGTTTTGCTTGCATTGTTGTAAGTCTGCGATTTCAGCATTGTTTTACAGGCTACCATGTTTTCAGTGACTATTGTAAACATATTTATTCATTTTTTTTTGCAACAATAATGATGTGAATAACCTCTAGACGCCAATTGTTTTTCTCCTTTCGCGGATTTCATTTGTGAAAGATTTTCTTCTAATTGTAGAAACGCCGAGATTCAAGATTATGAAATATGAACAGATCCTGCTTCAAATGAGGTTTCCAGAAGCTACTGGAAAACACTAGACAAGAGATTTAAGGCTCACGAGAAACTTCGCGTTAGTAGGAACAATCTCCTACTTATTATTTTTTTATTGTTTAATTAAAGGCAAAGAACCTCGTGGTCATCCTCGGATTATAATAAAACGCTGAAAAGAATATAAAATAAAGACTATTAGCTCTGGGATACTCTAAAGCGTCAGGGTCGGAAGAGAACAAGAGTTGGTTAAGAGAGACCTGATAGAAAATGTGAAAGTGAGGTATGTAACCAAAGAGCACATAAAAAGTGTAGATCCATCTAACAACCTCGGGATTGCCACGTCCGTACTCTCTATAAATCAGCCTCTAAAGCCTTCTTCTCCCATCTTACTACACGAAAATGCCCGATAACATGTTTTTACTATAAAGCAGATATGTCGCCATTCTTTATCCGCACATGCTGAAGGAAGTACCCTTTAAAAAATAACTAAATTTCGAGGGAGATAATGGTAGAAAAATCGTAAATACAAAACAAAATGCAATAATGTCCTACATTTTCACTTACACTATTGACAAGCATAATTAATTTCACAACACAATTATTCCTCTTGGCACATAATTTTCATATCATTATTAAGTAACCTCCAAAATGTTTTCATACACATTACATCTAATAGGTCTGACGAGTCTTAAGTTCACTCAAAATAAACAAACTTTTTTTCTTCTTTTAGTGTAATTTGGTGAACGATCTATTATTTTTGTATATGGTACCTAAAAGGACCAAGAAAACAATGGACCGTTCTCCGAAAAATATAGTTTTTGAATTCGGTGGATCGTTCATCATTTTTTCTACGTTTTATGTATCTTTCACTGAACTATATCTAAAATAAGCGATGGAATTTTTTAGAGAACAAGAATTTAATTGTATTATCAGATATATTAAAATACCGTGTTGTGAAACCGTATCTACTCTACTCTGCATATAAAAAATATGTGTGTTACTAAACATTTTTAATAAGTTTCGGTTCATCTGTTTCTAGGTACAGGCAGAGACTATATAAAAAACTTTTGGACCTGAAGGAAACCAAAATCTTAAAAATATCGAATGAGTAAAAATTGTAAGATTTTTTTTGGATAAGTCCCGTGATTATTGTTCACGTGAGAGTACGGTATATAAATAAAACTCCATTGAGCAATGCTCACCACATTGTTACAAAAACTAACATACTGACTATTATATAAATGATGTATTCGTTATTTTAATAACAGCGGCGCTCAGCGGTAAAGAAAGTGGTTTCGGCGAGAGTTACACCGTAAAAGAAGCGACCACACCTCACCCGGCCAGACATTGCCCTTAGGGCAGGTTTCACTTGAAGACATTACAACTTCAAGACTATCATTTCATTTCACAACTCTCTTGGTAAATACTTCCTGACATTCCAATGGAAATTCTTTAGACGTATTATAAATTAAAATCTGACGGAGATAATAAAGTACGAAGGTACAAAGTAAATATTCCAACTATGTAACAAATTCATCTCGTTCCGTTAATAAGTATTAGCTAGTTACAAAAACTGTTAATACATCAGAGGGTATTTTGTCATTTTTGTTTTAAAACTATAACATCGACAGAATTCTTCCACTTTTAGCTATGTAAAAGCTGTTAAGAGATCAGTAGACTTTTGTCGTTTTTAGTTTTAAGGTTATAACAGTTTTTAGGGCATCGGCAGACATTTCGTTGTTTCCAGTTTAACGGTTACAACAAATGTACAGATATTATCCGCAGGCATGTTGTAGTTCCCAGTTTTAAGGTTATAACAGCCGTTAGGACATCGGTAGACATTTTGTCGTTTTCAGTTTTAAGGTTATAACAGCTGTTAGGGCACCGGTAGACATTTTGTCTTTTCCAGTTTAACTATTATAACAAAAGGAAAGACATCCGCAGGCATGTTGTAGTTCCCAGTTTTAAGGTTATAACAGCTGTTAGGGCACCGGTAGACATTTTGTCTTTTCCAGTTTAACTATTATAACAAAAGGAAAGACATCCGCAAGCATGTTGTATTTCCCAGTTTTAAGGTTATAACAGCTGTTAGGGCACCGGTAGACATTTTGTCTTTTCCAGTTTAACTATTATAACAAAAGGAAAGACATCCGCAGGCATGTTGTATTTCCCAGTTTTAAGGTTATAACAGCTGTTAGGGCACCGGTAGACATTTTGTCTTTTCCAGTTTAACTATTATAACAAAAGGAAAGACATCCGCAGGCATGTTGTATTTCCCAGTTTTAAGGTTATAACAGCTGTTAGGGCACCGGTAGACATTTTGTCTTTTCCAGTTTAACTATTATAACAAAAGGAAAGACATCCGCAGGCATGTTGTAGTTCCCAGTTTTAAGGTTATAACAGCTGTTAGGGCACCGGTAGACATTTTGTCTTTTCCAGTTTAACTATTATAACAAAAGGAAAGACATCCGCAAGCATGTTGTATTTCCCAGTTTTAAGGTTATAACAGCTGTTAGGGCACCGGTAGACATTTTGTCTTTTCCAGTTTAACTATTATAACAAAAGGAAAGACATCCGCAGGCATGTTGTATTTCCCAGTTTTAAGGTTATAACAGCTGTTAGGGCACCGGTAGACATTTTGTCTTTTCCAGTTTAACTATTATAACAAAAGGAAAGACATCCGCAGGCATGTTGTATTTCCCAGTTTTAAGGTTATAACAGCTGTTAGGGCACCGGTAGACATTTTGTCTTTTCCAGTTTAACTATTATAACAAAAGGAAAGACATCCGCAGGCATGTTGTAGTTCCCAGTTTTAAGGTTATAACAGCTGTTAGGGCACCGGTAGACATTTTGTCTTTTCCAGTTTAACTATTATAACAAAAGGAAAGACATCCGCAAGCATGTTGTATTTCCCAGTTTTAAGGTTATAACAGCTGTTAGGGCACCGGTAGACATTTTGTCTTTTCCAGTTTAACTATTATAACAAAAGGAAAGACATCCGCAGGCATGTTGTAGTTCCCAGTTTTAAGGTTATAACAGCTGTTAGGGCACCGGTAGACATTTTGTCTTTTCCAGTTTAACTATTATAACAAAAGGAAAGACATCCGCAGGCATGTTGTAGTTTCCAGTTTTAAGGTTATAACAGCTGTTAGGGCACCGGTAGACATTTTGTCTTTTCCAGTTTAACTATTATAACAAAAGGAAAGACATCCGCAAGCATGTTGTATTTCCTAGTTTTAAGGTTATAACAGCTGTTAGGGCATCGGCAGACATTTTGTCGTTTCCAGTTTAACAGTTACAACAAATGTAAAGACATCCGCACGCATGTTGTAGTTCCCAGTTTTAAGGTTATAACAGCTGTAAGGGCATCGGTAGACATTTTGTCTTTTCAAGTTTTAAGGTTATAACAGCTGTAAGGGCATCGGTAGACATTTTATCTTTTCAAGTTTTAAGGTTATAACAGCTGTAAGGGCATCGGTAGACATTCTGTCTTTTCAAGTTTCAAGGTTACAACAGCTGTTAAAACATCGATAGACATTTTGTCGTTTCCAGTTTTTTTAGGTTATAACAGCTGTTAACACAAATGCGGGTATTTTGTGTGTTTCCAACGAACGGGAATCCTGGTATGTTCTTGAAAATTTACAACATTCAATGTTTAAAATTATATTTTATTGGTTAAATATAACGGAAAGCGTGAACAAAGTAATCATTAGTAAATTTATATATAAAATTTTGGTTATCTATTTTTAAACCTATCATATTAACTTTTTTGATAATGAAACTTTCTAAATAAAAACAATTATTTCCTTTTAAATGTAGAATTTATAATCGGCAAAATCTAACAAGATCGTTATGGACCCTCTTCTTCAGATGACAGAAGACATTTCACAGCGAAATAATTTAACAGTACTCAAGGGGTTAGTCTTCTCTTCTCTTTTTTCATGACTGCTAGAACAGCCAAACTAAGATAACTTGTTAGGATTTAATTTTCTCTGTTCGACTATAAAACTGAACAATCTCTTATAAAAAGAAATTGCAGAATTATTACTTTTTTTGATGCATGATACAAAGTATCAAGTGGTTTATGTTTTTGAAGTGGTTTATCTCGTGTGTTGGTGTTTCATCTTAATAACTAATTGAAAGAAAACTTCATTTGTTCTAGACGGCGTTTCTATAACCAAGACATCATCCTCAGTTTTCACATGAATACAAACTTTCCGGCACTAAAATACACACAGAAAGTTCAGAATATACTTAAATGAGACAGTCATAGGTTAAAAGGAGGCTCCACTAGCGGCCGGTGCCGTCTGCCACCCATAACACTAATGCATAATACTCATAAATTCCTTGTTTTTAAAGATATAAATATAAATAAGGTATCAATAGAAAGGTATTGTACAGCTGAATGTGTTTTGTTGAACCAAATTTAAAATATCTTTTTCTGTTTTACATGAAAACCAAAACAACATTTTTTTTTACTTTAGCAATTTTTTTAAGAAAGTAAATTTAAAGATACGAAGGATTTTTCTCGCAGTTAACATAAAGCAGTTTGTTCTCTTCAATCAAAAAAAAAATCAACGAAATCGGATGAAGAATGACGGAAAAATATGGGTATCAACGAGAGTACTGTCACCCGAGTTTTCCTCCGAAAAGCAGAAGGTTTTTCAGCGAAAAGCGCTGGAGTCAAAATCGAGTGACATCGACATTTTTGTTATATGGAACCTAGTCTTAATGGCGATAGTGTATATGCATTTAACAATTAAGGATGATGTTTCGTCTTGAACTGATAAAATATTAGTTGTGGAGAGTTGTATTTGTTTAACTTTATCAAATATTTAATCATCGGAGGGGCTACTCACGGTAGAGAGGTTGCATACTTGACATACTCAGGCTTTCTAAAACTACAGATTTCGTTTTAAATCCAACTATTCCAACATTTTTTTTTTATACAACCAGCATACTTTACAAGAGAATGAAACACGAGGGAAAATATTGTTTGTTTCATTTCGTATGAAATATAAATCTAGTACTTCAGTTTGTAGAAGGAAATACTGTACAAAGCTAAAGTAGCTTCAAGCAATCATAGATATTTTATGTAGGCCACAGCAACGAGTGAAGAATGGAATAAAAAGGGGGGGAGGGAGTTGTGGAAAATAAATCTCCTCAGGAATAATCTTGATAAATATTTACTATTGTGATTACTAACGTTAGATTTACAAATAGTAGTTATCTGTTTGTTTTTTTTCGGGGACACTGTTTGAGAAATATCCCGTTGGGACACCCTTTGTTTCAGTTGACCAGTGTAGGTTCAACTTTGTGATTTGGTATGTCTTGAGTTTTGTTAATTTGTGGTTTTCCTTATCACGTTTGTACATAGTCTTAATTGTTATGACCACTTGGGCCTAAATTTAGCACCGAATTCTTTACTTAAATTACTAATTATAGTTTTAGTTTTTAAGAGAGTCCCTAGGCTAATGAGTTAAAAAAGTAGCCATACCTCAATATGATCATTAGTAATGTATAACATCATTTTATTTTCAGAAGATAAAACCATGATCTACTGTTTGCATAGTACTATACTTCCTGTCAAATTCAACTATGTTTTTTCTCATTCTACTAATCTTAGTCTGATCCGTGATCTTGGTTACATTCTATCAGATTCAACAAATTGTGTTATCTTCGCCTTCTACTAATTTTGGTTCTGATCTGTGATCTTGATTATATTCTGTAAGATTTTAACTACCTGTGTTACCTTCTCGTTAAACTAATCTTGAACGTGATTTGTAGTGAAAAACCCTAGATACTTTTCACCTTCAGTAATGACACGATAAATTTCCATGACACTACTTTTTCTCCACTAATCTATACACACTAAGAACTATTTGATTATACAAAGTTTTTCAGTAAGATGTAATCTATTCCAAATAGAATTCCTACAAGTAAGTGTTAATTTTACTTACATATTCTGTTCAATAATGAACATTTAAACAACAATAAATACCTTTTTATACATCGGAAGTTATGAAACAGAAATAATAATGCTTTGATACAACTTTACATTTAAAACGAACAACAATTACAATGAACGATTCTCAGAAAAGTTATAAAATAAAATCAAAGCAATGTTTTGTTGGGAAATGTTTTTAAAGAAAGTTTTTACCAGCACTTACATTACTAGATATCCTCTGAAATATAAACAAACTTGTATGTGTTTAAAATGTATATACACTTGTAGAGCCTATAACTTACTCAAAAATGTCTTGCTTACAATAATTGCAAATGAACAAAAAAAAAAAATGCTTTCCGGAAGACGGCGGTCGTCAGAAAAAGAAAGAAATGCTAGAAAGTCTGCACCTATTTCTAATAAAATTTGTTGTCCAAGAGAAAGAATGCTTAAATCAACTGTCCATCGAATCTTGACTAATCATTGAACAAATTTTAATCCGATATTGTAGTAAATGATATTCCGGATAATTGATGAGGATGGAGGAAATTAAAATACTTAATAAAGAACTGAAGGCTACGAACAAAATGGAAGGTTCAGAATAATTTCCTAACCAAAAAAAAAGATTATATTAAATCTTTTGAGCTTGACTTATGAGAATTTATACAGGATAATAAACAAACGTGAACACAATTCTCACAAAAAATACGCCTAAGTATCAGACGCGTTTCAACGACAAGGTCGTCCTCTTCAGTGATACATGAGCTACACCAATCAAACTATAACTCACGTGTCTGATACTTAGGCGTATTTTTTGTGAGAATTGTGTTCACGTTTGTTTATTATCCTGCAAAAAAAGATTGATAGAGTAGGAGCAGATATGTAGAGATCGTGGATGTAAGAGGTTGTGCCAAATGACAAGCCGAGGTGAAAACGTCAAAAGATGGTTATGATATTATTCCAGTAAACATCTCCAATGGAGGCCAGAAAGTTGAACTTTTTAAAAGAAATGAAAGAAAATATCCAATTCTTCACAACAAATACTTTATTTGTAGCAGATGACGTTTCAATAACTAAGTCGTCATAATCCTCAGTTGTAGTGCTGCCATCTAATGATCTATTTTTGGTAATTTCAATGTCAGCATGCAGTATGGATGACATTCTACAACTCAAACTAGCGTATTCTGAACTGAACCCACAAAACTAAAACTGTTCCACCCAGATATGAATACTCACATTATCGTGTGCTATGGGACATCTTCCCTTAGATTAGATATAAATTAAATAGTTGTACAGACCAAGAATGTTGAGTACCAAAAGGTTTGTGTACATGTAGCAAGTGAAGATGATGACGTAGACATTGAAACTTCTGCGTCATCTTGCTACAAAGTTTTTATTCATGAAACTGTGTTTTCTTTTTATTTGATGTTTGCTAGTTGTACCTGACAAAATGTGCACAGTTTGAAAACAAGATTATCTAGAGCGTTGAGGTCACGTTTAATCCCCATAATTTCACCTTCTGGGGATATCACAAGCCGTATGGGTAATTATATAGCAGAGCTGCCTCACTTCAAAATCAATTTTTATGGGTTTTATTCGTCAAATAAATGTTGGAAAAATATTTTACTATCGAAAAAAAGTGTCGGAAAGATGATTACATAATACAATAATACAATTACACAAGTAGTTTTTTCGTGATAAAATTAACTCTGTGTTATCTTTCATACTCATGACATTCACTTCAATAGACGTATATATATAGCAACCTGGCCAAACCTTTCGTGACATATAATAATACAGCCCTACATATGCGTACACTGAAGCACATACGCAGACAATTGAACGTCAATGGAGGGAGGTGCGAGGAAATGTGCCGCGATATGGAAATTCAAAACAACATTTCCATGGCCATATAGCCGAATTTATGTTTAAGATAAAGTACAATGAGTATAATACTTGTTTTCATCATTTATGGCGAATTACGAGTGAAATACATTTAAATTCAATAAATTCCTCATCTACTGAATTTGCAGCAGAATTTGACTCTGATTAAGATTTTCTTGTGTAATCTTGTGAAATTATGTTATGTAACCATAAACAACATTTATTTGACGAATAAAACCCATAAAAATTGATTTTGAAGTGAGGCAGCTCTGCTATATAATTACCGCCGTATGTTACAGTTAAAAACCACGTAATCTTATCAGGGGTTACAAGTGTGTTATAGACTATCAGGGTTAGGTGTAATTAGACAGTCAGTAGCGCCGTTTATCTTGACATACTCCCGGATTTTGTCTTCCTTTTCTTGTTGTTTAAAGATAAAAAACCTCACAGTTATCATCGCCTCGTAAAAAAGATAGAAAAGAGCGTAAATAAAGACCTTTAGCCTTCGAATACTCTAATACAGTTTAGATCGAAAATAACAAGAGTTGGTCAAGATAGGAGAGATGAAAGAGAGAGATTTAACCCAAGACTATATGAAAACAGATGTAGATTCAGCTAGGTCCCTAGGGCAAGCCAACGCTCACTATAAGTGAGATCCTGAGCTTGAGGGTGCATTCAAAAGAAATTTTGGGATGAGAGTTTTATTTCTAGTAAGATGAAGTCTGCAAGAAGCAGCATTGAAACCCTTCCCCATGCTCAAACCATTGAACTTCCTCTTTATTTTTTTACACGTAACGTAAAGTAATATATTGGAATCAAAAATTAGATTCTTATTCGTTTAGAGGTCCTCTGAGTTCAACAAAAGTGTAAAGATTTTGGGAATGATGTTTGGCGTCTATCAAGTGTCAAGTGCACTACAGACAGTTAAGTTATTTTAATCAAATTTAGAATTTTAAAAATTAGGGGTAGCTGTCATAAGTAATAAAAATTATTGATTTTTTTTCTAACAATTTTAATCTAACTTTAACAAAACCTCTCACAAAATCCCAGTTCGTGAGTTATCCATAAAAACAACAACACAAATCCTCTATGAAACTGTTGTAAAAACGTAAATTCTCAAAATCGGCTCTACCGATTTCCTTTAAATGTTGGTGAATTAACTATAAACTAATGTGGAAAACTGCAAATAATAGGAAACTAACGTTAAGTAATTATTACCAAAATACGAAAGCAAACCTAATTTCATCTTTATAAACAGAAGACGAGTTATTGACATGAATGAAGTAAGTTTCGACTTTATTTAATATACGTATAATTATTGTTTAAATAACCTACAAAATATAAGAGAGTCTTGTTTTTTACTAACTACTACTGAACTAACAAGTTTTGTTTGGTTAGTATTTTGAGTATGAGCGCGCGCGCGCGCGTGTGTGTGTGTGTGCGCGCGTGTGTGTATGTATGTGTGTGTGTGTGTGGGAAAGTTTGTGCACAATTTATTTATAGTGAGACATGTCAAAGTTAAGGTTTATAGGTTTATAGCATGAAACCTGCTATTAACGATTTGAAAGCAAACGTAGAAATTAGTAAAAGCAGTGTGCTAAAAATGGAGTCAAATAACTTGTGTATGAACATTTCCTAGTTTTGGATATCGGCGTCCCATAAAGAAGATCGTATGACTAGCAACTTTATAGACTTTGGGCTTTACTAGAATTTGAACGCTGTTTTTGTTTCATACTGTGTTTGACATCGAACGGTGTCTTCCCTGAATCCATATATTCGTGCGCAAAGTTTGGTTATAGAGTAACAATACGTACGATATTGAAGATGTAGTTTTCTTTTTTAGTTTCCACTATCAGTATAGTATAGAGATAGAGTGAAAAACTCCCAGGTGGTCAATATTAGTTATTTTTCTAGACCTAGCATACATTTTCCTTTAGTTTTTAGTGTTTACAGGAAATGAAATTTTCAAAATTTGAATAAAACATTATTTATTAAAATACAGATTACTGGAAAGTTAATTGTAAATTTCGCTTTTAATTAATATTATGAGTAGCCAATATGTAGATGTAGAATATTATATACCGTACTATTAATTACTAATGCATTTTTACTAAATATTTTCTTTCAGCAATAACCTACATCCTTCACGTTCTAAAAGTTGCAAGTCAATACTGCTCTAGAGAGGACGGACGATAATGGTTTTGTTATCGATAAAGCAACCCGGGATTCTGCAGATAATCCTGCCATGTCGCAGAATGGGTGAATCGATCCACTCATACGTACGCACTTTCTTTCTACATATTATGTCTCTTGCGTTGGGTATATATGTAAATAGTTTGTGTCAAATAAACAAAATAGCAAGATGTTTTGGAATTCCATTACAGTAAATCAACTTAATGGTATGGAATACCCCACCCACCACCACACCCCAATCCAAGTTAGTCACCTCTAGTAGTGTTTCTCTTCTTATTGATTTATAAATGTATTTTTTCCCGCTCTTTCTTTTACAAGTTAATCCATTCAACTGAAACGTAAGTCTTGTAATACCAACTATCCGTGATTATTCTAAATCTTTAAATACAGGATAGAGAGAGATTCAAAACAGCTGATCCTATTTCAACTATATTACTTTAACTTATATATTTATGATAATTTAATATTAAATTTAATACATTATATTAATACATATTTTAAGAAAATATTTGTGCAGCTACTTTTGGAGTTTCAGTTTATCGATTTTTATGATTATTTTTACTTTTTCAAATAAAGAAAGTTATCTAATGAGTAAAAATGAAGACGTATATCGAGTTTTTCACGAAAATATAATTTATTGAAGTGTTTTAAGTGTAAGATTTTTTTTTTTTTTTTTTTTATTGATGTTTGAAATTATTAATACATTTGCTAGGATCAACATAATTAGTGTAAGTACAATCTTCTGCCAATCCTAGCATTGTCTTATTTGTCGACGCGTTTCGGAGTTCTTCCATTTTCGAGAGCTACTTTAGTACTGAATTCATCCGTTAAAGATTCGTCTATATATACAGCTTTGCCACGCCCCCTACCACCAGGCTCCGCCTCCCGTGTTATTGGCTTTGGTGGATTTACTAACTTATTTCTTTTTCTTTATTTTTCAGTTTTTGAAAGATTACTTTTGATTGGTTATAAATTTGCTCGTCAATAATATTTTCTCCGTTCATATTTACTATGTAAATATATTTTACATTATATTTAGACGTCTTTCTTGTTGTACTAATATAATAACCTAGTAGAATCTTTCATGGCATATGAGATATGACCCTAATTTAATAAATCAATGAAACCAAAGTTCAAAATTTTGTTTTTCTGAAAATTGACTTCAATGACTTTGATTAAAATGGAGCCTTTAAAGACCCAAACTAAACATGAGAGAGAGAGAGAGAGAGAGAGAGAGAGAGAGAGAGAGAGAGAGAGAGAGAGAGAGAGAGAGAGAGAGAGAGAGAGAGAGAGAGAGAGAGAGAGAGAGAGAGAGAGAGAGAGAGAGAGGGGGGGGGAGAGGGAGAGAGAGAGAATGATAACATGTGGGTTCAATAATGTAAATGGTGTGGAGACACTTTTCTCTCTCCTTTTCTTTCCGGTGGTAAAGGACAACATCTATATATAGAGACGGTTAATGGCCTAATGGTTGAATTGACAAATATATGTCACGAGGAATAAAAATGATTGTTGCAAAGATAGTCCTACGCCCATAGGGTTCGTAAAAACTATCAGTTGATGTCTTACACTGTAGGGAGTTTATTTAATTTTAAAATATACAATCATAACTGCAACGTTAATAGTCCATAGCAACCAAAACAACTTTGTAAGTTTTATAACGGTTTAAACATGTTTTAATTGATCAGCTTTTGTAATTCTTTGAGGTTTATTTACATAATTCTTGAAAACGAATGCGCAGTGACAGGTAATTTATAATAAACAGGGATAGTTTGTTTAAACAGTTAAAAGGATTAACATGTGAAAGAAAGAGCGAAGTAATACATTTATAAATCACGATACTAAAAGTGACTCACTTCGGTTTGGGGTGTGGTGCGATGAGCGTACCCCATACCATTAAGTTGAATTCCAAAACAACTTGTGATTATCTTTATTTGCATGTAGAGGCAACTTGACACAGGCCTAATTATTAGTAAGAACATGTCGCTTATTGTACGTGTGAGTATGTACACTATCCACTCTGTACCATTACCTGCATAACTCCTGCTCGGTTTATTGATAACGCTGACTTCTTACTAATTAATCATTATTATAATGACTTTTATGTTGTCAGATAGATAGATAACATCTAAAACTAGTCGTACATATAAAATAATAGAAAGGGTGATTAAAATTCGATAAGTAAAAAAGTTACAAAAAAACTTTAAAAGATAACCCCCAGGATATTTTGAGTTAAAACAAGAGGTGTCACTAAATTTTCTTATGAGAGCTTCTATTTTTAATTGATGATAGCAGTGCTTATGAAGATACTATCTTATGTATCTTTATGTCCATAAGATAGTATAAACATAACTATACAGTGTTTTATTGGGGTTTTGGGGAAATTTATTTTATAGTAAGTTGGTGAGATAAAAAACCGATAACACTTTCGATAAATAAATGAAACAAAATCCAGGGTCAAGGGTACAAGCCGTTTTACGTTGAGGAAACTGCCACAACACCCAGTAGACTAATTTATTTCTGGAAAGTCGTAAGACCGTACTTTGCTGTCATGTTTATGTCGGATCACAACAGTCAAGAGTCCCCTAAATCTCGTCGACGTTTATTTCTGTTCTTTTTACAATCATGACCTTAGCTTTTAACTATGCTTCAGTTTTCATAAATCATTTATTTCTTTTCTCCCACTAAGAAGAAATAATTTCAATCTCAGTTATTTTATGTAGGTAATAAATTGCCTTGGTATATTTTACAAGTTGTTTCTAAAGCTGTTTTTCTTAGATTTTACACTCATATATTACGACCTAGATAAAAATACTCTCACAGGAATTATAACAAAATTGCAAAGTTGTAATATTTTTATATAAAAAGTAATTGGAATTTCATTGCATTTAAATCATACTGAAAATTTTGTAATAAAATATTTCTATCCCTGTAAATAGGAAAATGTATCAGAACTTTATATTATATCGTACATAATTACACTTCGTACAAAGAAATTTGTCTTTCTACCTAGCTCTTTGGACAAAGAAACATGTTGGGATTTATTAATTAAAGCCCACAACAACCTCCTCCAATATTATGTTACTTTATTCTTATTTTCTAAGATACAAACAGTTAAACAACGCTCTAGAAACGGTCGAATATCGAAGTTACGTTTCATGGAGAAATATTAGTTTCAGATTAGAAGTGTCATTAAAAAGTGATTTTTAAAAATTATATCTATCTGTTATGATTGTAATACAGTGGAGCGATTTTGATCAAATTTGGCTTGAGGAAAATATATATCAAAGCTTTTTTAGATTTTTAAACTCACCAAAAGACAAAATTGATCAAAATTTGCTGTAAAATATTCCTAAGATTCACATAAAATCGACCATCAGGGGCTCACTTTAGTAAGTACAAAGGATCCTAGCAGAATCTACACCTATTTCATGTTGTCTTGGGTTAATTCCCTCTCTTTCATCTTTCCTTTCAGGTGACCAACTCTTACTCTTTTCCGACCCTGACGTTATTAAAGTATTGTATTATATGTTCTTTTCTTCTTCGTTTTACAAAGTAATGATGAACGAGAGGTTTTGCATTAAAAAAATTATTTAACTAATAAAAAAAATGTAGTTCTCTCCAAAAATGCTGGTTCTTAACAAAGTAACCGTGAATTCGGCCTTTAATAATACCCCGTATGTCCCAAAAACGTTTAAAGCAATTTCGATGAAATTTTGATGATATTGAAGATGTCAAGCAATGAGTTGAGCTTTAAGTAGAAGAAAAACTAAGTAAATATTGACCCGCATTGTGTTTATTTGATAATCGTAATTTTCTTGTCGTTAGGGGCATACATTCCACAAAAAGTTGATCCATAACGCTAGAGGGATTTTGAGAAATTGTATCATCTAACAGTGTGCATAGATTGTTCGTTGTCATTTTTAATCGAAACTTCTAAACCTACGCTTTTTGAGAAAATTAAATGTACACCGTTATAGTATTTGCTGTTATCATTATTATTAATCGTCATTTAAGCCTATATTCTAATTATTATTAAATTAATTGTCATTATAATTATGTCAACTTTGCCTAGCATTTAAAGGTCAATTTCCTCTCCTTAACTTCTTCACCAGGGGAGTAAGCAACACAAGAAAAAACGCAGACCATCATCCCTGCTCAAACCTCTGTAACCCATAACGGTTTACTAGTCCAAACTGCGGAAAGATAAATATGCGTTCTGCCAACTGAATTTAAAGGACGAGAGAATGGTAGGCACTTAAACCGGGGTGGTGAATTTAGCGCGCAGATAAATTTTGCGTTATTTAATATTAACATATAAATGCTTTAACACTTCCAAAATTCCGAACTGAAAACAAGGATTTGCTTTTAGACAATCCAGATGAATGTGTTTGTGTACACAAGCTTAGATTGATCCTGATCGATTAGCTCTATACAATAATTGTAAAAGACATCCATCAAACATAACCTAACAAAGATACAAACTGTAACTGAAACACGAGTTGGTTAACAAAGTGACGGAAACTGTCGCACGTGACTTAGGGGAAGCGTACCGGTTACACATCTGTCATTTAATTGAGACCTAGCATAATTAAAATGTTCTGACAGTTGCAAAACTAGGCCAACTATAAACGTATGATGAGAGCCCCACACACACACACATTGCGTGCTCACATCCTTCTTGTGGGGACACATGACTAAACGCCTACGTAATGGAACATTTTAATTTGTGACTAGGTCTATGACTAACTGTATCGTGTTCTGAATAAGACAAGGTTTTATAAACGTGTTATTTAAAGTAAATTGATGTCGTGTATAGAATATGATTGCCAGACGTCCTGGATTGTATTTAATTTGGGAAATTTGTCCAATTAAAACAGACTGGCAATATGCCCAGTCGATGTAATTTCATTTTAGAAAAATCATAATAAGTTATCAATCATTTTGATAAAGGCCAACAGATAAGGGGGTTAGAACCTGGACTGTCAAGAATCAACCTATAAAAAAACTAATACAATTCAAGATACTTATCTCTTCCAAACGGCAGGGCCTGACACATAAAGTAAAGAAATTTGAGTGTAATAAATTTAAATTTAAATAAATATTAAAATTGAAAATCAAATAAATAATTTCTCAGAAGGATTAGAAATTGTCCACACCAGGACATCCCGAGGTCCGGTATCGAGAGAGACAACTAGAATAAGAGTCCAAGATCAGAAAAAGTACAACATCGTCGGATAAATTAAGTACATCGCGTACTGATGGGACCATTTGTCTGTGCGCGCGGCTCTGACGCTACTAGCCGTACTGTAAAAGTAGGGCTCGCTCACCCAACTATGTTTGTCTACCATTCCCGAGACATAATTACAGTTTACTAGATTTGTAGTGCACATAGAAACATGATGTTTACATCAAAATCTTCTGCGTTTAATGAGGAAGGTTGTGACGTTAATTGTTGATAAAAAAGATAAACATTATTGTTCCTTTTAATTTAATTTGTGTTTGAAGTTGTTATGTTAGAATTTTTTCTGCAAAACTAATTTGGTGTATTGGTAAAATTATTTTTTTTACCTTAGGCTGAAAACGAAAAAATAAAGGTACGCTATTTAGTAAAATTACTGGTAACCTCTTTACATGGAAATAAAAAAAAACTTTAAACTAATAAACTAAAACAAAAAATTCCTTTCTTATCTGGGGAGGAAAAAAAACAAATTTTATTGTTTTACGTCCTTTAAAATATTAGTACTAGCAAAGGTAACATCTAAAAAATGTGATACTAAAAGTTGATTTACAATATTAAATTTATTGACCACATGTTTTTGGAAATGAGCGATAACCATTTCCCCCCCCCCCCGCGCCATAGCCAGCCGCGCGCACAGACAAATGAACCAATCAGTACTGGGGTCCGTGCCAAGTGGCGCCCAACGTGGGACACTACCTGGGAATTATTAATTTGTCACTGTTGACTTACCCTACGTCCATGAAATTATCAAATATATGATAATTATATTTAGTTAGGTTAGAACCCACATTTGGAAATATGGAAAAGAACAGTAGTATAGCATAGTTGCGTACTGATTTCAGCCTCAAGGGTTCACTTATAGCGGAGTACGGGTGAGGGGATAACAAGGTTCCCTAAGTTGAATCTATATTAGGTTCCTCTATTTCATCTTTCCTATCAGGTAGCTTTTGACAAACTATTTTCTCTTCCGAACCTGTCACTATTAAAGTATTTGAAGATTAGGGGTTTCCATTTTATGTTCTCATTTTTCTATATTTTTAAAGCAGTGATAACTGCAATGGTTTTTACCTTTAAACAAACAAAAAACGTAATAATAAAAACATTTCTTAGAAGAAGTAGTGTAGTTGAATAAGAACTGCAAAAGATTATGGTTGTTGCAAAAGCAACAACCATAATCTTTATATTTTGTATAATGTAAGCATGTCATTAATTATTGAAATAATTTAATTAAAACAAAATATAAATCAGCAATGTGTTCAAATAATATTTTAATACCTAACTTCTGTTCATATACGTATATATATATATATATATATGAATTTTTTAAGAGTTACTGCTATTAATAACACCTTCAAATACCCTCAAGGAATCATTTATAGTGAATACGGACAGGGAATCCCGAGAGAACCTACTGGACCTTTCTTGTATTAGATCTCTCTCTTTCTATCTTATTTCTCTTGACCAACTCTTGTTCTTTTCCGACCTAGACGCTATTAGAGTATTCGAGGGCTAAGTGTCTTTATTTTAAGTTTTTTCTTTATCAGGCGATGATACCAAGAGGTTTTTGCCCTTTTAAACAACCTGTTAAAATAACTTTCAAATGTACAAGTTTTAAATGACAAATTACTGTTATGTTGCAAAATAAATGTTGAAATATTGGTTTGTTGTTTTTAGAAATATGACGCAATTTAAAAAATATATCAACAGAACAACGAAAAAGACATTGTCCTAGCTTGCATTATCTGTAAGGTTGATTCGATTTTTTTCTCCCCACTCGAAAATAAATACGATAATCGAATTTAAATATTTAGAAATGCGGACACTGTGTTTTTTGTTCTGAACTATTGATTACAAATATTACAAAATACCATTCACCATAAATGATGTTTGTAATTGTTTATTTATTGGTAATATCGCCAATGTAAAAAAAGTAAATAAAGACAAAGCATAAGTCTAAAAACAGATTTTAAGTGAACCTAACTCTGCAATCATTCTCAGAAAATACTTTAAATACAGACCATAACTTATTTTGTTAGAGCTAAAATTATGGTAAAAAAATAATATCAAAGTTCAAATTAGATACAAAATGGCGGATTGATAGTGTTATTTAAATGGTAATTTATTTTGATGATATGGATCGATTCAAGTGAAATAAATAATCAAAGGGTTCTAAAGAACTCATGTCAGGAATTGCTTCATTAGGCGTCAGTCTGTTCGTTTGTACATTTTCATTAAAAAACTTTGAACGGATTTAGTTTTTAGTTTCTTAGTTCCCCCAGTTCTCTCAGTTTATGATATTTTGGAAATATAAAATCGTGTGAAATTTTTTATTGATTTGAAAAACTATCCCTAATTTTAGTAGCATTGGGAAACATATGGTTGTTTTAATCAATTACGAAGAATTTGCTTTTTTTATCATAACTCAGAACATACCATAATTTACAAAAAAAAAAATAAAGATGACGCGTTTTTATTAATTTATCAGTTTCTGAGAAATTCGGGATAGTATATTAATGGACGCCATTTTGAAAAAGTTTTATATAGAATTATTTACTTACGGACACGTTAAAAAATTTACAAAATATGAACTCGATTTATATTTAGAACACATGAATCAAAATTATAGGTCCCTATTTAAAACATTGTCGATCCGCCATTTTGAATTAAAAACTAATATAGTACAAAAAATGAAGGCATGTTTTCAATTTAAAATACTTCTAACTTTCACGATTGTAGAGATAGCCCATTAAAACAAAAACACTGTATCGTAACGCACTACAAGAAGGATTTTGCTACAGTAAAAAAACAACTTATTTTCTCTAGTAATAGAACGCAGCTTTAGATGACGGCCACTAGATGTCATCGTGCAGGCTCGCAGTAGAAAGCGAGAGATTTACTCTTTATCACTTGCACTACATGTTTAGTGGCCGTCATTTATTGTTTAGAGTACGATGACATTGAGTGGCCGCCATCAAAAGCTTCGTACTACAAGAGAAAGTGATGTCAAAACCTTTCTTATAGGTTTACATATTCATTATATGTCTTGTGTCAACAGCACAAACGGATACTGCCCTTTGTACGTTCACCAGTCTACAAGAAAAACGTATTCTAAACGTGTTACCTATTATGTGTAAACGTCACACTTAAGTCACGCGTGTTAGTTTTTAGTAATATACAGTGTGTCCCAAAACTCCCAGACCGGTTCAATAACTTGAAAATAAAAAATAACCTTTGGTGATACCAATGAATACATGTATTCATTGGTGATACTTTTTGAGAAATGGTACATTTTCACCCTTCCCCAAAAAAGGAGTTGGGGGGGGGGAACTTTATAATCTTAAACGGAAACCTACATCGAGTGACCCCTTATGTTAACGGACTTATATAATACAACTGCGCAAACTACAGTTCGATGTCTTGCTCCTAAAATATTTGAAACGGCTATTTGTAAAGCGGGTTTTCCCAGTTGTCAAGAGTAGATTTCGAGAACTGTAGGTTTTAGTGGACTTTCCAACTTTAAAAAAAACATAATTAAAGGTTACTTTTAAAAGAATTAAATACTAATATCAGCTCTTTATTGGAAATTATCAGCTTTAACTTGCTCTAAACCATAATGGATTGGTATTAATTACAATCAATCATTCAAAGTACTTTAGACCCCATGTACTCGGAATCTGTATTTGTTAAAAAAAAAAGTTAATGTGTATTAGTAATTATGATTACAACATTACAATTTTTAAATACATTTTGATCCGATATTCTCGCATTCTAATTCATTGTGAATGAAAAAAAAAAAGAAGGTAAAATAGCTGTTTTAAATATTTGAACGGACGCCATTTTAGATAGGAGCAAGTTATCAACCTCTAGTTTGTGTAGTTGTGTTTCACTAAAGGTCTAAATAAGATGTCCCACCGCGGTAGTTATAATTATATATCGAGGTGTGTCGAAATAAGCTATGGGCTTTAGACCACCTTCCTTACAGTCACGGTTGTGTTCTTATTATAATTAAATGTATGTCTTACAAAGTTTATTGTAATTAACTCATTAACAGCTGGTTACCTAGAGTGATTATTGGTATGACGGGGGATAAGTGATTTGACCTCGTAAGAGCAGCCGCGTTTTCCTAGGTTTACCCTATGTTGTGTTGAAACATAGTTAAGAGGTGAGGTTTCACCCAACAATCGAAAATCACCGCAGAGTTGTAACCATTATTTGCTGGTGAAATAGAAAATCCAGACTTTGTCAACACATTTTACGCATATTTCTTAAAATTTTCAGCGGTTTTGTCAGTAAATTTTGATCGGTAATAGCGGGTTGGTGTACGATTTAAACGCGAAATGGGATTGAAATCGGTGTAACTTTTTTATATAATTCGGCGATGTAGGTCTCAACTTTTAACTCAATAATAACTATTAAGAGGAAATCCATACTATTTTTGACATTTCAGCGACAGCAAAATCGCAGTTGGTACATAATTAAAACGTCATTTAAATTTCAAATAATTATTAACATCGCTTTAGAGGTTTGAAAATTATAAGTTATTTTATTTTGAAGTCGCAGTGAAACGCGACTCGGGAGGGTATACAAATGGCTCGATTGATGAAGGGCTTCTCATTATCTATAAAAATGTTCCTTTCGTGAAAAAAAATTGTTTATACCGTTATTTAAGAATGTTTATTGGTCTTTCTTTTTGTTTATTATCGATGATTATAAAAGTCTTAACTATTCTACATGTAGATTTAGAAAGGTAAACGAAAAATGCCTTAGTATATTAAGTGTTTTTAGGTATTCTTTAATACGTATCAATTATAATTAGCCCGATTTACAAGTAGTTGTAGCTGCGTGTAGAGCTAATTAGTGGTATTATAAACTACAAAGCGAATATTTGACATTTAGGACAGTTTAGGAGTTCACTCAACCACAAGAATAAAAACAGCAGAACAAAGCGGCGCTCTCTTCATTAAAGTGGTTAGTCGTTTACAAATTATGACCTTAATTTAAATTTGAGACATATTACATCTAAATAGCAAATTCCAGTGCAGTCTATAATTCGTAAATATCATTAAAAAAATTACAAAAATTTGGTGTTTTCAACTACATCAGCCTAAAGTAATGGATTTCCTCTATTTATTTGATGTTTACAACTACTATTAGGTAATAATAATATTACTTAAATTCCGTGTAATCCTACTTCACTACAGAAATATTTTAATAAATTTAAAATTGCTAAAGAGATTTCAAACTATTATTTGTAGTGACAGTTGTGCATGATAAATTGGTAAAGTCACTATAACTTATGACATAATAATTGGCCTATAGTGATTCATCAAGCGTTGCCAAGTTTATAGCCTAAGTCTACTACGCGTCAATATCAACTGTTTATTTTTAACTGTATCCTAACCTAAAAAGTGATAAAACGACAAAAATTGTATTTATAGGAACTACACTCTATTTACCTTGTAATTATGAATTGAAAACAAAATAGACTATATATATATATATATACACGATGTCTCTACGATTTTAATATCATGGTATTACAATTTACATTGGTGAATAATGGGAAATCAATGACAATTATTCAAACCATGTTTTAATGTAACCCTATATAGGTTATTGAAATGGTGAAAATCTCAAAAAACTGCTTTTAAAAATTAAATGCTAGGAATATTTCATTCAGCGGATAAATTAGGTTGTAGGCCCTACTAGACATTAAAAAAAATATATAGAATTCTCTAATTTTACACTGCAATTTAATTTAAACCCCAAATAAAAAAACGGTACAAGAAAGCTGGCATGAACTTTCTCACATGTTTCATTTGTAAATGTTTTGAATAAATAATAACAACTATAAAGGAGTATTCTAAACCAACGGTGACAATGTGGTAACACCAACAGTGGAGGGCGGGAGGGGGAGGTAAGACCAGCTGGTCTTCATTGGACTATTTCATGATTTTACTTATAAATCAATACAAACAGAGGAATACTATTAAATTTCCAAATATTTGAATTGTTTTAGACTATGCAATTTACTCCTTATTGTTATTCAGTATACAAAGTATAGGGTAATAAATTTCGCAATCGCAAATAATTATTACCTCCGTTTTGTGACTGAAATTTACGTTAAATAAAATCCCATAGCTTCGAAAAGTTTTAGGATGTGTTGTACATGTCCGAATAATTGTGATAGAGGTCTGCAGCACAGTGACGGAAGAAATGGAGGAGGGGTACGAGGCTCCTCGACATTAGTTGGCGTGGGGGAGGTGCTGAAGAGTAACACCCAACGTCACAAAACCTTCGTAACTCGGTGAATCTCTGTCTAGTGAGTGCTGAAATATAACGGTTATAGTTCACGTTATGACAACCTAGTTTTATTTAATCATTAATTTCTCAATATTTATAAGAGATTGAGCGGGGGAAATTGGTCAAATAAATAAGACCACTATTTATTCATGGAGTCATTTACTACATTCTAAAAAAAATCTTGTTTAGATATCACATTGCCAAGTTCACGTTCAACGTCTTGTCGAAAATATTGTTATCCTTCAACTAACCTAACCTAACCTAAACCATTCTTCCGTTTCTGCGCCCCTGATACTCAGACTATAAATGGAATAATTTATGTAAATGTCAAATGTAGTTATAAAAATTGCATTATTTTTGTCATCTGATAGGCCGAGCGCCCCCCCCCCCCACGCTCTTACTGACCAACAAACCCCTCTGTCTTATTCGGAGTTATAAGACAGTCGGTGTTATAATTGATTTAGTGTTGGTGTGATAGCTTCGAAATATTTCCGTGTTACATTTTATTTTCGGTGGAGTTTAACATTTCTATGATTCGGAGCTGGGGACCCCACCATCCAGTTTAACAATTAAAAGTGTAGTGTCAAATAGCATTTAAACTAAAAAATACAATTACAAGAGCTTTAAACAAAATTTCTTTTAAGGACAATTGATTACGAAATAATACAGACAAGATGGACTTAGGGAATATGCTCCCACCCCATTTTGTATCTAAAAACTGGGTTTCTATCTTAAGTTAGATTCTTCTCTTTCATCTTTCATCTGCTCGATCTTGACTAACTTTTGTTCTCATCAGATCCTGACTTTAACATCCTTTAAGGAGTAAGGGGATCTACTTTTCTTCTATTTAATGCATTTTTCTTCTTCTTTTATTTGAAGTTATTATGACGACAGAAATGTTTCTCGCCATTAAACACAAAAAGAACTAGTGGGGGGGGGCAAGTCATCCTTCCTGCATGAATTACAGTCGTCTCTTACAAAGTAGATGTTGCTTTGTAGCATCACCTAGCCACTCAGGAAATGTGAACCTGATTATACATGTAAATAAACAATGTACATAGTTTGTTACCGACGGTTGATTGTGTTGCAAATCTTTGCAGCGAGAATAAACCAATTAAACCAGTTGTTTAAATTGGAATTAAGGAATGACATCATTGGCTGAGTGTAGCCAATGCAATCATTGTGACATGAATATATTTGCATAACGGTGATGGGATACAATATGCAACAATAGGCTCACTGGGCATAGAACATTCCGAGTTGATTCCAATGCATGTTAAGCCTAGCCTTAAAAAAAGATAAAAACATTAAAATGAATTACAGAACATTACATTTAAAAACATTAAATATTATAAATAGTAGCTTACATTAACAATTAATTATAATTAAATAAATAGCACAATTCAAACAATTATAGATTCAAAAATAACGAAAACGAGTTAATAATAAATAAAATAGATACAAAAATACACGCTCATTCCTAATACACAAACCATGAGAGAAAACTCATTAAAACAGATTTAAATTATATCAGGGGGTGCACATATATGTAGGTTCGGACCGATTTGGACATTTAAATTTTTGACATATACGTAATATAATTTAAGGTGACTAGTCAAAAATCGATCTTGAGTTCTTCGCTGACATCAGTTTTGAGCTCCTTTAAATTCCAAAAATGGGTCTTGGAAATGGTGTCTATCGTCCATTTCTGTTCACTTCTCTAAGGATTTGTCTTTCGATATTTTAAATTTTGGGATAGCTGCTATAAAATCAAAACCTGTTCTAACGATTTTGATCAAATTTAGCCTCTAAAAATACAAACAAAACGTAATTTCGTCTTTTCAAAAATGCAGATTCAAAAAAATGAATAAGTGGAAATATCTCAAGATAGGCTTGAATCAAATGTTAATGAAATGTGAAAATTTCTGAATCAAATAGCAAAGTAATGATGAAAACTGTGATTCATGAGTAATTGGAAAATACATAAATGAACTATGACGGAGAAGTTTAAACAAAAAGTGAGGGGATGCCAGGGACGAAAGAGAAAAAGAATTAGTCAAGAAGGACGTGATAGGAAAGACTAGATGATGAAAAGTGTAGACCCCAGCTAGAGTACTTGGAGATTGTCATATCAGTACCCATAACAACTGAGCACCTGAAGGGTATACTATTATTTAATTATGCATTTTAGTCATGCCTGTAATTTTTCTTTCGGTAGTACCCTACATCCAGTACGTTTTAAAAACTATGAATCGGGGGGGGGGGTAGATAAAACATCTGCAGTATAACAGATTCTCTTGTTTGCAGTATTATCTCCACACGAGATAGGTCGAGTTAGAAGGCAATTCGTCCAAGTAGAATTAAGAACACTTGTAGTTATCAAAACTGTTAGCAGCTTTAACAATTGGTGGTATTAGCAATACTTCCACAACAAACGAAGCCTACAATAATTGTGAAGAACCTTAAAAAGTTCGATTCCAGTTCCCGGGGGGTATTTTGTTTAGGTAAAACATCTGCAGTATAACATTCTCTTGTTTGCAGTATTATGTGCACACGAGATAGGTCGAGTTAGAAGGCAATTTGTCCTAGTAGAATTAAGAACACTTGTCTTGTAGTTATCAAAACTGTTATAAACTTTAACAATTGGCGGTATTAGCAATACTTCCACAACAAACGAAGCCTACAATAATTGTGAAGAACCTTCAAAAGTTCGATTCCAGTTCCCGGGGGGGATTTTGTTTAGGTAAAACATCTGCAGTATAACAGATTCTCTTGTTTGCAGTATTATCTCCACACGAGATAGGTCGAGTTAGATAGAAGGAAATTTGTCCAAGTAGAATTAAGAACACTTGTCTTGTAGTTATCAAAACTGTTATAAACTTTAACAATTGGCGGTATTAGCAATACTTCCACAACAAACGAAGCCTACAATAATTGTGAAGAACCTTCAAAATTTCGATTCCAGTTCCCGGGGGGGGATTTTGTTTAGATAAAACATCTGCAGTATCACAGATTCTCTTGTTTGCAGTATTATCTCCACACGAGATAGGTCGAGTTAGAAGGCAATTCGTCCAAGTAGAATTAAGAACACTTGTAGTTATCAAAACTGTTAGCAGCTTTAACAATTGGTGGTATTAGCAATACTTCCACAACAAACGAAGCCTACAATAATTGTGAAGAACCTTAAAAAGTTCGATTCCAGTTCCCGGGGGGTATTTTGTTTAGGTAAAACATCTGCAGTATAACATTCTCTTGTTTGCAGTATTATGTGCACACGAGATAGGTCGAGTTAGAAGGCAATTTGTCCTAGTAGAATTAAGAACACTTGTCTTGTAGTTATCAAAACTGTTATAAACTTTAACAATTGGCGGTATTAGCAATACTTCCACAACAAACGAAGCCTACAATAATTGTGAAGAACCTTCAAAAGTTCGATTCCAGTTCCCGGGGGGGATTTTGTTTAGGTAAAACATCTGCAGTATAACAGATTCTCTTGTTTGCAGTATTATCTCCACACGAGATAGGTCGAGTTAGATAGAAGGAAATTTGTCCAAGTAGAATTAAGAACACTTGTCTTGTAGTTATCAAAACTGTTATAAACTTTAACAATTGGCGGTATTAGCAATACTTCCACAACAAACGAAGCCTACAATAATTGTGAAGAACCTTCAAAATTTCGATTCCAGTTCCCGGGGGGGGATTTTGTTTAGATAAAACATCTGCAGTATCACAGATTCTCTTGTTTGCAGTATTATCTCCACACGAGATAGGTCGAGTTAGAAGGCAATTTGTCCAAGTAGAATTAAGAACACTTGTCTTGTAGTTATCAAAACTGTTATAAACTTTAACAATTGATGGTATTAGCAATACTTCCACAACAAACGAAGCCTACAATAATTGTGAAGAACCTTCAAAAGTTCGATTCCAATTGCCGGTGGATTTTGTTTGAGTAAAACATTTGCAGTGCACTCGAGACAGGTCGAGTTACAAGGTAATTTGGACTTCCACGTCGCGTTTCAACTCAATTAAGTACGAGTTAACCTAATATATTGTTCAATGAGATGTGACAATAGCAGTTAAGACGACCATCACCTCCGTGCTAAATACTCTAGTCACGTGACATCCTAGACCGGTTCTAATAGGTATTGGAGCGTGCCAGGAGAAACGTAACCTTCCTCAACACAAGTTGAGCAGGAAATACATCCGTCCGTCTACCTTTCTATAGCTAGACGTAACGACCTGATTAATGCTGGAAAGAAATATCTACCCCAGGCACTTGGGTTTATGATAAAAGTAACTTTGTAACATGTTTATTTTTAGCATTTAATAAGAGGTATCGCTTAGAAATTTTATTCCCAAGTTTATATATAGAAACTTTAATTTTTCAGCATACTTAGTAATAAACTAACGATTGTAGACTATGTCAAATTTGACACATCTTCAAATTTCATGAGGTTTAAAAGAGTTATTTTCGAAAAGCTAGTGGTGGCGTTAAATCTTCACCACTCCTCCCCCCCCCACAAAATATTGAATTGTCTTCGGCGGCACGACTACCCGGCACCAAATCTGACCACCGCTATAAGGTTAATCAGGCGTTACTAATTTCACAACTTAACCCGGCACCGAGGCAGTTTAAAGGTAGGCGAGCGAGGTTCCCCCTCCACAACCTAACCTAACCCAACATAACCTAACCTAACCTACAGTATTTCTATAATAAATGTTAAAGTATTTATTTATAATCGTAATAAAAAACAGCCACACTTTTGTTATTGTCTATCCCTTCGTCTAGTGAAGCTCGCCCCCTAATTTCTTAAAATTTGCAGGGAGAGAAGTTGCCTTCATTTTACAATCCCCCTACGGAAAGGGGAGGTGATTAATAGAAGAAAAAAGAGAAAGGAGGGGTTGAGAGGGAGTAGTGTAGGTGGAATGGGTAAGAGGGGTGGCTGATGCCGGGTTGACATACTGTCATGGCGGCCGGTGAAGGGACCAGTGCCGGAACGACGTGTTTTTTATAACATATTTATAACGGTTGGTGCCGGGTTGAAGAACTCCCTTGTCTTCACGATAAATTGTTTAATGGGGGGGGGGGTAGTTTGATTACAGATGGAATGAAAACCTGTGTTAATCTTATGAAAAGCTTAACATGAATTAATATTTTCAGAATATTGTAATTCAGTTATTATACTTTCATGTTCTCCTCCTCCCTCACATCTCTTACTGGGCTCTATCGCCGCCATTATGTCTGCCCGTCCAAGACAGTTTGTAAGCGCAATAGTGACCACAAAATTTAAGATAAAGGTTTGAAATTTGGTATGTGCACATGTAGAATAATTATTGAAATTCAACGAAATATGACCATTAAAAAGTTTTTTTCTTTAGCCTACATATTGTAAACACATTTCAGCTATAGTTTAACCTTAAATTTGCCATTATTTGTGTATGTAAAAATTAATCCACAACATATCGAGTGTATTGATCAACTCTCGTTTTCAAGTGATAAACCAAAATGGAAAAAAAAATTAAAGGATAGGTGATAGCCATCTCGTTAACGCACTTTAGTGCGTCGTCTTCGGTTGTTGATATTTCTTGCATTGTATTGAGTTGACTTGTGGTTTTCCTGGTGACGGTTCTACAATATAGTCTCAGATGTTTTGACAGTTCAAGGCCAGTTTGAGTTTCTAGGCTACTAGATTATGTTGGCACTTTGCTTCCGAACTCTCGAAAACGTCGTTTATTAATTTTTATACACAAAAATTGTAGCAAAAGTCAGGATAAAGTATACAAACAATACACACCATAATAATTAAATTTGTAGATTTTAAAGGTATTCCAGTTAATGGGGTAAATTAACGCACAACTAGTTAGTTAACAACCGGGTTCGAACTTATATTACAAAATAAAGTAAATTTAAGATATGTTAAAAACCTTTAGTTGTTTACTTTAGAAAGTGAAGGGGGAATTTGTTATCAGCAAGTCTGCCCGTTGAGTTAATTATATTTATGCAAATTAGAAAGGGTGGATATTCGATATTGCATACGACAGCTGAGAGAAGTCCAGTAGACTTCAACTTGTGTTCAAGTAAACCTATTCAAATGCTATGATTTATAATATATCATAAGCAATAGACGAACAGATTTTCCATGTTTACTGTTATAAAACCATAGATTATTTCACAATATATCATACATTTTAATTTTATCGTATACTATTTTTTCTAATAAAAAAAAGGAAGAAAAGGACATAAAATAAAAACTCCTAGTCCTAGAGTACTCTAATAGCATCAGCGTCGGAAGAGAACAAGAATTGCTCAAGAGAGACCTGATAGGAAAAATGAAAGAGAGGGATCTAACCCAAAACTACAAAAAAGTACAGATTCAGCTGGTGATTACCTCCCCCGTACTCACTATATTGAGTCCCTGAGGGATATACATATTAAAGTGAAAATTATAAATGGGTAGCAAAAATTGATTTTATGTTTTGATGTCCTCTGGACCTAAAAAAATTGTTTCTGAAATGATGACGCTCGTTCATAGTCTGACGCATACAGCTCATATTAATGGATCGATTTTTGTCAAATTATTATGTGGTTCTATTTTGCCCAATTCTCAATGTTTTGTTTTATTTTTCGAAGAGAAAAAATTAGCAGTAGGGAAGAACAAAACTAAGAATTTCAATTTTCTCAAAATCGGTTCTAGAAATTTTAATTCCGTTAAAATATAACCTCTAAGGACCCAATTAAAACGAATTAGTCGATATATTTTGTAAAATGCTGACAATCAATCTCTGAATAATTACTACAATTCCGAGAAATCTTATGAAATATTTCAAAATGGCGGCAATTAAAAACAGTTTCTTGTCCATAATTTGACTAATTTAATTAAATTAAGTTATAATCCAAGGATTTTATGTATTGGTATTACTCTCAAATTTCTACGATGAAAAACGACAAGTGATTGATATTTCAGACGCTGATAAGAACATTTTTTTTTTTTAGGTTAGGTTACTTTATATATAGAGGTTAGGATATAAACAATTACTAAATATCATTACGATTAGTTTTTCGTTCGGTGCTGGGTAAGTACCTTAAAGAAGCCCCATCATCTTATTTTTCTTTTTTTAAACGTGCAATACAATTTATCAATATATGAAACCTACTGTAATCATTATCTAAATAAAATTACAAAGTGAAAATAATATTCCCCATCAATAACAATTCAAAACAGACAAAAAACTTTTTCGCAAGTATGTTCACATATTTTGTATACTTTTCGCTGTTTATAGTTTATTACAAGATGAAGGGGGATATTTTGATCACTACCTTTACATGTTTGGCTAATTATATTTATGCAAATTAGAAAGGGTGGATACAAACAGATGGTGGAAGTCTGGTAAAGTACACCTTATGTACATGTAAACCTATTCCTACGTTACTACCTTTACTAAAAACATACACTACGAACGGGTAGATAGAGGGTGGAACTCTGTAAACAGTTTAAGTGTTAGTTTACATCGTTCTATCAGGAAGCGCCCTGCTGTCGCACAATTTTTAAATGTTTTGTATAACACTTTTTATTTTAGTTAAAAATTAGTTTTAAAAACTACTTTAAAACTTAAAGTTAAGACAATACCGCTTGTGGACAATAATTGCAAAGTGCAATAAGCACAGTGGTGAAATTCTTAATAGTAATTAATTCACCTAACCACAATTACAGGAACAATAACTAAAATACAAGTGTGGTAAGCCGCAATTTTCTACTTTCAGTTGTACGTGATAGTTCCATTTTAACTGTAAAACTTTCTGAAGATGTCATGAAAACGTACATCACAGAATTTAACGGAATAACGAATAAAACTAAATCATATTATTACAATTATTACAGTATTGTATTTTAGTTATTGTAATTAGGTGTGTAAGGACACTGTCAGTGTAACCTTAACATTTTTTCTAGGAAATAAAATATCATATTTTTTAATTAAATTTATTAATTTTTCCGCTTATACGATTTTTTACTTAAGCAGGTATTGAAAATACAATAATATTTCAAGTGAAAAATATACGACCTAGACTGGGAATCGAACCCACGACCTTTTGCTTTACGCGTCAATGCTCTACCAACTGAGCTATCCTAGTCGCTTCCCAGCACAGGGCGTAGACTTCTCACTTGACCTTTTACGTTTATTGCTGCAATTTTTGAGTTTCTAAACTAATTACCTCGCATATGCGACATTGAAATCAATTTTTACTCATTTATCAGCCCTTACGTATGTATTTATTAAATTAAATTTATTAATTTTTCAGCTTATACAATTTTTTACTTAGCAGGTATTGAAAATACAATAATATTTCAAGTGAAAAATATACGACCTAGACTGGGAATCGAACCCAGGACATTTGGCTTTGGCTGAAAATAACCATTTTCATCTTTTACAAGAACATGATATATTTTTCATACGTATTGTATTTATATTTTAACTTATCATAGTAAGCCTCTGGGGTTAACTTTAGTAAGTACGGGCATGGCAGTCCCAAAGTAACCTAACTAGATATACACAGTCTTGGGTTAGATCTATTTCTATTATCTTTCCTATCAGATTTCTCTTGAGCAACTCTTTTTCCGCTAACGCTATTAGAGTATTTGAAGGTTAGGCGTCTTTATTTTATGATTTTATCTTCCTTTTTTTATAAGGCGATGATGACCAAGAGAGCCTTTAAAGTACAAAGAAAAAAAAGATGTATTTTATAGTAATTTATATAACTACATTTTCTAAAGATAAGGAACAGAATGTTTTAATTACACTCAGTAAAAACCATTACTTACTGATGTTTTTTATATTGGCGGTGTTATCACGGGGCAGCGCTAGTGTCGCTTAGGAAAAATGTCAACAATTATTTTTGACAAGTTACACTTCTGTTTGTGAGTTTCAAAGTTTACTGTTACAAAACATAGATTGTCTGCGGATTTTATAGTCCACAATGAGTCATTCAAGATTAGTTCGTTTAGCTTTGAGTAACTGGGTATAAATAAGACGGTCGGTTTTGACTTTTATAACACAAAATCTGTCCCTATTTATCTTTAAAGGGTTTAACAACTTAAAATTAGGTTATTGTTATTTATTAACCTACGTTTTGTTCTCAATTTGACTCCTATTAGGAGTAGCCGATATACAGGATGACAATTTTATCACTGACCATAGGGATTCCCATGTTAAATGTTACTATACCTAAACGACATAGATAGGGGAGACATACGAAGATGGAATTAGTCTGTTACAGTATCCTCAAGGTAGGAATGTGTCTGGGATGGAGAGGAAAAGAGGAGCCCCCACACTTTGTTGCGTTTACTTTCAGCGGTACAACCCCAATAAAAAATATATAGACCTCAAATGCTTCTGTGTAAACGCGCACTCTACTTTCGTTTCTTTTATCGGTTTAAATAAGAGTAAAACGTTTTTCAAAAGTCTATCACGAAGTTGTAACTTTAGGAATTAAATGTAGCTAAGCCATAATTTGTGTACGTAGTTTTCTTGTAATGGGTTGTACCGTCAAGTCAGGCTAGGGAAGCAAGTAGAAGGGAGGGAGGACACGCCCATTACGCCAGACACAATCCTAGTCTGAGGCTACTGTAATTCCTGACACGGATAACATCTGATATTTTAAAATTTAAACTTATATTGGAGGTAATGGGTTCTATTTTTGTGGTTTTGTGACTAACTTTATTTATTATCGGATTTACATGATATTTAAAATTAAGTTATTGTGATACAGCAATAATTTAAATTCTAGTATTAAAAGTTCTAAAATGAGACAGGAATGGAGGGTGTTAGGTTTTTTGAGATTGAATTACTAACTTTTTTTGACTTATTACCCGATTTACATGAAACTTAAAATTAAAGTCATTGTGAATCGGAAATTTTAAATTAAATGTGAAAAAGTGTGTGTGTGCATTATTTTGATTTTGTTAGTAAAAGTCCCCAAAGTAAAGTTTCAATAACTATTTATGATTATTTAACATTAAAAAAAAAAAAAAACTTATCAGTGGGATTTGAACTGGAGACCTTAAAACACTTTACCCACTAACCTAAAAGGACTTATGTAAAACTCGTTAATATTTACAAACTAAACTACAACAATTAACTCATTTTATTTATTTTCATGATTTAAAAATTTTTTAAACTGGTTATGTACTACCTATCGAAACCATTATTTTAAATACATTTATTTATTTTCTAAAAAAAAAAGTTTTTAGATTATTTTAGGCAATAGCATACAGGCTACAATATTTTACAAAATAAAAAAACAGTAAAATGATTAAGCAGATAGGTTCACGGAGATGATAATGCCATTATTTGTATGTAAACATTGCTGCGACATTTGAGTAACCAGTTGTTTACTATATGCTAGGCCTACAGGTTATGTTGTGAGTATCTCTACTAGAAGTGTGTTGTTTTGCTGTTTGTAGCAACAATATTTAGTCATTATGACAACTTATACGGTTGAGGAAAAGGTGTTGTTTGTTACATCATACATACAAGGTTATGTCAAGCAGACAAGTTCAAGAGAAATTATCTGCAAATTTTGCTGAAAGGCCAATACCTTGTAAAAATACTATACAGTTATTGACGTGTTTAAAAAGACTGGCTGTATGAACTCTGTTCACACTAAGAGAACGCTAACACGTGCAGTAGCCAATGAAATTTGGGAACTGTTAATATCATAATTTGAAATTTCTGTATCACAATAACTTTGATTTTGTTTCGTGTAAATCTAATAATGAAAAAAAAAAAAAAAAAAAAAAAAAAGAAGTAGTTTTTAACCTCAATAATAGAACCCGAGACCCTCCATAACTGTCACATTTTGAAACCATAATTTGAAATTGCTATATCACAATGACGTTGTCTTTAAGTTTCATGTAAATCGGAAAAAAATTGAAACGATGTATCCATTGGACCCTTTAAAACAATAAGTTTTTCTTGTTTACATCGCGGTAAATCATGATTAGATTACCAAACACCTGTTGTTTTCGTTACATGCGATATTCCCATTGCCTCAGTAACCCTTCTTGTAGTTTATTTACAATTCCAAAAGTCTGTCTGACCTTAGCGTGTTCACCTGAAGAAAACGTTACGCTTCATGATGCTAATGTTTTCGGACGTCTCTCTAACATAAATTGAATTAAATGAAATTGATTCTGTAATTATTATTCTGCATGTTCTTTTTAAACTTTCTGTTCTAAATTTTGAAAGAGTGGATTATTAAGATGGATTTTCCACAACGAATATCTAATGGAGTATCAAAAATTGTACAAGCCGATTTTGTGATAAGTTTTTAGAAAACTGTAATTTTGTGTTATTACAAACACTATATTATTTTTAAGTCACTTTTAATTGTTACAAACAAACGTACCTTTCTTGTGATTTTCTCTTTAGTTTACGCGTTTCTGAACCGTAGTCCATCATCAGAATTTATTTACCTCTCACACGTTGGAAGTCATGAGACAATGTTTAACAAAACATTCAATTTAAAATTAACACATACACTAATAACACGCAGAATGAAGGATGATGCGCACAATAACTCAATACTCGTGTCGTTAACAACCACCAATGCGAGAGAAACCTCTGAAGATGGGATTACAGTTTCGAAACGCAAAAGTAGAAAACAAGTACAAAGGAAGTCACAATAAACGAACGTGTGTATGTTATAATATTTTTTGTACAATTACTTAATACCAAATAATTCCAGTAGACAATTTATGATTTTGTAACTATTTACGTAAAAAATTCAACGTTAAAATACGAACAAAACTTCTATATTTAAGATCCAGTTTGGAACAGTTAGTTGCATAACAAACCGATGTCAAATTTAAACTCATCTCTTCAATATACCCCCCCCCCCTCCAAGTGGCCAGTGAGTTACGTAAAAATCTGACTCTTAATACAAATAAATCTACAATCTTAAAGTGATTTTTATGATAAAAAAATGTAATCAAACCGCAAAACAAATAAAATAATGGACGAACTCATTGTACAAATTAATGAACCAAACAACGAATAAAAATATTGAGTATTTGGAAAAAACAAAAACTGAACTTGACCTTTGTTATTGAAAAGTCTATACGATAAAAATAAAAGGATCAAGCATATGCTAAAACCACACAACTTTGCGTCCATAGACATTAGGGACAGTTATTTGTTATAAAGTCAAAGTCTTTTAAGCGGTAGCTTAAATTGTACAGACAGACAGACACCTGAGTAAAAATAAAGGGTCCTTGGTTTTACCTACGGACCCTAATAAAGAGAAATCAATGAAAATGCAATCCATCGTTTAATGGCTTTTGAATTTTTTGTCTCACAAAAACTGCTTTTAAAACTTACACGCTACGTATTTCTCATTGTGTGGTTAAATTAAGTTCTATTCATCATATAACAAACTATGATATATGATTTCGCACTGTAATTTAATTTCAAATCGAAATAATTTTTTTTTTTTCAGATTTGTAGATCACGCTGTGTTTAATTTAGATGGAGAGGGGACAAAATATCTATGTAGTTTTTCGTCAAATACATATTCGTAATCAGAATAACTTATAGTTTTATTAGATACCCCCAAAAAACAAATCAACCCGAAACTAACCCAAAGGTATATTTTATTGGTTACTGCTATATTTTTTCTATACGTGGGACAATACATAGTGTGTTAGTAAAGTCCCCCCCCCCACCGTAACTTTTGTATGAACTTAAATAGAGCCAAACCTTTTAGGACTGTTAACTATGTCACCTTAAGTTTTTTTTTTAATATTTTGAAATTTTGCACCTCTCCCTAAAGGGAGGATATTGGTACACTCAAAATTTTCGAATGAGAACCCGCATCTTGTGACATGTTAAATTAAAGTGAATTAAAAGATGAAATTAAAGACGCTCACGAAATATTTTGATAAATAGTTATTAGATAACAATGTGCAGATTTCAAACCCGAATGTAATCTTACCAACAAATCTACTATTACAAATATCGAAGGTATTGTGAAATATATAATTTCGAACCCTGTCTAGATGCGACAGAGCCGAGTCACCAAGATGAGCGTAGCGAATAAAGACTCTACATTGGTACAGCATCAACTTATAGAAGTGAGACACTGACACGAGCGAAGCGAGAGGATATTTTACACGTCTACGAAGTACGTTAGCACCTAGCAAACGCGACGTCGAGAAAGTATTGATATACACAATATGAGGTTCCTAAAACGTGCGTAAAAACAGATTTAAACAAACCCACCACTACTGGATACGACTCCTTGATCTACCAATACAATCTAAAATTTCCTACAAAGCACCAACTTTCAGGCAGTACATTTAAAAGGCTCTGCTTGTATTACATTATATGAGTGGGCAGGGTAAGTAAAATAATGACACTCATCAACTTGTTTTGAAGTATTATTTCTAAGGGTAGAGGGAGACACCCTCAATGTAGCAACTTGAAACTTTGTATGGGTTCTAATGTTGTAGGGTTACACTGGCGTCTATTACTAATAAGGGTCTGCAGAAGTAAAACTAATTATCAAAGCTTGTACACGTAATTTCACTATTACTTAATATGAATAACTGGGGGAGACTTCTGCGTGTTGCATGCCAACCCTCGCTCTTTGCGATTGCAAATCACTAGTTATTTATTACGATTTACTGTGGATAGAAATAAGGATTTGATAGTTATATAACTTAATAAAACCTAGAGGGTGGTTAAAGAAAACTGATTATAATCCACCAAGATGAATTACCAAATAGAATGATGATAACATTCTGAGATTGTGGTGAATCTCTGCTTCCAAGAATAGTTTCTGGTAACAATGTCTTCACTTCATACCGGGGGTAATATTTTATTTTAAAATAGGCCTAATCAAGACCCTTTGAGTTCTAAACTCCCTTATCCCCGTCACACCAACCACAACTGTAGGAAACCAACACTTAATGAGTTAATTATATTAAATTATTGTGGGGACTTGCTTTCTAATTATAACTGTAACTCCACACAACACAATTTGTAAAATGGGTGGTCAATGCTATAACCCTATTTGTAACTCACTCATTTTAACAATATATAATTACTGGACACGTAGTTAGGCGTTCCCGAGAACTTCAGAAAGGCCGTTACTCGATAACTTGAGCCCAACATTATAATTTGGAAAAGTTTACTAAAAATAAATTAAATAATTCCGAGCGCTAGGGTAAGTCCTATCGATCGCTTCTCTCTCACCTACTAGCTGCACACATAAGCGCAGCGGCTTAACTCCAGATTCCTCATATCCATGGCAGATTGCAACTCTAGCTCTGCGGCTAAACTTCGAAGAGAGGTCCGATCATCAATACCGTTCTGATAAGATGTTCCGACCACAAAGGATGGAACAAGATTAGCTCAGTTGTTAATTTAGTTCCCGAACGATGTAACCTCGTCACAGATATGTAAAATATTATTCTTGGTTGATTAGGATGTCTTCCGAAAAGGTAGCAACAGAGGAGCTGAGAAAATTATGGACTGGAAAAAAAGCGGGAAGAAGAAACAGAGAAAGATCGAGATAGGAGGAAGATTTAAAATCTATGAACGTTCGAAATTAGAAGAGAATGTTTGGTGATACAGTGGAATGGAGGAAACAAACTAGAAAGATAAATAGATTCATGATGTAGTAATGCGAATGGTAAAATTTGATTTCGATTTAATGGAAGGAGAACTGTACATGTTTACTTATAGTATAACAATTTAATGGAAGCACCTATAATGCGTGTAAAGTTGTCTACATTACGCTGTATTGAACTTATTAAAAAGGTGCAAAATTGTTGCACAAACTTTCTCACAAACCCATTCACAATCGAAAAACTAACCAAACAAAACTATTAGTCAGAAAAATGTTCGGCAGTTAAAGTAAAGAATTGAAAATGAACCTTAGAAACTGTTGGGAAGGACGTCACAAACGTATCTTTTGCGTAATGGTGTTTAATTAAAACCGAGCTTGTAATGACACAGTCAAATTTAATTTTTTTTTTGTGATTTATTCCTGAATATATATATAAATATATTTTTAAAAAAATTTATTTATTTTTTAAATTTTCCTCACAGATTTCAATCATAATAATCTTCACATTATTTTTAATTGAACAATATGTTTTTTTTTTTTTTTTTTTTTTTTTCCTTCTTGGTTCTCAGAGGATAATTTTATCAAAAAATGTTAGAGTCGATTTTTAGAAACTAATAATTTCGTGTTTTTCTTATGAAATATACCCCCAAATATTGAGTTATCGAAAAGAAAAAAGTACCGAGAGCCAAAATGTGCCCACATACGAAATTTGATTAAAATTAGTCCACGATTTAGAGCATTCCATGTACGACAGACAGACATCATTCCAAAAAACTTTTTTGTACTCAGGGAAGCTCAAAACATAAATATCCGCAACAAAATCAACATAATTTTTTCACCCAACATCTAACTTTCTGAACACTACGCAACTTATATTTGAAGCAGAGCAAAATTAAACATACAAATAGTTTACCCTCACAATAAGCCTCGACCACAGCTAGTATGAAACTATAAATAAATTCTGAGCACATATCTCACTTTTACAAATTACTTTCAATTAATTATTTGTTCTTCAATAAAACAAGAACTGGTTACTTTAATATGATGAAGTAGTTTCTCATGTAACCGTCGCGACGTAAACAACACAACACTCCTACAAATAATGAAAAGTTTAATTAAAATCAAGATCCATGGAGTGAAGACCGCTGACATATGTGCGGCACATGTGGTCTACACATTGTTGCTATTCCAAGCTATTACCTCATCTGCGGCTATGCAGTTATTACGAAGCGAGAAAAGAGTTACTGGGAGTGTCTAGGAGCTCTTATTGCAATAAAACAGGTGTAAAATTAAATTTAAAAAAACTGTGTACATACAACAAGCATAAACAATACCAAAAACTATACAAACAATAAAACTCCCTTTGGTTTGTGTATTATACGAAAACTCGAAAGATCCTTTTGCTAATATTTTTAAGTTCTGTTATCTGTCACTGCTTTGACAAACAAAAATAACATAACTGCGACTTCCGTTCGTCACACTGAAATCCTTTTTTAAAGGTCGGCCATTCAACCAACTAGACTTAGCCACTACGAGCAACTGCAACTGCAACACTCTTACGAGAATCATTGTTTGTATTTAATACAGGGTTGTGTTGTTTATTTTGCTGATTAATTAACTTATGAAACTGAATAATTTCAATATATATTCGAGTTTTTGGTAAACAAAAAATGTAGATCAGACAAGAATCACCATAAATAGGTTAGATTAAGTTATATATATATATATATATATATAATACTAAAATTGCAGTAGTATTTTAATTTGTTCCTGTTTGATGATTAACTATTTCCAGAAAAACTAAATTATGTGTTTTGTTATTATGGAAACTACCCCAAAGCACATACGAGAAACTGTCTTGCCGGTTTCCAAAATTTTGAGTAAACAAAAAATTGATTATACGTCTGGAGATATGATCAAACACGCCTATGTATATATATATATATATATATATATATATATATATATATATACATATATATGATAATAATAATAATAATAATAAGGGTTTACCTCACGTAAAGGTTTTTGGGGAAAGGTTTCGGATGTTATATCATCCTTATATCCACAGACTGCAATTGAATGTTGCGGTGGGGCATCCAAATCTATTATAAAACCGTTGTGTCATACAGAAAAATTTTATTCGTGTAATATTATTCAAGAACAAATATTTATCCTTCGTTTCTTTTATTTACGTAATTGAATATTCTTCTTCTGACGTATCCTTTTTATATATAAAATGTGTTTTATTAGATATGGAAATATAAATACAAATAAAATATATTACTTTATCAAAAGTAGAGCTGAGTAGGCCAAAAGTTTATATTTCAAATTTTCAAAATTCGTTTTTATTTAAAGGTCCACACATTTTTAATATCCTTCCGAACTACTTTAAATAGAAACGAAAATACATAGCTATTTAAATGGTTTAAAGAGATGGCTATTTAGTTATAAAGTAATTGATAATTTGTTAAGAAGTTTTTTATTTTTGTCTGTCCTTTATGACTGTTTTTTATTACTCCAATAATTTGGATATTTGTTCAAACTGTGTGTATTTAAAATTACTGGTGAGGTTATTGTTATTAGATTCTTTTTATCTGTTAAAAATGTTGAAGTTGTCCTTTTTGTTAACGTGCCATGTCATGGCAAACCGCACAATATAAGTAGTTATATACAGGGTGTTTCGAAAAATCGTTCAAAAACTTCAGCAGCATATTCCTTATATCAAAACCAATTAAAGTTCATATAGATATATTTCCGAAAATCTTAATTTTCTCTCTAGCCGCCATTTTGTGTTTGTTACAAAAAAATCATATATATGGATTTGAAATTTTGCATTCTACATAGGCTAGTTTTGTAAAACTTAATTTTAGAAAAATAATGAACTACCCTTTATTCAATTCAAAATAGGTATTTAAACTTTATAATGTCGAATATCTCAAAAACTGTTAATTTCACAATTTTATTTTGACGATAAACAAAATAGTTATTTTATTTTTTCTGTATCTTAAAGGATAACCGAATTATCGAGAAAAAACTGAAAATATTAATTCATGGCAATTGTCAAGACTTTTTTGTAATGTACCAGATGTTTGCCGTTAAAAATTAAATTTTTGGTCTCTTCCAAATATTTTGTAAAATCAACGTTATTGAGACATTCGACGGTAGTTTAAATAACCGCCATTTTGAAAATAGTAAAGGAATTCGGTTGATTATTTTCTCAAATATCATTTACCGTTAATAAGATATGAAATTCTTGTTAAAAACACAAAATGGCGGCTAGATAGAAAACTAAGCATTTTAGGAAATATGTTAATATAAGCGTTGTCATTAGTTTTGATGCGAGGAATAAGCTCCTGAAATTTTGGAACGACGTTTGGAAATACCCTGTATAATTATAAGGTAGATTGATCTTTTTTCTTTTTATTTTTTCCTATTTCCTGCCTATGTACTATTAATCGGACTGTACTTAATTTTCATACAGTACGAGAAACTGCAAAAATATTTGTGCAATTTTTAAAGCAATACTTTCATTTATGATTCTTCCTCAAAAATGATACAGTCACGTAAACAAAATAAAAATGCCCAACTTTGGTCACCTCTAATAGTATTCATTAGACACACCATACAATTCCACGAAATAACATTTCCGAAGTGCAATGAACATACATCCCAGCACGTTAGTCTAGCTATTAATCAGGTTAGAGGAAATGCGTGATTTGGAAATATTTAGACAAAAGCGGATGAGAATTACAAAATAATCTACTTCAAAAACAACTGCGTACGTATTTAAAGAGACTGAAATAAAAGTAGCTAAGCAATCGTCATTACATTTTTTTTGATTTTATTAGTTAAGTCACTTTGAAATTCAAGTGTTTTTATTTTAAAATATGCACAATAAGTAATAAAATAATTACTATTTTTATTAATAAAAATGTGTACAGTAATAGTGGAATCTGTGCACAACATCTGTGAATTTGTTTTGATTTGGGTAATAGTGTAAAAATAATGTCAAAGTTAATAACAAATAAAATCAGCTGTTAAGTCAAATCATATGAAGGTTACGTGATTAAGGTAAAATAGCAAATTAATAAGACAAATAGACTGCAATAGTTTATAAACAAAGTTGTAATCTAATAATAGATCTTACTTAATTCACTTTTTGAATAAAAACATCAAACTATTGTTTTCCATACAAAAAAAACAATAATAACAAAAAGAGTAATTCAAGAACTTTTGACTTTCATGAAAGCAAAGTTTTTGTTTGTTTTGGATATTTTTGTAAAAAAGAAAGAAAAAATTAGGACAGTGCAAGAACTAATAATTATTAGAAAAAGGAATTTTATCCATCTAAACAAAAATAAAAACTATTTGTTTCATTTTTGAGACTTCTTATCGAACAAACGTAAAGGTTACTCCTGACTTTAACTTTTGGAAAATTTTAGGAAACTTTTACAACTAGAACAGCATTGAAATCAGTTTATCAGCTTGTGCTGTAAAGAGCGATACATCCAGTTATCCGGACGTCCGGAAATCCTAATTTCGTTACGGATTTTGTCTGAAGTCTGAAACGGAAAAAATTCAAGTACTTTTCGAAATTTAAATGCTGTCTAAAAACGAAAATGAAACGGAAGCAATAAAATGTTACAACATTAAAAAAAAAAAAAAAAAAAAAAAAAAAAAAAAATCAACTGATAAAGCTGTACAGACATTTTAAAATATTTAGTAATACATTATATAAAATAAGAATAAATTACACTGAACTCAGTAGTTCTGTTGGAAACTTTTAAAGAAATAACACAAATAGCATACACATAGTATACAAAAAATAAATAAATCTAAAATGAATAAAATTAAAAAAAATTATATAGTTAAACCAACTTAAATATAACAACTTTGTTACACTTTATAACACAAAACACTACAACAACAAACATATACTACGGATAATGAATTTCTACCTTGTAGAAGCACATTTCTTATCGAGAGCTGATGACCGACTGGATAGCAGAGTGAAAACATAGTTATGCTTGGATGGATCGACCTATATTAGTTTTGCCAAGTTTTCAAGGTCAAATTATTTGTTATGGAAATGAATGGAGTGGAAAACCATCTCTCTCTAGAATAGTGGCTAAGGCTTGCCAACTTCTTGAGTCATATTAAGATTAAGAGGTGAAATTGTCAAACACCAACTGTTACAATAATTTGTTGTTCAGTGTTTACAAAAATAAGATTTGGCGAATGTTTATAAAATGAGTTTAAAAAAATTATACCTGTATACAGGATGTTTCAAAACTACATTCCAAAACTTCATCATATGGTTCCTTGGGTCAAAATAAGTAGAAAGTTAATATGAACATATTATAATGCTTACGTTTTCGTCTATCCAACATAGACATATTTTTATAATGAAGTACATATCAAGTCCAAATTTGGTATAAATAATTTTTACGTGACCTTTTGTCAATGAACCAAAAGCAGAGACTTTGTTTTATAAATGTTTTCAAAATGAAAATTTAATTTTGATGTAATCGACATTAACAGTTCTAAACTACGCCATTTTGGAAAACATAAAAAAGTGTTTTTAGTACAATCATAAAAGGTCTCATTAAAAAATCTGAACCAAATTTGCATTTAATATCTAATTTATTTCCATAAATAGGTTTTTTTGTTAAAAGCACAAAATGGCGGACAGACGGAAAACTAAACATTTTAGGACCATTTGTTCAATGGGGGGGGGGGGACTATGAAACTGCCCCGATATTTTAGGTACGTTTGAAATGATGAAACTGCCTCGCTCATTAAAGAGGATTAAGAAGGGTCGCCTCGCAAGACCAGAAATGCTGAAATTGCCCCGAGCGCAATTTCGGTAGTGTGTGTTTAAATTTAACCTCAATCAAGCATATAAGCCTGTAAGGTTAGGTTAGGTTAGGTCCCGTAGCGTAATATGTAAAATAAAATTTTCAATATTATTTGGGCGCTCGGGGCAATTTCAGCATTTCTAGTCTTGCGAGGCGACCCACCCTAATCCTCTTTAATGAGCGGGGAAGTTTCGTCGTTTCAAAAGTACTCAAAATGTGGGGCAGTTTCAAAGGAACGTGTTTACTTATTTTGACCCACAGAACCATATCCTGAAGTTTTGGAACTTAGTTTGGAAGCACCCTGTGTATTTTAAAATAGACAATAATGGTTTCAGTCATATTAAAACATATATGATTTCCATAACTTCTTACGGCTTGATTTAACTTACGGCAAGCACTCGTTTTGGGGTTTTTATAAGGACGTTTCGGTATATCTTATACCATCATCAGATGACACATATCTTACGTACATTTTCCTGGCCTCTTGATGTCTCCAACGGACCGGTGGTTTCAAATTTATCAACAAGCTTTTTATACGCGACTACACTTCACGGTTCGTCCCTCAAACCGTTGCGAGTACGAAACTTTCTTAACCCGGCTGATAAACTTAGTTCACATTCATAATAACACTGAATCAATACGTTGGGTGTTTGTAAAAGTAAAGTCATGATGAAATTTAAAAAATTAATGTATGTAAAATACAAATTTACCACTTACTAGATTCCTGTGTGAAATTAGTCAACATTGAAAAAACTCGTTGCTATGGCAACAAATAAATACCAATGAAAATAACAGCTGTTTTAATAAATCCAAATAGAGTTTTTACAAAAAATAACGCAACCATCATCATTTAAAGTTTTAATTTACTTTTGAATGACCATGTACTTCAGAACGCGCTCCATTTACCTCTTGAAAACGTGCAGCTCCTTTTTTGAGTATTTTTTTCGCGAGATTAAAATTAAAATTGTAAAAAAAAAAAAATGAAAAAAATAAAAACTCAGATCATTTCGATATGCATTGCCTTTATAGCTAAAACAAAACAAAAAATATTTTCATTCCGTTTTCAACAATTAACTTGAGTTGTAAATTGCAAAGCCTGATTTTTTAACTTTGTTTTTAAATCTCAAAAAAGAGTAAATCAAAAATATCACAAGGAACCTGTAAAAAAACTACTATATAAATTTTCCAATATATGTAAAAATACTAAGAAACAAAAAAAGTACATTTTGTTGTTGTTTATATTGATTTACTACTTCCGTGACCATTGACAAAACTTTCTCTTTTTTAAATTTTTAATCGGTAATTCTTGAATTAAATTCTTGCTTTGCCTCTTATTAGGAAGCTTCCTCTTGCATTAAGAATGTGGAAATACTTTATCTCTACCGCAATGGTTGCGAGGACGGTCATTTCTTAATAAGGAAACAATTGTTGTAATTGTTGTTATAACCGGTGCGACTTGTGGATTTTAAAGTTCGTAGGATGAAGGCTACTGTCGAAAGAATAATTACTAGCAAAGATAAAGTAGATTAAAATTGAAAGGACTTAATAATACAAATATAAATATATATATATATATATATATATATATATATATATATATATATACCACCAGACAATGACTAGAGAGATATCAATGTTATCTGATCATATCTTATGTAGCCAAAGCGGATTTGGATCGTGATCTTCCCCAGCCGTTGGATAGGTCGTGGCAGCAATTTCATTGACTGGCCTCCAAGATCCCTAGATTTGACTGTTCGTAACTTTTGTCTATGGGGGTTATAGAAAGAAAAAGTTTATTCACCCACTATAGCAACAGATGATAACTTAATGAGCCGGAATGAAATGGAATTTCTGTGGTAATTTTTCAAAAGCGCTTATAACTTTTTTTTTTTTTGTTTCGATGGACATCAAATCAAATAAAGGTAAAATTTGGATCATTAATAATTTATTACTATTTTCTTTATTAAATTTACATATTATCATGTTATCTGCAAATCAACAATTTGTAATGGTTATGCAAATAAAATCATTTTGGTGAAAACGTACCATTATTTGTTATTCCGCCATTTTGTTTTTACTAACCATAAAAAAATGAAACTCGATGGTACTTGTTTTACACATCTATGTAACATAACTATAAAATGTTAAGTTTGTACAGTGTTCCACATGTCCGGGTAATTAATTCAAAAATAGCGACTTGGGACACCCGGTATAAAGGGATAATGCCCGAGAGGTTTTCGTTTTAAACAATACGAAAAAAAATAAACAATAACAATCTTTAACAGTTGGTTCTCAATTTAATTCTTACAGAAATTTAACAATTTCCATTGTAAAAACTATTTAATGTGGAGGATGATTTTCACATCCTACAACGGTAAAGTATTGTTTAAAGTAATCTTTCAACTAGGAAAAATGTAACAAACCGTAATTACTGGAAACACTCTTCCATTGTCAAAGTGAAGACGTGTATGCCATTTTAATACCGAGGAAATGGCTTTTCATTATGAGTGACAACTAAAGTCTGCAACATCTCTCCAATCTACTCTGACATGCAGTTAGGTTTAACTCGATACGCTGTTGTGAAAGATCGCGAATTTTGTTTCAGTGTTTAATTTTTTGGTCTGTTGGAGTCAAAACTTAAAAAATGAAATACCGTAATACATGTACACCAACAAACTGTGCAAATTTAGCTATTAAAGGCTCATATAAAACATAAGAGAGAAGTATAATTTCATAAATCGGATTTTCTAACCTCTTCGACCATTTGTTTACCATTTAGCGGTAATTATTGCTTATTTTATTTACCCACTATAAGAAGTTTAGGGTAAATATCGTAATGGTCAATTTTAACGTTTCATAAATTTAGAAAACAAAAAAAAGTTATATTTGACATGCTGTTCGACCGTTGTCGTCGGTAGGTACGATAGCGCCCACAAAAATTAAGACAGGAACATGAAATTCGGTATAAGTGACTATAGTGTACTTTTATTGCAAATGGCTTGGTCTTGTTACGTCTCTAGAGAGTAATTCACTTTACAATTATCAAACGGAGAATGCGGCTCTGCACGAAGAGTCGCCGCACTCTAATACACGCCCCAAGACACACAGGCGCGCAGATTATTAGGACTGGCCAGTATAGTGGAACCAGCCTAAGAAGGCACTTCGCAGATCGGGTGAAAACGCTGTACTATTCTAGAAATAAAATTACAAAGCGACTGTCAGGGGTGCGAGGAAGGCAAGTCTCAGGTAGCTGGCGATTCGGAGGCAAAGTCAATGTTTGTGGAACGGTATTATTTTCCGACAATCCACATCTACCTCTACCGCCCCGCACCGAGCACAAGTGCCTTCTTAGGGCTGTTCCACTATACCCGCTATGGGCCACCTGGATGAGTTACCTACTGTGCTTCATTTGATCAAACTTTCATTTATTTCATTCGAAATTAATATATATAACTTTACGTTGCGGAGATTAAGAGGCAGAAGTGAATACTCAACCGTGTTGGTTATGGTAGTGTTTTAGCTATGAGAATTTCCTATCCCTCCACACTCCAGCTGTGAAATTCTCATAGCTAAAACACTAACATAACCAACACGGTTGAGTATTCACTTCTGCCTCTTAATCTCCGCAACGTAAAGTTAACAAACTTTAAGAGGCTGCCATTTCCAAACGAATGGTCCTTTTTCATTCGGGATTGCGGCAATGTGTTCCTCTAACAAAGACCTTTAAAATGAGGTATAATTCGAACTATGCTTACATTTAAGATTTTTTAGACTTCCTCCACAGGACGTCCCCCCAAAGCAAAAAAAAGACAGCTAAAATGACCAAAAAGTCAGTAACTACAGTGAGGACGTAATCCTAGAATTTCATTGTTCTGCGTTTATTAATAAAATTACTATTAAGGGGTTTCCAGACTTTTTGAACACCCGGTATATATATATATATAATTAATTATATTCTACACTTCATTACAAAAAATGAGACCAAACCATGTGTAATTTACTTTAATGGAGACCAAAATCAACAAGTTTTGCTACAAGATGAATAACAGTAACAAGTGTCAATAAACATTGTTGATTTTGGGGTATAATTCAGTAAATTATACAATATTTGGTCTCATTTTACTTGTAATTATGTATAGAATTAAAATATATTATAAATTTTATCATGAAATATCAAATAAAATAAAATAAAGTTTTAGACTATAAAGTGAAGCCCAGTAGGTAACTCATACGGGTGGCTTGGGGGTAGGTCACCGGATACTCTAATCCTCTGCGCTTGTGTGAGTGAAGGGACCCTTCGTTCATACTCATCCCCAGTTTGATACTAGTAAGGAAATAATAAAACAGCGGTTTAGAAAATATAGTGTTTTAAAATTAAAATTATAAACAAATCGAACATCATATAAAGAAACTAATACACAACGTTTCGGGAGTATAAATCAATTCTCGTTATCAAGTGATAAAGCTAGAACATAAAAACGAAAAACACCAACATAGCCTAGAAACTAAATCTAAATCTATAACCTATGTAAGTAATTCAGACACTCAAAACTAAGATTAAATTAATACAAACGTGTTAAGAAGAAAAAAAAGTTTATTCTCACACTATAGCAACAGATGATAACATACACAGAGCTCCAAACAACTGTAGTATAAATCAACTGCTGTTATCAAGTAATAAACCTAGAGCATAAAAATTAAAAACATAGTATGGTAGCCTAGGGCTCTGTTGGAAATTCAAACTAACTTAAAACATCGTCTATTACTATTTTATATAGACAAATGTCAGGTTAAAACAAATTAATAACATGAACAATCCACTATTATCGTAACGTTAAAAAAAATCCAACCATCTTTCAACATTGTTAAAGTCGAGACGTGATTATGACATTTAAATCCCTAGGAAATGACTCTTCATTTTGAGTGGAAATTAAAGTCAGTAACATCTTTCAAAACTTGAGGCTGACATCCAATTAGGTTCTTGAAATATTGCAGGGAATTGGCAGGAGATGGGATAAATGATTAAAGAAAAATCCATATTTAACGACACTTATTTACTTTAGAGTGAAATTTTTATAACACGGTCCAAATTTAAAAATGAGACACCGTTGAAAAAAAGATTTTAAAGTTCTAAAACTGTGTTCAACCTTCCTCATTATTTAAAATATAAAGAGTTGTGATTGTTTCTTTCATGTTGTTTAAAAGGGAAAAACTTCTCGGTTATCATTGGCTTAATAAAAAGAAAGGGAAAACCTCTTGGTTATCATCGGCTTAATAAAAAGGAAGAAGAAACCTTTCGGTTATCATCGGCTTAATTAAAAGGAAGGAAAAACCTCTGGGTTATCATCGGCTTAATTAAAAGGAAGGAAAAACCTCTTGGTTATCATTGGCTTAATAAAAAGAAAGGGAAAACCTCTTGGTTATCATCGGCTTAATAAAAAGGAAGAAGAAACCTTTCGGTTATCATCGGCTTAATTAAAAGGAAGGAAAAACCTCTTGGTTATCATTGGCTTAATAAAAAGAAAGGGAAAACCTCTTGGTTATCATCGGCTTAATAAAAAGGAAGAAGAAACCTTTCGGTTATCATCGGCTTAATTAAAAGGAAGGAAAAACCTCTTGGTTATCATTGGCTTAAAAAAAGAAAGGGAAAACCTCTTGGTTATCATCGGCTTAATAAAAGGAAGAAGAAACCTTTCGGTTATCATTGGCTTAATAAAAAGAAAGGGAAAACCTCTTGTTTATCATCGGCTTAATAAAAAGGAAGAAGAAACCTTTCGGTTTTCATCGGCTTAATTAAAAGGAAGGAAAAACCTCTTGGTTATCATTGGCTTAATAAAAAGAAAGGGAAAACCTCTTGGTTATCATCGGCTTAATAAAAAGGAAGAAGAAACCTTTCGGTTATCATCGGCTTAATTAAAAGGAAGGAAAAACCTCTTGGTTATCATTGGCTTAATAAAAAGAAAGGGAAAACCTCTTGGTTATCATCGGCTTAATAAAAAGGAAGAAGAAACCTTTCGGTTATCATCGGCTTAATTAAAAGGAAGGAAAAACCTCTTGGTTATCATCGGCTTTAATAAAAACGAAGGAAAAACCTCTTGATTATCAACTGCTTAACAAAAAGAAAAGAAAAACCTCTTGGTTATCATTGGCTTAATTAAAAAGAGGAAAACCCTCTTGATTATCAACTGCTTAATAAAAAGAAAAGAAAAACCTCTTGGTTATCATCGGCTTAATTAAAAAGAGGAAAACCCTCTCGGTTATCAACGGCTTAATAAAAAGAAAAGAAAAACCTCTTGGTTATCATCGGCTTAAGAAAAGGGAGGGGGGATCCTCTCGGTTATCATTGGCTTAATTAAAAAGAGGAAAACAATCTTGGTTATCAACGGCTTAATAAAAAGGAAGGAAAAACCTCTTGGTTATCGTCGGCTATATAAAAAGAAAGGGAAAACCTCTTGGTTATCATCAGCTTAATAAAAGGGAGGGGGAAAACCCTCTCGGTTATCATCAGCTTAATAAAAGGGAGGGGAAATCTCTCGGTTATCATCGGCTTAATTAAAAAGAGGAAAGCCCTCTCGGTTATTATCGGCTTAATAAAAAGGAAGGAAAAACCTCTGGGTTATCATCGGCTTAATTACAAAGAGGAAAAACCTCTCGGTTATCATCGGCTTAATTACAAAGAGGAAAAACCTCTCGGTTATCATCGGCTTAATAAAAAAGAAAGGGAAAACCTCTTGGTTATCATCGGCTTAATTAAAAAGAGGAAAACCTCTCGGTTATCATCGGCTTAATAAAAAGGAAGGAAAAACCTCTTGGTTATCATCGGCTTAATTAAAATAAAGGAAAAACCTCTGGGTTATCATCGGCTTAATTAAAAAGAGGAAAAACCTCTTGGTTATCATCGGCTTAATTAAAAAGAGGAAAAACCTCTTGGTTATCATCAGCTTAATAAAAGGGAGGAGAAAAACTTCTCGGTTATCATCGGCTTAATAAAATGACAGAAAAAAAACAACATAAAATGAAGACCCATAGCCCTCGAACACTCTAATAGCGTCAAAGTCGGAAAAAACAAGAGATGGTCAAATGAGACCTAATAGGAAAGATGAAAGAGAAAAATCTAACCTATACAACATGGAATAAGGTGTAGATCAAGATTGGTTAGGTTGTAGAAATTTTGTAGAAATGTGAAGATTTATTACCCGGACTAATGTGTTAAATTAAGTAAAAGATCTCAAATAAATTAGAAAATATTAAAATGAACGCAGATCCTTAGAATTTTAGAATTATTCAAACTAATCGTGAACTGTATATTAAAAAAAAGTTTTGACACATTTTCTTAGTTCACACATCTTCAAATTCATTTTTTAAAATTTCACACAAATAATTTGAGCTTATATAGAAAATTTTTACCTTAATCCGTCCATAAGGGTTGTTTGTCAGAAGGTAGTTAGGTTTAAAACTCATTTTTTGAGAGATTTTGTATTCAAGACATAGAATTAATATAATATATTATTGTACTTACTCCATCTTGTGGCTTACTTGTAACTATATATGTTACACGTTTCGAAACCTATGTTTCATCTTCAGATCGCGCTCGTAAGTGGTAGTTAAATAATAAAATACTAAGAAACACACACATCACATTTTCACATAAAAGCGAGACCGTGATGAGTGCGCACCACGGGATTCAAGGAACACGTCGTTTTATGTGTTTCTTAGTGGTTTTTAATGTTTTAAGGACCTCTTACGAGCGAGATTTGAAGATGTGGCATACGTTTCGAAACGCGTTACATATATAGTTAAAAGTAAGCCACAGTAATATATTATAGTATTTACTACTTGTATATAAGTATCAATCTAAAGTACATAACAGTAGTTGGATCGTTTACGCTTCCAAATCATGCGCCACCCGCCACTAAGGCCCACCAGTGATAGGCAAATGTTATTTAATTCCATCAGGTGACTGGTATTTTCTTCAGTAGATATGGTATTATTTTGAATATTGGTATGTCGTCATCGGCTAGACAATATCCATATAGTTAGGCTTGCTGTTTAACACCCTCAGGGGCCTACTTATACCATAGAAGAAGGAATTATAATAAGAAAATCACAGCCCATGTTAAACAGCGTGATACAAAATATCCTTAGTTTGGCTACTGGACAACAAAAAGCGCTAGTAGCATCGCGACAAAAAGGCTTGGCTACTGTATCACAAGCCCTGTTGGCTACTAGCGCTTTCTGTTGTCCAGTAGCCAAACTGAAGATATTTTGTATCACGCTAGAGTCTATACCTGTGACTTTCTTATTCTGATTCCTTCTTCTATGCTTATACTGAGTACGAGCGTGGGATTCCCGCGGGAACCTTGTTGGATCTACACCTTTCTTCGTGTAGTTTGGGTTAAATGCCTCTCTTTCATATCAGGTCTCTGTGACCAACCTCAACGTATAGGGTAATCGAGAGTCTTTGTCTTTTTATAAGGCAATGATGACTGAAAGGTTTTTCACCTTGAAAAATAAAATAAAATTATAGCCTACTGTTTACACAATATAAATGTTTGAAAACTTTTCATCGCATTTTATACCATACAAAAAAATATATTAAAGTTAAAGTAAATTGCAAATTATATCTACTACATTTGCAGGCTGACAGCGAGTTTTCTCTGCACACAGACACCTGTTTATAACCCATCTTAATCTAAATCTAACTCCAGAGAAATGACAAACTACATGAGTTGCAGAAATGTTACTTCGCCCGTTGTTAATCTTCCGTCTAATGATGATAGCAAAAGAATGACTTACTTCACAATTCCCAAGGTTTTGATGCAGTTGGTATGAAGAAGCGTTGAACTAGAGCATTTTGTCGCTTTAAGAGTATACAATTTATGCACTAACTTCTTCCCACCTCTGTACAAAATATTAATAAAGGAATCTAAAGCAGATTGCGACCAAGATTCCGGTGCCTAACTAGCGACACCGTCACAGGAATCGACCATTTCGAAATCTTCCAAGTGATATGGATGAAATATTATTACAATTTGAATGTTTATGACTCAAATTAATTTGTTAAGACAATTACGATTTAAATACGGTACACTCTTTAATTTTGGTATTTAACCTGTTTCCTATATCGTAATTTCCATTTATGTTCTGTCTGAGACGTTGCTGTAGGTCATGAACCTTCACATTTCATCGACATTTCATCGATATTCGCTTGGGAGGATCTGACCTTCAAGTCCAATGGTATATTTTAGCAATTTTATCGATAATTCCAGTTTTGTGTGCGAGATGTTTTAGTTTGATGTTTTAGATTGATGTTCCAGTTTTGGAACGATGTCGGCACAATTTATTTTGTATATATATCTCCTTGAAAAACATAAGAATTTATTCAAAATTTGTTTGATAATTTTGGTTAATTAATCAACAACAAACATCATTTAACAAGTGATAATTTTTATAATGATCTAAAACAAATTGAATCCTTAGAGTCCTAGACAGTTTTTTCGATAATTTTCAAAGTCATTATTTTAGATATGGTGACGAAATCATTTTGAGCACCTTTTAGAGGTACATTTGAGTAACATTTTATCAAAAATGCCGGAACAATTTTTTTTTTTTTTTTTTTAGGGAAGTACATAATGAATAGTAAACTAACTTACAATGTATGTATTAAGTTAACTTATGGTATGTCTTCAAGTTCTTGTTGATTTAGTAGACCGTCAAGAATAATCTCTAAATTTTGCCTTTAGAAGACAAAAAATACATAGGTGCAATTTAAAAATACAGTAGATAGAAAACCAAAAACCTCTTATCGGCGATCTTATTAACGAATTAAAAATTTATATTTCCATGAAAAACGTCATATATTTTTTTCCCCTATGACAAAACTTTCTCTATACTATGTATATGTGAGAAAATAATAAAAATAATCCCATCGCTCTATAGCTTGGGAAGTTTCTAGGCCTGCTTCGTAATATCTAAATCCCTTTAGGGGAGAGTGGGGGAACCGGGCGCAGCGGGTAACTGTGCGTACCATTGTATTTCTAATTTAAAATAGACGGATAGGACCCAGTTGGTGCTGATACCTAGCGGGAGACGAAGAAACTGCTACAGAACACGTGACGAGACCGCACCACTATTTTCAAGGCCAGTAGAGTGGAATGTCTTGTTTGTGCGTGGTGTCTTATTATTTTCGGTCCTCATAAAATAAGAACGTATGCCTACAGTTCTTAATTAATTAAGTTAAGTTACTAATATTTATATTCTGCAATTCTTTGTGATTACTTAGTTGAGTACCTAGTATTTTAGTTAATGGACAATGGTTTTGGTAGCTATTTCCAAATATATTTCTTTCGAGCTTGCGGGTAACTGGGCGCAGCGGTGCGCATGCTTCCCCCTCATACGATACGATGCTGAAAATCAAGTACATTTTTTATTTATCGTTTCAGATGCCGCAAAACTACGTTAGAAAGATGGAAATACATTCTTATACTATTGTATTGAGACGTTGAAAAAAGCCCTGCATGAGATTAGAGTGAACAATAAAAATATTAGAGAAGTAGGGCGAAATTTTGGAATCCCAGAATCCACATTACGGATATGCAGAATGCTACATCTGGATTTTCCTCAGCTGGAATCTTTCCATTCAATTCAAACAAGTTCTCTGAAGAGGATTTTGCAGCTGCCAACAGTTTTAACAACAAAGAAATCGTTGTGATGAGTTGTGAAACTCCACAATCTAATAAAAATAACCCCATGGAAGCCCAAGATGTAGCGAATGAAGGTGCCTTGAAGGACTCAACCAATGTCATAAGTGAAAGGCGTGATATTTATGAAAACCCGACACCATCAACGTCGGATGACAACACTTTCTTAGAGTTTGCTCCAGTTCCTAAAAAGCTGATAAAATTAAATGGAAAAGGCCATGCCAAACGAGGAAAGCAACACTCAGAAGTATTGACCTCCACACCGATGAAAGTGAAACTGGAAGAAGTTGAAAGCAAAAAGAAAGTAAATGCAAGATGAAGATGACTTTGACTTAACTGATTTGGTAGACCCAAATGTTGTTGAAAAAACCTCAGAAGATGTTTGTGCTTCGTGTGGAGATGTAGGCAAGGATCGGGAATTATGGTATCGCTGTGTTTACTGCTCTTCATGGAGTCATGCAGAATGCACTGGATAGGGCTCTCCAAAGAATTACATTTGCGATTTTTGTAAATATAAGTTTTAAGTGTTAGACTATGAACGAAAGCGACAAACAATTTTCACGTGTGTAATTTTATGACTTTTAGTTTTAGTTTTATGACCTCTAATTAAGTTTTATTTTGTTACTACAGTAGCTTTACGTTCAATTGTACCATTATTATAAACATTACTGTAAAAATTTATTGAAAAAAAATATATCTTTTCAAATATGAGCTTTTATTATCTACCAAATATTTCACTTTCCGCGCACAGTTACCCTACCCCATGCGCATGGTTACCCTGTAGTCGGGGAACCGTGCGCGATTGTATTATTTTAGATTTTTATTTATATAAAAATAGTAGTTAGTTTTATGGAATTGGCACGTTTTCTCATGAAAGTACAATAACTAGGCTAGTGGTATATGAAATAATATTCACTTTAACTACAACAGTTTAAGTGGTAGAGTTAATTTTGCTTAGGTGCGCCCAGTTCCCCCACTTTCCCCTACTGTAATTTTGGCATTTACAACCGTAATTCGCTATCCATCGTAGCTGTATAATAACCTCACGATGCATGGTAAACACCATAACTTTTTGAGCCTTTTTAAAGTATCGGAAATTGAACCCAATACCCGTTACACTAAATACTGATTTTTATTGGTGTAGTGTAATAGGTCATTTACCATCATTTGTGTTTATAAAAAGTAATAAACGACGTTTCGAGAATATAAATCAACCCTTGTTATCAAGTGATAAACCTAAAATATGATAAAAGTGAAAAGCAGCCTAGTAGCTATGTTTGAAACTAAAAATCTAAAAAAAGAACCCGGGACTAAAACTAAGACTGAGTAGTCAAATAATTAAGTCTAATTTCAAACGATCAGAAAAACAAATCAACAGAACGCCACAACACAATGGCAAAAAAAAAATGTTTAAACAATAACAAGGATACAACATAGCTTAAGTTTAAGTCAATTGATAAATCAGAAGAAATCAAACCAAGGTAAGTACAATAATAACGGAGTATATAAATTAATTTGTACGGAATGCTCACAATATTACGTAAGACAAACTGGAGGGACATTCAAAACAACATTAAAAAGAACATCTCCTGAAAAGAAACCATAACTCAAACGGATATGCCGAAAATCTAATTGATAGTAATCATTTGTACAAAAACATAATAGACCACATGAAATACTATATAAAACACAGAAGAACAGAATTATGAAAGTACTAGAGGAATGTGAAATTTACAAACACACTAAAAAACAGCTCGAAAGACATATAACGATAAATTAAAATATAAATTGTAACAGCATTTGTGATTTAATAAATCAGATATCCCAACTTCCAACAACATGCAGAAACTAGCACAAATCTAGATGTAGATTACAATCAAGTCAAATAACAAAACCAGCTGGAAAACACAAAAACAATATCAGGGTACGAGTATTCTTCATTCGTAAATTGAATGGCATATTTTACTTCACGATTAACTTGCACTGTTTTAGTTAAGCTGAAAGCAATATCCAAAATACTCATCATTTAAAATGTTTGCTAAACATTTCATTTTTGATCAGTTGTTAGTACTGCCAACCTAGGAAATTAAATTTTTTTCTTTGTCTTTAACCTACTTTAATTTTTTTTTCGAAATGACTTAAAATATTTGTTTACAGTTCTGTTTTGTGTTGGTGTAATAATAACTTTTTTTTTGTAAGTTTGTGATAATTTATTATGAACTTCATTTAAATAATTTTTCTCATAATTCGGTTCTGGAGTAATTTTGGATATTATTGACAACTACCAAGATACAAAATTTTGAGTTTTTAGTCAATAAATCGGTTATTGTTTAAGTTACAGAAAAAAATTAAGAAACCCGTTTTGTTTATTATTAAAAGGGGATTTTTTTGTTCATTGAAAATATTTTGTAAAGTTAGGGGTTTTCGAGATATTTAACATTCAAAATTTTAAATGGCCGCCATTTTGAAAATAGATAAAAGGACGTTTTGATTTTTTGTACATGGATAAAAGACGTTATACCAAATATGTAATACAAAATTTGAGTTCAATATATTTCCTACATCCAAAGATATTAGGTATTTTGTAAAAAAAGAAGAAAATGGCGGAATACTGGTGTAAACTAATCATGTTTATATGAATGTATTTTTTCTTTATTTCACAAGTAGATCACGTCCTGAAAGTTCCTCCGTTTGTTCCCGAATCATCCTGTATAAAAATGATGGCAAATGTCCACTGGGTCTTTCAAAAGTAAGTTAAAACTTAGTTTACACTTTTTTTTTCAACATAGAATAAATTCCTTTGGAATTAAACGGGATTTAATAAAAGAACTTTAAATTAAAACTAATTTATACTTGTTAGGGTTATTAAGACAGGTCTTCGAAGTGGCCGACATTCTCCTCCTGGCGCTACATTCTACGTATTCAGTGTTATTTAACAAAACAAGACTTAAGCAACAACAATTTCATCTCTTATGACTGAAGATCTTCCTGGTCTCTTGATCTCTTCAACGAACCCGGTGGTTTCAAACTTACTAACAAGCTGTTATATACGCGACTACAATGCACGGTCTGTCCCTCAAACCGTTGCCAGTACGAAACTTTCTTAACCCGGCTGAAAACCCCGTTCACGTTCATAATAGCACTGAATCAATGCGATACTGTTTGTAAAGATAGTCATGATGGAATAAAAAAATTAATTGTAAACTACTACAAGTTTACCACTAATGTGTTGAAATTAGTCAACAATGAGAAAGAAAACTCGTTGCTATGGCAACAAATAAATGGCAATTAAAATAACAGCTGTTTTAATAAATCCCAATTATATCTGGATACAATAAAAAGTTTTTCTTGAAGATTGGACAACAAATAACGAAACCATGACCATTTAAAGTTTTAACTTACTTTCAAAAGACCTGGCATCACTAATATGAGCAATCCATCCTTATCCATTTACTTTAAAACCAGAATAAATACTAATGTTAATTATTAAATTCTCAAATTAACAAGAATAGTTTCAAGCATAATTATGCCTACCGTGTTCTAACGGTAATTTATTTATTGCAAAACAATTAAATTATTTGTAAACTAGACAACAATAGTCCTGCCTGCGAGCTCTGTATAATAGAAATGTGGCGCCCAAACAAGGGCTATATTAAGAGGTAAAAGCCAATTGCGTCATGTTTTGTATAAACCCAATCAAGTGCCGGTCTGAACGGAACCACTTTCATTTTCTTTCTTTGTCCTTAAAGAGATCAATGTTCCCTGCAGTTTTCAAGGCGACTCTTTATCTCGAACATCAAGAGAAAGTCATCAAATATTCTCTCATCAAAAGAGACATGAAGACGCAATATGAATAGCTTATAAAGATTGTAATATAGTCTGTATAAAAGATACAAACTGTGACATTTCCCCCACTTCTTTTCTCTACGATCTCTTAAAAACTTTACACAGGACTATTTAATACAGGGTGTTACAAGGAAAATGTCCTCTGATTAAACATAAATCTGGGCGTTTTATTCATAAATGGGAACAAAAAATGTTCAGTAAAAATTCAGTTTCTTGCTTCGTTTAGCGTGTTTCTTAAAAATACCTTTTCAACAGAATAGATGTAGGATGTGTCAAAATATTGTGTACAGGTTTGAAACACAAGAAAATTTACATTCTTTTACAAAACCGTTTGAAAATACTTTAAAATCATGGTGTATAAATGGCAATATTCTTGCATTTATATAAAACTTCCTTAGCAATAGATATTTGAGAGTACGTGTTGGAAGCTAAAGATGTCAGATCGTTATCATTTATAGAATGGTGTCCCTAAGGGTAGTCTGCTGAGCGTGTTGACTTTAGTCAGATCGTATTTTAAAAAAACCTTGCGGTCATCATAGCCTCAAAAAGAAATTAAAAAAAGAAGTTAAGATGACCCCTACACCCTCGAAATTCGAAAAGCGTCAGGTCGGAAGAGAACAAGAGTTGGTCAAGACGGAAGTGATAGGAATTATGAAAGAGAGGGATCTAATCCAAGACTAGATGAAGAAACGTGTAGAGCTAGCTAGGTCCTTGGGACTTGTGACGGGTAGCCAGTTTGGAAGGTAGTAAAACATTGGTATTGGTTAAATAAAATGTGAAATTGTCTGTATATAATTGGATCTAACGAAGCGAACTCAATTGGCAGAAAGATGAGGTCGAATGTAAAAATACTGTACCTACAAAACTATTCGACCGATCTTCACAATTAATTGTTTACATGTAATAAAACGCAATAACTTGTCAGTTGTAACTAACGTTGGGAGATATTATCTGAGACAACGGTTTTAATTGACTACAAATTAACTAAGCACAGAAGAACTTACAAATCCGCTGTTTGTTTATATAAAATTACGTCATTTCAACATTCGGTATCATAACAAATAATTTTATAACTCTAATAACAACTGATTAATCAGAATAATCGTAAACATAATTAATTTGAGGTTTTGAATCTAATTAGATCCACGAAGATTATACTCATTATATCTTATAGATAACACCTCCGCGCCCACTCAACCTACAGAGATGGGGATGTTCTCATTGAAAGTTTAGAGTCTGAGGATCAATAGTGTATATAAAACGTCCCCGTGACCTAACCCAAGGTCACAAGGGTACTTTAGCGGAGTTTTTTATTGGTTTTTGGTGACAACTCTACTAATATCTATTTCTGGACTTCTACCGAGCCGATTTTCATGAAGTTTGTTTTAAATGAAAGAACATTTTGGCAAACATTCGTGAAATGTCAATTTTATGTTTAAAAAATATGTTTTAAAAGGTATTCTGGTATCAGTCACGAATCACATCCCACTCACTATTAATAAATTTGATGTATTGGACCTAATCAGCTGTTTTAAATATTGCTATATTGGTTGCTATGGTAACTTAATTTGTACGTGAAATCACAAAATGAAGTTTAAAAAACTTTCCAAATTGGTTCACAACGGTCTATGCTAGGAACAACAAAATAATATCTACAAAACCTCAGGCATTATAACAAAAATCAAGATTACTTAGAAGAAGTAAAATAAAATATCTATTTCACTTTTCAGTCCAAAGGTCACGTTTTTCATCAGCGCACTAAGCCCTGCTATTAGCTCATAGTGGCGTGGAGCGTCGTAAAATTGAAATGAACCTACCAAAGGAGTAATTTGTATCTTTTATTATGGGTCTTTATTAATAATGACTTTCATACAAGAACTCTTGTCAAATTATTTTGTAGGAAGTATTGTGTAAAAACTGTTTCATTAGACATGTTTTAAAGGTTTAATTAGCGGTTATTTCCATAATATATACTATATTGTTTTCGTCGTCGGGGATCATGAAATGAACATCTTCCAGTATTACCAGTTTCCATGACCATGACCACTGAACCTATTAGGTCTCGAAGGAGTCCTCTGATAATAAGGTGGTCCAACCAATTTAGTAGTTTAAAAATTAAGGGAAGGAAATTCAAGAAAATGATAAGAAAAATAACACAAAAGACGGTTTATTTAGAAGGCGGTGTCATTGGGTACAGGAATTTCCTAATGAGAAATCACTGTTTTATCTGTCGTTATCGTCCTCTTTACAGGAGAGGACCCATTCCGGCGATCATTTATTGTAAGTAAGGGTGTGGCAATACCGAGAAACCTAGTCTTCATCTAGTCTTGGGGTTCTTTTTGTTGAGGAATATTACTGAAGCTCTAGAGGCACGTCGATTACGTGGGGTTAGCTCTACACTTTGGGGAACTAGGGTCATCTGATCAAACTCCTGCTTAATGAGCAACCCTTCTTGGAATCGGAGGTGTTTGTTTGTGTCGCCGAAGAGCGACACTCGAGGTTCTTCGTCTGCCACAATAGCATGACTTGTTATTCGTGGGTAGTATTCTCGGGTCTTGGCTAGTCCTTGGCTAACCTGGTATCCTTTAAAACTACAGTAACAGAAAGCACAATACCAATCATAACTATTCTGAACTCATAAGGCACTGTTGAAGTTTATTTAAGTATCCAATTCGATGATATGTCATATTGTCGATGGGCTTTATGATTGCGATGACCATACTTCCTAACCTAACCTAACCTAACCTAACCTATACTCCCCCGACTGGTACCTGATCCGTTCACATTTCCAGGAAGTGATTGCTATTGACTGGGGCGGCCAATATGTCGAGCCAACCCCACGACACCGGCACGTCAGCTATAAGCCTATTGTGCTCCCCTATGTTCACCGTATACGTACCCCAGTGCCTCTGACAAGCTCTAGGATTTTGTGTAGGGTGTTCTTATCAAAATTTATATCCGGTTGCTGAGGTCTAAAGATTCTCCTTCTTTTGGACTCTAGGGCTCCGCAATCAAATAATATGTGTGCTGTGGTCTCAGGTACGAGACCGGAAAGTCGACGATTTGATGATACTTGTAGTAGTCCCACCTTATTAGAAATGGGTTAAATTCCACTCTTTCATCTTTCAGAACCTCGGCGTTATTATGTCAAACGAAGAAAAATCAAACAGTAGCTTATTTGTTTGAGTCTGTGTACTTTGAATTCGATTTTATCAAATGGATTTAGGTTATGTCCGTCTATTTGAATTTTATTCATAAAAATAAAGTTTTGTTCGTATGGGTGTATATTCAGTGTGCAGGTTTGAATCATAATGGTCAAAATGAACAAGAAAATTTATAAATTTTCACAAAACCGTTTCAAAATAGCGCGCCTGTTAAATACGTTTGAAATGAAATTTCTTAGCAATTCAAACTATCATGTTTTTTTTTTTATTGTTGTAGCCTACATTCTTCTCAAATGACGTTATTTATTGTACTTTCTTCAGCAGTACAATTTCATGAATACAGAAATGTATTTGATTTGTATAATTGTTTTATTAATTATGATTTAATTTGTCACCATCTGTGTATATCCAAATTAATACACGACGTTTCGAGAATATAAATGAACTCTCGTTATCAAGTGATCAACCTACACCATAAAAGTGAAAAACACCAATATAGCATAGCAGCATAGGGCCATGTTATTCTTAGTCCTAATATATTCATGGTCCTAACTACCAGGCTATATTGGTGTTTTTCACTTGTATACTCTAAGTTTATCACACGATAACGGGAGTTGATTTATATTCTCGAAACTTCATATATTAATTTTTAAAACAGGTTATGTGAAAAAAATCACCAATGTTGTAGCCAAACATATAAAAACGTACATACTTTATAGTAGGACAATTGTTTTTAACATATTAAACTAATATTTCACATTTTATCATGAATTATATCCACTTATGCAGAATGTTATATAAATAAAAGGACTGCACACTTCCAGTGTGACACGATACAAAATCCTAATCTTTCCGTCTCGGCCTTAAAACCACAGTAACAATGAAACAATTAAAACTTTATACACACAAAAACTAATTACGTTGCCGAGGTTTCGGAACAAAAGCCACAGACCTGTTTCCTGTGAGCGGCGAAGCGGACGTCAAGGCAATTGCCAGCTGACCTGAATTCCTACAATTTCCTAAATTACAAACATCTCGTTATTCGTTACACCCACTCTCCAGAACTCCGGTAGTTGTACAGTACAAGTTTACCGCCTACAGACAACTGGAAGAGGTCAAGGATGGGCGTGATTCTATTCTGTGTGCTCTATAGACTTGACAGCGTTGCTTAAAATATATCAATTGTTAGGTTATAATGGAATCTAATACTATTTATTAGTCACATTTCTACAAAAATGACGGGAGCGGATACACTCCGAAGGGAAATATTCGAGCACTTGCACTACATCCAGCAATGAGGTCTCCAATCAAGAAATCCAATATTTGTATCTCCAATACTTAAATATTACGTATACCTACAAATAATGTACAAGTGCAATGTTTTTTTTTTTTTTTTTTTTTTTTTTTTTTAAGAGTTCCAATAAAGTGACATAATTTAACAATAACTATATTATACCATATACCCCATCTACAATATTAATACCCCATCAGCTTATTCTTTCTGGATATTACATTATAAGTACACAGTAATTAATACTATATTACATTGATACGGTTTGGTTGTTGATATAAATAGGATTGTAGTACAATCTTAGATCCTCACACGCTCCTTCTCAAGTTATGAGAATACAGACACTGTGGTTGTGAAAAAATGTTTTTACGCAGCATAGTACCCAGTAGACAGGCGAAATGAATAGTAGCGCGCTCCGCCAACTTGGCTGCCTCTTACTATACAGTGCTTACGACATATCTGTGGCGGTGGCTTTCGTATCGTCACTTATCTTAAAGTGCAGTGTTTTATAAATGCAGCTCTACTATCCCAACCAAAAACATTTTCAAATTCTCTAGCTCTTTCCATTGTCTTAGATGCGTTACCCTACAAACACTCACACATACACGCGCGCGCGCGCTTGAAAAACATTCTGCATCTTAAATAGACTTAAACAAACTGCGGATATTAAAGATTTTATAATAAAATAATAAAGAACTACTATAATATGACAGGCAACACATTCTGAAAAATAAGCGGGTGGTTTCTAGCTAGGAATAGTCTTGCTTTCTGTTAACAACGCGTTCAGGTTTTAGAATGGTTACCGTTGTGACGAGTCGCAACTAAGTAGCAAAAGTGCAACACTTAATAATTTTATTAATCTCCTGAAAACTTGATTGTTTAGTTTGAATAATGTAGAGATTTCATTGAGTATTTTATATTATATTATTTATTTTATATTATATAAATATATTTTATATTGATTATTATTTATTGATTATACAAATTTGTGTCAAGTAAGAGAATGAATGAATTTTTGATTATGGGATTATAAATATATCTTTGTAAGTAAGAGTGTGTGGGGGGGGGGTGTTTGTTGTTACGAATCTATAAATGCAAATACTAAATTACAGTTACATTTATTATTTGTAAATAAGTATACGCGCGATATGTGAAAATTTTTTTTTGAAAAATGCACGACAGTTCTCTAAGCTTTCCACGATTTCTTTTCATTTCTATTGTTGTAAACTCATCACAGGTATAATGTAGGCTTTAAGGGTTTCGATTGGTAGATATAGAGGGTATGGAGGTGTTTTTCATTTTATTTGTTAAGTATATGTAAAGTTTAATGTATTTATCATTTTTATTATTAGATTATTTTTAATTTAATTTACTATTGTTTAGAGATATTTATGTATTTTTTTTAGAAGTAACTTATAATTATGAAATATGATCTTGTTTTTTTTTTTTTTTTTTTTTTTTTTTTTTTTTTTTTTTTTTTTTTTTTTTTACTTTTTTTCTCTTTTCTTTTCTTCTTTCTCTCTCTCTGTAAACTACCAACATTAACGGTTTAGACCTGTATTGGCCATTTAGAAGTGACAAAGTTCTTTATACAAACCTGACAAAATCAACAGATAAAGCTTTTAAATCGATCGAAATGAAACGTTGCCGGAATTGGCCATCATCGCCTTCACAATTGCTTTACATCGGCGCTGGAAAGTAAATAGAGTTGTAAATTTTAAACAGCATATTGGTAGCTAATGGTATCCCACAATTTATAAATAAACAGCGAAAGCGTTCGACCTAATCGATCTAAAATTAAGTTGTTTTTTTATATATATATATATAACAAAACTTGACATTGTATTAACTAAAATACATTTAACTTTGAAATAAAAGTCTGTGTAATAGAGTCTCTAAGTTTATAAAACAAGAATAATGTATGTTATTAAGTTGATGGTGGCGTGTATATCTAAGGCTTATGTTTTTGTATTCACATAAAACGCATTACCTGATAAATACTCAGAACATGATTGGTCCTCATAAACATTAATCGCAAGTCAAGTCACGTAAATACATGCATTTCTGTGCGTCATTTACATAAACTTCATAACTTGTTTCTTTTAACATTCATAAACATGTCTACTATCGGACATAGTAACAGTTTAATCAAAATAAAGAAAATGTATTTAAAAAACCTCCATACATGCGGAGAATGTTTTAACCGAAAGGTAATTAAGTGTTACCAGTTTAGATTATATTTGTTTAAATTATTTAAAATGAACAGAAGTCTAAAATTATAAACAATACCTGTATCCTTCGTTAGCAGTCTTTATTCAAAAATCTAAATTCTTAAGCAGATGTTTTAAATGTTAAACATAAAATAATATGAAACTAAATTATTAAACAGAAATTTAAAGTAGATAACTCAAACACAAGTTCTCACAAAAATTGTTTACTTAATCAAACCCGTTTCAACGACAAAGTCGCCATCCTCAGTGATAAAGCTACAAATACTTATAGTTTAGTTATTGTAGCTCATGTATTACTGAGGATGACTACTTTGTCGTTGAAACGCGTTTGATTAAGTGACTGTAATTGGTGAGAACTTGTGTTCGAGTCAAGCTCAACGTTTATTAAAAAATTTAAAGTGTTCAATAATAATCAATATTTTTAAACCGTCTAAATTTTCGAATTGTAATTTTTTTAACATGAACCTAAATAGTTGTTTGAAAATAATATATCTCCTTCAAACTTGTTGAAATGGAATAAAATGTATTGAACACTAAGAAAAACATTGTTTAATGAAAATCCATTGGAAGTGCACGGGAATTTAAAATGTTTAACATCACAGAATTAAAATAGTTTCATAACAATCCAAATTCTACAACAGGAGTCTAAATTGTTTAAATAATAATCTACATTATTGAACAAACGCAAGAACATCAATTGTTTAACAATAATGTATTAACGATAATCCATAACCTTGAACAGAAGTGGAAATCGTTGAACATGAATCCTTAACATGAAGAAGAATTTAAATAGTCTGTAATAGTTTTCTATATTGAAAGCGTTAACTAAATTCTAGAAAAGAATAAATATACATAGTAAAGGGAAATTAGTCCAAAAACTGATGAGAAGTGATGTAACTGGGAAGTTGAATTTTGTTTGTTTTTTTTCTTTTTATACATGCAACTGAGTGGGAAACCGATAAAATTAGCAAAATCAGACTGGAGCTTCGCTAGAAAAGTGCACAAAAGTGCATTTTTTATGCATTTTGAGAGTATTAGAATACTATTTTTTAAATTACTCTGGCTCTATGGGTCCTAGAAAAAATGAATAAAAAAATAAAAAATACTCTGAAATGAAGAATTATCGAAATGGTAGGATATACTCAAAAAATGAATTTCTGGATTTAAGACTTTTTTACACTAATAGGGCAACAAATGGTGTAAAAATCATCAGATCTTCACGAAAATTTGACAAAATTTGTATCTTTACACTAAAAAACGGTAGTGAAATTTGAAAAAAAAATTTACTTCCACAGTTGGCCATTTTCGAAAAAAATTGAAGCATTGTAATTTATTGAGAAGTGGTCGTAGAGTTAACTTTTTTCTTCTTCTTTTTTTTCCATTTTTTTAAATTTCACTTATTACATACTATCTAGTGAACACATGAAAGAATTCGTTTATCAAGGTAATGTCCCTTTTTTTAATAAAAAATTGTCATTTTACTCTTTTGTCATTTTTCCAGTAAATTGGAACCGGATCTAGACAACGACGTCGCCCATTTATGAAATTTCAACATTTATCTGAAAAATTTTCTATGAATTTGTTTATTTTATTATAACATTTAAATAAATTTTTTAGGGAAATCTGATTAGAAAGATACGGTATATATACGAAAAAAAACTGACAATTAAAAAAAAGTTTACTCTACGAAAACTTCTCATTAAATTTACAATGCTTTCAATTTTTTTCCAAAATAGCAACTGAGGTCGTAAAAATGATTTTTTTTTGGGAAATTTAACCACCGATTTCTAGTCTCAAGATACAAATTTTGTCCTATTTTCGTGAATATCTTATGATTTTTACCACATTGGTTGCCCTATTAGTGAAAAAAATATCTTAAATCCAGAAATTCGACTTTTTTGAGGTTAGGAAGTACTCTTAATGTACTATATCCTACCATTTCGATAGTCCCTGCATAGAGGCAGAGTAATTTAAAAAATAGTGTAGCGATGCACTCAAAATGCATAAAAAATATACTTTCATGCACTTTTCTAGCAAAGCTCCAGTCCGATTTTGCTAATTTTTTGTTCGGATTCCCACTCAGTTGCATCTATAAAATAAAAAACAAAAACAAACAAAATTCAACTTCACAGTTATATCACTTTTATATTCTAATTTCCCTCTAGTAACATGTTTGTGGGATTATACATCAAATAGCACGAAACAAGTATCACAGAAGTCTATGGGATCTTCAGAATCAAATTGCATTATCATAACCTCGTTGTTAAATAATATTATCGAATAAATCGCATGCGCACTTGAGCTAATTGATTCATGTGCTCATCCCGAATCCCCTTGACTGATAGATAACCCGCCCGACTGTCTCTACCGTGGAGAGGATGGATCAATATGGGAGCCACAACACTGCCTATGTTAATTGGTTACAACTTGGGTTGCTTCACACAGGACTCATTTAGGGTGGTGGATATGCAAATCACCACTTAGGGATAGTTCATTTACATTGCCTTAAAACGTTTATCTAATTTTGTGAGATTTTGATTTTACTTTCGCGCATATAGAAAATGTTTGAGTTCCAAAACAAAATTGACTTTCAGATACGTTTCAAGAGTGTCTTACCGTAAAAAGTAGTTTTTTAATAATAATGTCCGTCTGTAACTTCACAGCTTGGGTTGATATTTGTAATGTATGGTATATGGACATATTTTTTATTAATTGGGTCTACGAATGTACTAATTGGGCCCATGCTATCTGCATGTACTTTAGAATCAAAAGAATAATGTTAAAGGCGCGTGCAAGATACTGAAGTAATTATGTGTAACATTTTTTATATTGATTATAGTTAAGGATCAGGATCCATCCTTTCCACATGGAAAACAACCCTTCAATGAGGACCTACTTCCATACTCCTACGAACGGTTCAAACTAGAGATGTGCTAAACGGTTATATTCCAGTACCAGTTACAGCAGGTACAGGTACTTTCCAGTATCCAGGTACAAATACCAGGTACAAAGTACCTTATATAAAGAGGCAATTATTATTTTAAAGTATTCATACAACAAGAACAAGAGGTACCTATGGTATTAAAGTATATTGTACACATTACCAATTGAGTGAATCTATGAAATTTCTCATTAAAACTTATTATTAATTACGTTTAAACAAAATTGTTGTCAGAGGAATATGTATTTTTCAAAAATAAACACCAATTAAAAAAAACAACAAAAAATATATTAAAATATACATTGAACATAATTTGTACATATACATATTTCATTTTACCGTTGACAAGTACAAAATATCTGGTATTTTTGTCCTCCCGTAGCTAGTACACGTAGGTACCTTCGACGAAGTACCTGGTACAAAATACCAGGTCCAGGTAAATAGGTCCACCTCTAGTTCAAACCAAGTGAGCCTATGAGCTAGCGGTTCATTCAAGACCGACGCCAACCTTGAGACTCGTAGATTCGTTTTAAACGTTTCTAAGGACGTTCTCGCCGCATAAAAAAAATATATACAACGAAACACGTATTGATTCGCTGAATCACAACGATAATCCACGACACGTTCAAGTTATCACAACGGACAAATACGCTCAACTTTCGCATCGTTATTCTCACAAAATATCGGCAAAACGCTTTAATAATACGCTGCGTAAAGTTATGCATTTTATAGAAATAAAACTGAATGCAATTGAACAATAAAACAGTGAGTCAATTATGTGTAAATATAAACATCTTTGATCTAAATGTAAATTAGCTAGCTAGCACGTCTGAACTTGGAACATTCGCTCGTGTAAACAATCAGATCAACTGGTCTGCAGACAAAGGATTCACTTAAAGGTACTATATGAACAAATGTATATCTTAGTCATGGATGTCTCAATTTCATATTTATTTGTTTGTAAGTATAACTGAGTCATAAAATCAATTGTTAATTATTGCCTTAATTAACTGGTCCTCCAATAACATATTATCCATGGGTCCTCCAAGACCGGATAATATTGTCCACAATTATTCAAAAAGTATACATGTTTTTATAATTAAAAGTAAGACCGTACTTGCACGTGATTTCCTAGGCGCTGTAACTTGGAGTGCCCTCATCATTGTATTGATTATTCCCGTGGTAATGCGCATCTTAAATAGCAAATTTATACAAAATCCCACCAAAATTGTGCTTTCTAGACTGTTTACACATTCGAGCCAACATAGGTAGGATCAGTGGAAGTTTCATAGTTTAGGGTGAGAGAGAGCGCAATAGTTGAATTTATACCACGCTGAAAAGTTTATTAATTAATATCATGGCGCCAAACATCCTGGCACTGTCAGATGCAATCACAGCTATAAGATGTGCTTGTTTGTATTTCGTCTGGAATTAGTGATAAGGTGAAGTCGATATTAAGCTTGTAATTAATTTATACGTCAAATAAAACCAATTAGGCTGAACTTGAGACGAGAGACAGAACTTTGAAACAGGATATGTATCTCGGTAACACACGATCTAATTCTAAACTTAACATTTGTTATTCTATTAAATAAACATAATGTACAGAAGGTACTATTCAGTTAAGGCACGCTTAACTCAATGCAGTTCGGACTTGTACACCGTCAAAGATTTGCGCAGGTTCGAGCCCGGATGCTGGCGTTGGATTTTTTGTGTGAGTTATTCTACTTAATTTGACCTAACGGGCATAAAATCGATAAGTATCTAAGAGGTCGGTTAAAAATGCCATTTTTTAAATAATTTTATTTCTAAAAATTTCTTCATCCCTTAAGCTCACCAAAGTGTTCTCTTCTTTACTATGATGTCCGCCTGTTAAATAATTATTAAACTGTTTTCGTACACGCGAATTTTTTTTTCAACAGTGGCTTTAGCTTGTTTTATTATTTAAAATTTTGTTGAGTATTTACCAAAAAACACGTCTCAAAAAAAATGCTCAAAATTTAGCTTAAACGTTAATTTATGTCCAAAAACTTCGGAATACCAAAGAGTACTCTTCAAAACCGTTCATAGTAGTACCAAACATTAACAGATTAGTACAGGCCTTCGTCTGGTCTATTGGTTAGTGTTTTTTACGAGTGAGAGATTCTGGGTTCAATAAATGTAAGGGGTGTTAAAACAAAATTACGGTGTTGACCCAGTATCGTGGGGGATAAATGAGAAGCTAAAATTCTTAACGAATTCTGCTTGGGACTAGAATTCGATGTGCTAACAAACACTGGCCGACTGTAAAACCGATCTAGGTCTTTCAGGACTATCAAGTCACGAAGTTTATTATAATCATCGATGCAGCCATCTTACATTTTCTTATCGAAATGTAAAGATAAACTGATGTAATAGTTGGGAATGTGTTTATAATCATCCAAATTATGATTTAAACATTTTAAACTATCAATATTACATAATTATATATAAATTAAATATAATTTATGTAATATTGACAGTATGAATAGTATATAAATATGAACAGAAGATAAAATACAACTTTAAGTTGTAATCTACGAAATTTAAATTGGAATTTTCTTCAAACTTGCCGTTATATATTTATGTCTACAAAGGTAAAATTGTCAAAGCACGATCTAAGTTCTTGCAAGACATTGTAGCTAGAGTATCACATCGTTGTGTGTTTTATATCTGAGGTAATGTGCATCGTTGAATATTGCCATAGGAAACTACATGGCTTAAACTTTAGAATCAATGGGAGGACAGAAAAGAGCAATGGACGAAAATGATCAATACCTGTATGACATGGAAGAGTTGGTAATTGCGACAGTTGATTCAATAATCCAATAATAATAACGATTATACTTAGGCCAGTATGTGAAGAGCTTGACTTGAATCTGACGAAGAGGATTCTATACACCACAACAACCTGTATGACACGGAAGAGCTGGTAATTGCGACAGTTGATCAATATTCCAATAATAATAACGATTATACTTAGGCCAGTATGTGAAGAGCTTAACTTGAATCTGACGAAGAGGATTCTATACACCACAACAACCTGTATGACACGGAAGAGCTGGTAATTGCGACAGTTGATCAATATTCCAATAATAATAACGATTATACTTAGGCCAGTATGTGAAGAGCTTATCTTGAATCTGACGAAGAGGATTCTATACACCACAACAACCTGTATGACACGGAAGAGCTGGTAATTGCGACAGTTGATTCAATAATCCAATAATAATAACGATTATACTTAGGCCAGTATGTGAAGAGCTTGACTTGAATCTGACGAAGAGGATTCTATACACCACAACAACCTGTATGACACGGAAGAGCTGGTAATTGCGACAGTTGATTCAATAATCCAATAATAATAACGATTATACTTAGGCCAGTATGTGAAGAGCTTGACTTGAATCTGACGAAGAGGATTCTATACACCACAACAACCTGTATGACACGGAAGAGCTGGTAATTGCGACAGTTGATTCAATAATCCAATAATAATAACGATTATACTTAGGCCAGTATGTGAAGAGCTTGACTTGAATCTGACGAAGAGGATTCTATACACCACAACAACCTGTATGACACGGAAGAGCTGGTAATTGTGACAGTTGATTCAATATTCCAATAATAATAACGATTATACTTAGGCCAGTATGTGAAGAGCTTAACTTGAATCTGACGAAGAGGATTCTATACACCACAACAACCTGTATGACACGGAAGAGTTGGTAATTGCGACAGTTGATTCAATAATCCAATAATAATAACGATTATACTTAGGCCAGTATATGAAGAGCTTGACTTGAATCTGACGAAGAGGATTATAAGCACCACAACAACCTGTATGACACGGAAGAGTTGGTAATTGCGACAGTTGATTCAATATTCCAATAATAATAACGATTATACTTAAGCCAGTATGTGAAGAGGTTGACTTGATTCTGACGAAGAGGATTGATTATAAGCACCACAACAACCTGTATGACACGGAAGAGTTGGTAATTGCGACAGTTGATTCAATATTCCAATAATAATAACGATTATACTTAGGCCAGTATATGAAGAGGTTGACTTGAATCTGACGAAGAGGATTATAAGCACCACAACAACCTGTATGACACGGAAGAGTTGGTAATTGCGACAGTTGATTCAATATTCCAATAATAATAACGATTATAATTAGGCCAGTATGTGAAGAGCTTATCTTGAATCTGACGAAGAGGATTCTATACACCACAACAACCTGTATGACACGGAAGAGCTGGTAATTGCGACAGTTGATTCAATAATCCAATAATAATAACGATTATAATTAGGCCAGTATGTGAAGAGCTTATCTTGAATCTGACGAAGAGGATTCTATACACCACAACAACCTGTATGACACGGAAGAGCTGGTAATTGCGACAGTTGATTCAATAATCCAATAATAATAACGATTATACTTAGGCCAGTATGTGAAGAGCTTGACTTTAATCTGACGAAGAGGATTCTATACACCACAACAACCTGTATGACACGGAAGAGCTGGTAATTGCGACAGTTGATCAATATTCCAATAATAATAACGATTATACTGAGGCCAGTATGTGAAGAGCTTAACTTGAATCTGACGAAGAGGATTCTATACACCACAACAACCTGTATGACACGGAAGAGTTGGTAATTGCGACAGTTGATTCAATAATCCAATAATAATAACGATTATAATTAGGGCAGTATGTGAAGAGCTTATCTTGAATCTGACGAAGAGGATTCTATACACCACAACAACCTGTATGACACGGAAGAGCTGGTAATTGCGACAGTTGATTCAATAATCCAATAATAATAACGATTATACTTAGGCCAGTATGTGAAGAGCTTGACTTGAATCTGACGAAGAGGATTCTATACACCACAACAACCTGTATGACACGGAAGAGCTGGTAATTGCGACAGTTGATTCAATATTCCAATAATAATAACGATTATACTTAGGCCAGTATGTGAAGAGCTTAACTTGAATCTGACGAAGAGGATTCTATACACCACAACAACCTGTATGACACGGAAGAGCTGGTAATTGCGACAGTTGATCAATATTCCAATAATAATAACGATTATACTGAGGCCAGTATGTGAAGAGCTTAACTTGAATCTGACGAAGAGGATTCTATACACCACAACAACCTGTATGACACGGAAGAGTTGGTAATTGCGACAGTTGATTCAATAATCCAATAATAATAACGATTATAATTAGGGCAGTATGTGAAGAGCTTATCTTGAATCTGACGAAGAGGATTCTATACACCACAACAACCTGTATGACACGGAAGAGCTGGTAATTGCGACAGTTGATTCAATAATCCAATAATAATAACGATTATAATTAGGGCAGTATGTGAAGAGCTTATCTTGAATCTGACGAAGAGGATTCTATACACCACAACAACCTGTATGACACGGAAGAGCTGGTAATTGCGACAGTTGATTCAATAATCAAATAATAATAACGATTATAATTAGGGCAGTATGTGAAGAGCTTATCTTGAATCTGACGAAGAGGATTCTATACACCACAACAACCTGTATGACACGGAAGAGCTGGTAATTGCGACAGTTGATTCATTAATCCAATAATAATAACGATTATACTTAGGCCAGTATGTGAAGAGCTTGACTTGAATCTGACGAAGAGGATTCTATACACCACAACAACCTGTATGACACGGAAGAGCTGGTAATTGCGACAGTTGATTCAATATTCCAATAATAATAACGATTATACTTAGGCCAGTATGTGAAGAGCTTAACTTGAATCTGACGAAGAGGATTCTATACACCACAACAACCTGTATGACACGGAAGAGCTGGTAATTGCGACAGTTGATCAATATTCCAATAATAATAACGATTATACTGAGGCCAGTATGTGAAGAGCTTAACTTGAATCTGACGAAGAGGATTCTATACACCACAACAACCTGTATGACACGGAAGAGTTGGTAATTGCGACAGTTGATTCAATAATCCAATAATAATAACGATTATAATTAGGGCAGTATGTGAAGAGCTTATCTTGAATCTGACGAAGAGGATTCTATACACCACAACAACCTGTATGACACGGAAGAGCTGGTAATTGCGACAGTTGATTCAATAATCCAATAATAATAACGATTATACTTAGGCCAGTATGTGAAGAGCTTGACTTGAATCTGACGAAGAGGATTCTATACACCACAACAACCTGTATGACACGGAAGAGCTGGTAATTGCGACAGTTGATTCAATATTCCAATAATAATAACGATTATAATTAGGCCAGTATGTGAAGAGCTTATCTTGAATCTGACGAAGAGGATTCTATACACCACAACAACCTGTATGACACGGAAGAGTTGGTAATTGCGACAGTTGATTCAATATTCCAATAATAATAACGATTATACTTAAGCCAGTATGTGAAGAGGTTGACTTGATTCTGACGAAGAGGATTGATTATAAGCACCACAACAACCTGTATGACACGGAAGAGTTGGTAATTGCGACAGTTGATTCAATATTCCAATAATAATAACGATTATACTTAGGCCAGTATATGAAGAGGTTGACTTGAATCTGACGAAGAGGATTATAAGCACCACAACAACCTGTATGACACGGAAGAGCTGGTAATTGCGACAGTTGATTCAATAATCCAATAATAATAACGATTATAATTAGGGCAGTATGTGAAGAGCTTGACTTTAATCTGACGAAGAGGTTTCTATACACCACAACAACCTGTATGACACGGAAGAGTTGGTAATTGCGACAGTTGATTCAATAATCCAATAATAATAACGATTATACTTAGGCCAGTATGTGAAGAGCTTATCTTGAATCTGACGAAGAGGATTCTAAGCACCACAACAACCTGTATGACACGGAAGAGTTGGTAATTGCGACAGTTGATTCAATAATCCAATAATAATAACGATTATACTTAGGCCAGTATATGAAGAGCTTGACTTGAATCTGACGAAGAGGATTATAAGCACCACAACAACCTGTATGACACGGAAGAGTTGGTAATTGCGACAGTTGATTCAATATTCCAATAATAATAACGATTATACTTAAGCCAGTATGTGAAGAGGTTGACTTGATTCTGACGAAGAGGATTGATTATAAGCACCACAACAACCTGTATGACACGGAAGAGTTGGTAATTGCGACAGTTGATTCAATATTCCAATAATAATAACGATTATACTTAGGCCAGTATATGAAGAGGTTGACTTGAATCTGACGAAGAGGATTATAAGCACCACAACAACCTGTATGACACGGAAGAGTTGGTAATTGCGACAGTTGATTCAATATTCCAATAATAATAACGATTATACTTAAGCCAGTATGTGAAGAGCTTGACTTGAATCTGACGAAGAGGATTGATTATAAGCACCACAACAACCTGTATGACACGGAAGAGTTGGTAATTGCGACAGTTGATTCAATATTCCAATAATAATAACGATTATACTTAAGCCAGTATGTGAAGAGGTTGACTTGATTCTGACGAAGAGGATTATAAGCACCACAACTTATACTCTGATCCAAATTGCATCCGACGTTCTTTTGTTAGGTAAGGATCAATATAAGATAATAGGGTTTATCACAGAGAACGGTAACCCGAGAAAAATATGCAGAGGATTGTCCAGGTTTCTGCAGGAATTCTGGCATAAAATAAGAAACTACAGAGCACCTGATTTTGGAATTTGCACACCTTAAATCAGAAAAGAAGTGAGACTTTCAGCAAAGAAAAGACAGGTATTTGGTATACAATATTGTCTTTGCTTTTAGGTATTTAACAAAGTTGCAGACAATCTCTAAAGACGATCTTGTCAGAAATACTCGTGGAGCTTACTGGTTTTTTAGTGGATGTTTGGGGCATTACACCATCATAAATCAGTTGGGAGTTCAAATATATATGAACTGTAAGCATCTGGACAATCAGAAAAACCGTCGAGGCATATCTCTGATTTAAATAAGCCCTCAAGGATGACGTGTTAAAGTGATAGAACTGCCAACTGAAGAAGAAGAAACATCACATTATAAAATCTGAATTGGAACAAAAGAAAGTTGACTTTAAATAATAACTATTCCTATGAACTGAACATGAAACAACTAAACAATAAACAATACAAATTGGCGTCAAGGTGTTCTAATTCGAGGAGAAAACAAAGTTGCCGAGACGAACAACAACTTTATAAATTGCAGCAAACAAACAAAGTAAAACTAAAGATAACAAACTTGACATTTAAAGACCTCTTATCGCAATTACATGAGACGTACACAAGGAGAATAAACATCGGAAATAATGTCTATCAGAGAGAAACAATCTCAACTATACAGTTTTACTTTAACATAGAAAATAACATTATTTCTAAAATTTCCAACATGGACACAAAGCAAAAAGTTGAGCGAAAGGAGCATGAGAAGACCATCTCACATTCTATAAAATTATAAATTACAGTTTTCATAAATATATTATGAGATGAATCTATGAAAAAGATATATTGGGGAGTGAAATACAATTTATGTGTTTAGATGGGAGAATATAGGTAATAAAACGGGAAGCAGCATAGCTCAGTTGGTTCAGGTATGCGTTGATTTCGCTCAAGTGTCCCAGTTGATATCTACTCCCACAAGTCTATATCTATCGGGAATAAAGTAGTTTAAACATTTTAGTCATATATATGAAATTTAATTTACTCTTGTAAATTCTTAAAGACTTCCCAATTTCAGAATTCGTATTGAGGGGCGCTGAGGAAAGTGATCAAGGTGAAAATAGTACAATAGAATCGCTTTAGCTGTGCAAGTAGGAGACAGCGCTGAGAACATCTTCTACTACAGTGTACATACATAATATATAAATAAATAGAAGTGATTTACTTTATAGATAGTTCAGTATATAAGAGTTTTTATTTAACATATACAGATTCTAGTGCTACTATCTTACAGCACACTTCGGGAAACTTCATGGACAGCTTGACATATTCCAGAGATTCCTAACGCTTCACAATCAAACCCAATCTGAATTGATCTTCTGTTCGCCTCACATATCTGAACATTACATGTAAAGCCAATGATAGGAGTTAAAAATATCCGATTTATCCGGAAATATTATAAGAGACTTGGACACTACCAACGGAAAATTAGAAAAGGTTAGGGAACTAGGGAAAAAAGATCGTGAGGAACATATTTCGGCCGACTTTTAATAACGGTGTATGACAAATAAAAAGTTAGAAGAGTTTTACGGTTAGCAAAGGTTGATAAAACATAGTATAAGAAATTCAACTCAGGTGGCTAGGCCATGTATAGTGATTGGTGAAAGAAAACACTGTAAATAATATTTGTCGGCGGACCAGAAAGTAGAAGAAAAGTTGGAAAACAACGGAAGAGATGAGTCGAGGATTGAAGATGGAGAAGAGTCGCCTGGGATAGAAGGCAATGGCGGAAACTATTGGAAGACGCCAAGATCAGTAGCGCCAGTGAGACAGGGCAGGACAATGTAATTCCATAAGCTTTATTCTTAAAGTTCTACAGACTATCTTGGAATGAATGTCGAAGAACAAGGTTAAACGTATTACTTGAATATTAATGCTCGGAAAAGAAGGTACGTCACTTTAAAGGTTAGAGCAATACAAATGTAGCCGTATTCTTTTTCTAATTTTAGTTTTTTCTGTTAATATAGTAGTTTGAAATTTTCAATGTTCTTGTATTTTCAATATTGAAGATATTAAAATTGTCCAACATCTGTTTAGGCATGCTGCTGAAGCCTCTTGGTAGGCCTATACTTCATTGCGTTATGTTTTATTATTTCGTTAACAAAATCCACCTTTAAATCTCTGTGCAAATCATCATTCCACGGAGCGTTTACAATGCTTCGAAGTACTTTATCTTGAAATTGCTGTATGTTATATACATTTGTTTTCTTAGTATTTCGCAATTTGTTCTGAACTGATAGCTCCGTATTTCTTCCCAAAAGAACAATTTAAATATGACAAGAAGATTATAGAGAACAAGCCATTTGACTTAGTGTCGTGAGTGCACTGTTTTGTGGAGTAACCGTAGGGTTATGACAAAAAAAAAATGTAATTTATAATAATTAAATTAAAAATTAAAATTGTAAATGAATCTCATAATCTTGAAAAATCTGTTTTTTAGTGAAAACATATCTGCGTGGAATTTACGTACCGTTGAATGGGAGAGCAGGCGTCAATTTAATTTCATAATTAAATTTCTGTTCACTTCTTACAGATATTAAATTAAATTCCCACCAAACATTTTACATGAAAAATTACTTTAATATATACTATATCTGTAGTTCATGACCAAAACAGGAAACATTTCTCACCATCATTTCAACCAGCCAAACTTACTTAAAAACTAACCGTACTGATGAACTAGGCATAATTAAAGAAATTACTTCCGGTAAGACCTCTTTGAATGAAAGACCACATTCTTCACCGCTACAATCAAAGATGCTTATTTTAAATTGGGAAACATAAAGTCTAAAACTTAAAAGTACAAATGCATAAATTATTCAGACGAAATTTCGTAAAAGGCTGAGGGTTAACAAAACAATAAAGAGTGAACCCTGTTATTGGTGAAAACAGTACGGTAGAATTGCTTTCGTTGTGCAAGTGGGAGAAAGTGTACAGAATTGTGTAAAAATTGTGTACAGAATCCGAAAACACCAAATAAAATAAAGGTCCCTACAAAGAAATTAAAAAGTTGTCAACCATATCGGAAAAGAGTGCCCATTTTTCAGAGTTTCCAAAACACATTTTTAAGCTATATGAAAAGGTAACTGCGCCCCCCCTCCAAAGCGATGCTACTTTGTTGCAAGTCTCAGTCATAGTTTTTCTTGCTAGAATCCTTAAAATCTTCACAAAACATAACTTGGTGTGGTTATAATATGCTAGACATGGAAGGATGTGGTCACATCAAGATACAGTACTAACTTTTAACTAACATTAACAAATACCAACATGGTATGTAATTTTCTATGTGAATTTGTATATATATCCGTGTAGTGAATGTGTTTTTGTGTTACGTGTGCCACACTTGAAGATCCCTTTTGTTAAAGCGAAACAGCTGTAGCAATAAATAAGAAATTGATCTACTTTTAACAAGGTAGAATCCAACTACAGAAGAAGTTTCATTTTATTGTCGCTCATATTCCTTCAGTTACTTAATACTCTTTCTTTGCAGCTAATACTATAACTATTATATTACCAATTTACTATAAAAATTAAATGTACAGAAATATTTTAAATTACTTACCATACTAAACAGTATTAGCACTTCAATTGTACAAACATCTCTCACCTGAAAAAAAGAAGAAAAATTCATTAAAACAATTGTTATACACAACAAAATAGACACTGTTGGAGATTTGCAGCCCAGTTTATGAAATAATCACTGTTGTTAATCTATAAAACACTCATTAAAAATCATTCATATTAGGCCTATGTATGTGTATATTAACACCAAGGAAAAAATTTTAAAACTAGGATCGTAAATTAAAAAATTACGACAGTTTTAATTGTTTTCTTTATGAATAACGTTATCATATTAGGTCCTTCAATAAAACAATACATTAGAGAACATGAAACAAAAACATCAAATTAGTTTAAAATCTACCAAAATAATATTCAACCAATCATTATACACACAGTGCAATTTAAAATGTTTTCCTTCTTGTTTAAATGTAAACCGTCAATCATCATCGCCTTATACAAAATAAAGACCCCTAGCCCTCGAATATTCTACTAGCGTCAAGGTCGGAAGAGAACAAGAGTTGATAAAGTCAGACATGATAAGAAAGATAAAAGAGAAGAATCTAACCTAAACTGCAATGAAAAAGGTGTAGATCGGGATCGTCACTACCGCAATCACTATCGGCGAGCAGTTAAGGGTGCACAATGTGTGAGATTAATGTTTTAAACTTTACTTACATCAAAGATTCATCTTTATAAATTGTAAATTTATATATATATATATATATATATATATATATATATATATATATATATATACACGAATATATGAGGTCCAACAATTAATACTGAGCGCTGCCTTCGTTGTATAGAAGAAATAGAAAATATGACAGAGGACGTAGGCAGGCAGTCACTGACGGATCGATCACAATGCATCCGTCCATTCATTACAACTTGTACACAGTTTTTTTAAAGCAAAAGATGGAATCATTCAAAGTATCAAGACCCCTAGAGAGAGTTCAGATTTGGTTCCCTGCGACTTATGGATTCTTCCACAACTAAAATTATCTTTGAAAGCGAAGAGATTTTAGACCATCGAACCAGTTAAGGAGAACACGACAAGACAGCTGTTACTGATTCTTTAAAAGAATTTTCCAGAGTGATGTGAAAAGTGGAAGAGACGCTGGAATAAGTTCAGACTTATTTGAATTGAAGGGGACAAATGCAATCCTTAGCACGTTATATATATATATATATATATATATATATATATATATATATATATATATATATATATATATACAAATTGTCCCAAAAGTCACGGATCGGTTCAATAACTTGAAAACCAAAAAATGTAGGTAAAATATATTTTATAAGACCCTTCTGGTGATAAAAACTACTTTTTGGCAAATTAGACAAAAAAAGTAGTTTTTAATCACCAGATGGCACATATAAATATCTTTTTTCTATTTTGATTTTAGTTTTCAGGTTATAGAACCGGTCCGGGACTTTTGGGACAAACTGTATATATATATAAATATTAAATTACTATATTAGTTTAGGACAGATATTGTATATTTAAATGTTAACAATAAGTCTAAGTGCTTTAGAGATTATAGTCAGTCTTTAATACATTTTTGAAATAAAAAATCCAATAAGTAATAAAATAACTTTGCAATATTACAATGAGCACGATATGTCTCTGCAGGTGGTCTACAACATTGATGTTTAAAGGGCAGTTCTTTAAATGTCGCTCTACTACCCCAAACAAAAACATTATCTTCAATGCGTTTTAAGTTACATATCTAAATGCCGATATAATGAATACCAAAAAAATATACTATTGTTAATAATATTTCTAACGCTGTTCTAAAAGCATTGACATTCACTTTTGAATCCAAGTTAGAGTGGGGCTGCTTTAAAGATGTGGCAAAGGTAAACAATGTCATCCGTAAACGAGTGCCTGGTCTAAGAGGCATAGATGTGCTGATTACGAGTCGGTGCTCAAAGATTCGTCCAGTTTAGAACACTTCTGTGGAAGAAAGGATCATCTAAGAAACGTGGTTAATGGCTGGCAGTGAGATCCTGGTCCTTTCATTGGGGGGGGGGGGGATACTATACATAGAATAAATTTAATCCAAGTCGAAAGCCATAAAATATTTACTGGTGATTGGTTATCGCCCAGTGATATATCACCTGAAGAAAATAGGGTTGTTAAAAATATATACCTGTCAGTTCTGCTCCAATAGGCAGAACACCTTCCCTGCGAGTCTCGGAAGTATTGCTGGGCAAAGGGAATTTGGTAGGGCATCTGTAGCTCTTGAAGAATTTCGAAATGCATTGCCCTCACCGACTTCATATGAAGCCCAATATATGAAACACAAACTACGAACTTCAGTTTACTCTTTGTTTACTTTTTTTAACTCTATTATAAGGTTCTTGCATACTACGCACCTACTTTAGGTGATATGTTTTCTACAAGTTCTTATTTGAATAATAACTGAGAATGACAGCTAGTCGTTAAAACTCGTTTATTTGTTATACAAATCGCTATTTTTCATTATTTTTTTAACGCATTTCGTGTAAAATGCTTAAACTGCTATATTTCCAATGTGAGACAATAATTACTAATAAAGAAGCTCCCACCCGTGAATGCTTTTAAAATGAAGTCATTGAGTAGGTAGATTCTTCTTCTGCAGTAGCCTATTATTCCAAACAAGGACACGGTGCTCCGATCACATTTCAGACACAATACGCGCTATGGCGACGTGTTAGGACTCCAACATCTCAACTTCCATTTGTATGCTGAACCTGACCTTGGAATTAATATATGATCGTCATTGAGCTACTCAAAAAGAGAGTGACTCATGAAGGCTCTGAAGATAAGAACGAATTACAGAATCTATCAAACGGTCGCCATTTTAAAATTGTTTGACCATTATATTTTTTATCAGGAGCGAAACTATGTCCTGTTTTATTTCAAACATTTGGTATTCGTCCGTATATTTATAGTTACAGCCTAACGCGTTACTAATTATGATGATATTTACGAATAGGTACAATATTTTGTTATACAGTGTGATTCACGAAGTTTTACCGGCGTTTTCTGAGCTCATTCTACAGGCCAAAAGAAAGAAAAAACTTCATATAAACATGTCCTAAAACGCTAGTTACGGCTAGCGAAAGATTTCGTTCTGATTTCTAATCCTTCTGTAAAATTCTGTCTTACTGAAATCCGTGGAACCCAAATTAAGGAGCAAATTTAGAGGTCTTATATACAATCTGACCTGAAAAACTGTAAAAAGTAGGTTTCAGAACTGCTTTTCCAGTAGTTTATAAGAAAACTGGGGTAAAACACGAATAATTGAGATCGAAACATACTTTTTTTAAAGTTCGTTATGAAATAACTTTGTTAAATGATTAATAAACGCGTTAAAGTTTTCAACAAAACTTGTAGAGAATTTAATTCTGAACAAATTGGTGTAAGATAAGGTAAAAAATAATCAAATACAAACGGAAAATTTTCTTTTTTTCTTTTAAACAAAACATATCAAAGTGTACTGAAAAATGACAAAAGTTGGAATGAAAGTAAAAATTTATTAGCTGAAATTAATTATAAATGAAATAAAGTAAAATAAGCAGTTTCAAATATTTGAATAGGAGAAAGATATCGACATCTAGTTTGTACAGTTGTATTTTACTAAATAAGCCCTTTAACACGAGGTGTCACATTTAAGATTATTGAGTTGCCTCCCGAAACCCCCATTTTAGGGGGACAGGTTAAAATGTCTCATTTGCCAAAACTTTTTTTTTCACCAAAAGGCACATATAAAATATCTTTCTTCTATCATTTTTGGTTTTCAAGTTATTGAACCGGTCCGGGACTTTAAGGACACACTGTATATAGGTACATGCATCATCACAACCCTAGATTGTACTTTTAAATGTTTCACTAAACATTTCATATTAGATATTACCGATAACGGGAAAAATCAAATCCTATCTTCATCCAAGTTTCGTCATTTTCTCAGCTGTAATTCTTACGACATCCCACAAAAGTGATTTAAAACTTGCAACGTCAACCACACTAGAAACCTTTTCCATTGCAAATACAACACACTCCGTACATTATTACACTAACATTGATTAACATTCTGTATCTCGAAGCAACACATACGTAGCGAGGAAGTTTCTTAGCAACCTGTGAACGTCTGAAAATAACCATTTAAGACAATATCTTTGTCACACGTGACTAATCTGAGGAACAAAGCACTACCGCAAGTACTAATCAGTGATCAGGGTGACCACTCGGGCGAGATGCACGTAACCCCACCTACACATATGCCATTGATTTTTATATTTTTCCGTATATAAACGTATGAAAATATCTTCGTGATGGCCACACTAAACGTGACGAAGTTACAGTACAGTCCATTCTCAGTTTCTGAACTAGTTTGATTCAAGAAAAAGCATTGGAACCATTTGTTGTAGCACTGGTCTGTAGTACTTGGGAATGTTGTGTTTATTTAATCTTTACACAGTTGAGTAATGGAATAGTTAGTTTTTCGTCACGTGAAAATTCACCATTCCAAGGAATGTGTAATGAAGAAGCTCAAATAACCTTTGTTTTCTTCAGAGGTGTCTCTCGCAAGCACCTACTATATTGGAAATAATAAAGAATCCCTATTCTCTTTCGTACATAGCGTGCATATATCTGATGCAGACGTAACTTAGTAGTACATTCATCATGTCACTTTTGTACAGTATTGCTGCGGTGAGAATGAACGCGCAAGGAATGCAGAGGATTAGCAAATATTTTAGTTGATACTGAACATCTCACTACTACTCTAATTAATAACATTGACTCAATGGTTTAACATGATAAATAATGCTCCGATATGAGATACAACTGCTAATTTGAATGCTTTTCTTAAACAAGGTTTACACAACCATGGCCCATTAATGAATGAGATTATTTAATGTTATTAAGTACCACTTTACAAATAATATTTAAACGTATTTCATAATTTTTTGATACTTCTTCAATAGTCAATGATAATATGATAAAAATGGAGGAAATATAATTAATCTTATATAAAAACAATAACAACTAATGAAAATATTATTAGTACTCTTATTTCAGTTTGGAGTAGGGAGCGGAAGATATTGGCATGCAGCGTAGTCGTCAGTAAACTTACAAACAAGTTATTTGTAAGGAAACTCCCATCCTTCAACTACCATGTTTACTCACGGACGGTGCTAGCTAGTTCTGCCGAATAAGCTTGCTGCAACATAACCTGGATTCCTGCATGATCTGTCTCAAGTTTATACCCGACTGGATTTTATCCAACCAGGTCCCCATACCCCTTCACACAGATAAATAGAGTTCAGGACTTTTCACTAATCTTATCGATTAATCTATGAATAGTGTTCTTTAGGTTGTCACATTCCTGGATCTCTGTTTTACACAATAGGGATACCAACAGAAATGGAGGTGATTTAAGGGAGTGAGTGGGTACCCCACATACTAACCTACCTTTACACATTTACTGAAGCAATCAAATGACCAACTCGGGCGTGTTACTAATCTAAGGAGCAGACAGACACCTACACAGTGGTCACGAAGCTAAGGTTATTGACACCCAGTCTCGAACTGGTTCCGTATCAATCAATATAATCAACATGGATGACTCACTGTGAAACATCAACTAATAACCCGCTTCGAGGCTAACATGATTTAGATCAACTAATAACCTGTTTTGTAGGCTACACGGTTTAAATACCCCTTTACAGTAAACAGGCTTATATTCATTTTAAGACTGAACCTAATAAAAGTTAATTTAAGTAAATTTGTGAGCGACTCGTTAAATATCTATACAGGGTGATTGAAACAAGTGTGACCGCTGTTTTATTCCATAAGTATAAAAGTTACAAAAAACTTTAACCCCCAGGATTTTTTTACCTCTTGCATAAACACATTATTTTATCACTTTTTTATTCTTGGGTATTTTTCGATATCTCCAACCGTATAGGAACTACAGGCATTTACATGTACCAAAAATTCGCTAATTCAAGCTATTTCCAAGTCAAATTCAGGTGAAATTTAAACTATAGTTAAGACAAAAAGTGTAATAACACTACTGCCTATAGGCTGAGGAATAACAGAGTTATTGATAGAAAAGAAAAATCAAAAATTTCTGGTAAATGTCTGAAACATCTACTAGCTTACACCATCTCTTTATTATTACTAAATGTATTGCACCTTGTGAATTGTATTATTAAGAACTGCTAATATGTTCGTTTCAGCTATATCTTATTCACAAGGTCTAGGTGTTCTAGACAATTGACAAAAAAGTTCTATAAAAGGAAGTCGGTAAAATCGCCTCTTGGAAACACGATTTTTTTAAAACTGATTTATATTGTAAAATTTACATAACAGCTGTTTTAAAAAATAAAAAGTATCAATTAACTACCTGATATTTATAAAGTGTATTGCTAACATTATTTTTATCCAGAAAAATAATTATTAATTTCTAAAAAATGATGCCACCTTTTTAGTCCTGCTACGAGAGTAAAAACAAAATCTTGTTTTTCAAACTTTTTAATACATTACAGTGTATCGACGTTTCAATTTTAAATTCGGTTCAACTGTTTCAGATACAGAAAATGGACCTCTGAAAACGCCCTAAACCTTGTATTTTTACAACTTTGAACGTTTATAGCGTCTAAACGATTAAACATATCTAAAAAATTCTCAAGAATAAAAAGTTTAAAATAATTAGTTTTATTCAAAATCGTCAAAAAAATAGGGATTCCCATAAGAAAATTAGAGCTGACCGCCATATTGGAAAAAATTGGTAATACTTCTAGTTTTAACCAAAAAAATCCACAGGGTTACTTTAAAAATTTTTCTTTTAACTTTTCTACTTATCGAATAAACAGGGGTCACAACTGTGTCAATCATAATGTATATAGAGACTGTGAATGACGTAATAACTAAATTACAAATCTACGCCAAAAGGAGTTGCAAACGATAGTCCTCATATTGTATAGACAATAGTATAATAGTATAACTTTAGTGGGTTTGGTGAATATGAGTCTCTGGAGTCTGGTACAATTCTATGAATCTGAGTGTGTTGTCAAATGTCACCAGGAAAGAAGAACTAGACATTCACTTATCAATCAGTTTCAAAGGTTTTTGCGTATTAAAATAAAATTCACGGAGAACAAACTAGTTAATGGGCACCATCATGATACTTACTCAGTCGTTTAAAAACTATATTTCATTAAAATATGAGAGATTACGACGACTTTAGGGCAGAAGCGTAACAAGCTCTTTTAATGCCTGAAAATTGGTCTCCTGGGTCTTGTAGGAAATCTTCAATTGGTAGATCAAGAAGTAATACGATTGTTTAAAATGTTTGTTACACAGTTTATCTGAGCCTCGTAAATATCACTACTTCCTTGACGTCGGCTAGGCCATTCTGGGCCTCGTATCAGTGTCTCAATCCTAGCGGGCCTCAAAGGTATAGGCTTACACTCGCTAACACGTATTAGTGACTTGGTTCTGCCGGATATAATAACTATACGAATATCACATTTTCCTGGAAGGTCAGCGTTGGTATCATTACATGCAGAATAATAAATTTGCAAATTTGTAACTAATTTAGTGTGTTATAAATTAAATACCATACGAGACATGAACAAGAACCTGTTAAATGCCCGCTATTTATACATTTTAATTTTATATTTCAATAGGTTTCTATATGAGCACACTATGAGCCGTTGTCGTGCTTACGTACAGACGACAACGACGACGACGACGACGTCATGTCGAAAACATTTTCTGTTTTCTAAGGCCATGAACGTAAGTTTCAGTCTATGCTTCGTATACTGGGACATAATTATACTGTATTATTAAAAATAACTTTTTTGTTTTGCTGATAATTAAAATCTACATTTATCAACTTTAATGTTTTAGCAGATATTTCTTGTTGAAACTCCATATTGAAGGATAAAATAAAGCAAAAGCTTAATAACATGCTGCTTTTCACAGCATGGTACATAAACTTATTATTGTACCTCTTTCACCTAATGACTTTTATGATGAACTGAATGTCGTTAATCAAATTGCTATTAATAATAAGTATGATGTTAGATAATATTTTAAGAAAAAAGTTAAAGCGAAGAGCTGAAAATTTAGTCTACTCTTCCCATAACGAGAGCACTGAAATAGTTAGATATTGTAAATTATCTTATATCGACAGAACTAGTTATAAAATCAGTAACCTTATTTCAACTAAATGTAATCGTAAAGTTGCCTTTTATTGTACAAAAAATCTAGGGAAAATGTTGGTCAATAATAAAGATTAAAAAAAAATGTTAGAAAATAGTGGAGTTTATAGAATATCTTGTCAAGATTGTGACTCTGAGTACATAGGTCAATCAGGTAGATCTATAAAAGTTAGAATTAAAGAACATGTAAATAGCTGGAAACATGGCTATAGAAACACTAACTTTGCTAACCACCTTTTGGACTCAGGTCATAGTTTTGATCCGAAATTGAATGTTAAACTCTTACATATAGAAAATAAAAGCAATAGATTAAATAATTTAGAATGTTTAGAAATAAATAGATCTATTTCACTTAGTCCTATTCTCAATTTAAATGACCACATTGTATTAAATTCGTCACCCCTTCTAAATCCTATCCGTAACATAGTTCATTAACCTTTATCTACCTGCTAGGTCATCCCCCTAACTTTCCCGATTTCTCTATTGTATTTCAGTTTCCTGTTACTTATGTTTAAATAGTTGTCTATACCTGTTAATTATCAGTTGACCGATGATGCCGCAAGGCGAAACAATTGCAGCTCATTTATATTATTAATATTTGAAACTTTAGGCTTTTGCTTTATTTTATCCTTGATCTACATTTTTTATAAATGTATTAAAGACACAGCATATTTTTGTATCTAGAAGTAATCCTTTTGGTTGGGCAGGAAACACTGCCCTATCACAACGTAGGCTACCGGTAGGTTCTGATTGTACAATGCTAGAAGCTCAGTAGTATTTCCAATAATGAATACCAAGTTGTTTTGAATCTTATCTAGGTAGAAGGTCAGTTACGTTAGGGAATTCCCTTCACATTCCTCCCACACTCCCATATCTTACTTTTACTATTTTGTAGCACACAACTTCTACAAACTGTGGGAAAAACATTTTCTGGAGTTATTATAGTAGAGGTAACTTCTTTTACATGAGGTTTTATAACTCAATTTGTGTTCATATGATAAATTAACATTTATACATGACTTTACCAACATCAGATTTAACTTAATTTAAATATTGTGAAAGATGTTAAAAGATCAAAGTTGTCCCCATTAATCGAATACGCACAGACACTCCCCCATATCATACGCAGGAGACAAAATAGAATGATTTAAGAAAGATTCTTCGCAGAGGGTGTCCTAAATACTAGGTATTTTTTTACTAATATTGTCTTGGAAATAGTAATTTTAAAATGTTTTTAAAAATATATTTTGCAGAATTGTTTTAAAAAAACATGTCCTGTGTTTTACTAGCTTTAGAACAGAAAAACAAATTTAAGGAAATGTATATTTACAGTGTGTCCCACGAAGAAATATTACACACTTTTGGTTTTCTATTAATTGCTTATTCTTCAACCGATTCTTTTGAAACTTACATACTTTTTAATAAAGTTACCAAATATGTTTTGAGAAAATTTCAACACACTGATGTTTATAGAAACAAAATGGCGGCAACATAAAAAACAACATCTTCTATCCCTCTATACGTTTATGTTGGTTTAAATATTGAACAGATGTTCGATTCCTGACTACCACGCCCTTGAAGATTGTCATTTAGTAATTATTGTTTGACTGAATTTGCTTTGTATAGTGGGGCAAGGACCATTTTTTTGTTAAAAATAGCTTGGCCCATTTCCGGAACCGTAAAATGGGGCAGTACTTGTTGATTTAAAACTTGTTAACATAGTCATAGTGCCGTCTGAAATGTCATAAGACAGCACGGGAATAGCAGTCACAGCTGCACAAACAGTAATTCCTTTTGACTTATGAAGTTTCTAATCATCAACGTGAGGGTTTTGGGTGTTGTAATAATTAGAGTTATGTTTATTTACAATATCATTGCCGTAGAAAGTCGACTCGTCTGAGAAAACAATACAATTACGCCAATCAAGATCAGTCTCATGAAACTAAATGATGTGGGAATAGAACTTCACTCTTCTGTCCGGATCATCTTCAAGTAGGTTATGAACTAAGTGGGTTTTCTAAAATTTAATTTTGTTTTTCTTTAAGATTCTCTGCACTGAAGATTTGGGCACTACAGTTTCAAGCTCTACTTGTCCAAGAGATTTTGGTTTACCTAGAGAGCGGAGTAATGATGGGCATACCAGTTCTTCTCTTTCCTTATAAGGAGTGTACGTTTCTCAGTATATTTTTTCACTACGCTTCCCGTTTCCAACAACAAATCTTTCCCCTTAATTATTAAGCGAGTGGTTAGTAGATCAATACCTAACAATCTGAAATTGTCTAATTGATTCTGCAACGAATTGACCTGGGAAGGCAACCTGAAATTGTCTAACCGATTCTGCAACTAATTGACCTGGGAAGGCAACCTGAAATTGTCTAATTGATTCTGCAACGAATTGACCTGGGAAGGCAACCTGAAATTGTCTAATTGATTCTGCAACGAATTGACCTGGGAAGGCAACCTGAAATTGTCTAATTGATTCTGCAACGAGTTGACCTGGGAAGGCAACCTGAAATTGTCTAACCGATTCTGCAACGAATTGACCTGGGAAGGCAACCTGAAATTGTCTAACCGATTCTGCAACGAGTTGACCTGGGAAGGCAACCTGAAATTGTCTAACCGATTCTGCAACGAATTGACCTGGGAAGGCAACCTGAAATTGTCTAATTGATTCTGCGACGTTATTAAAAACAATGGCCCACACGCACAACTCTTTACTTTTTCCTCAACTGTAAATACTTTTTGCAACTACAAACTGACAATAAAATTGTACTAAAAAAAATTAGGATATAAGTTTCTGTTTTAATGTAATTGTTTTTTAATTTGACTCGAATTACTGTTCAACATTAAACCTCCAAGAGAAAAAGGCAAAGTAGGCTATAAAGGTATAGAAGTTGATTTTTGTGTTGCCACCATTTTGCTTCTATAAAACACCAGTGTGTTGATATTTTCTCACATAATTTTTGGTAACATTATTAAAGGGTATGTACAGTTTCAAAAGAATCGGTTGAGGAATAAGCAATTAATAGAAAATCAAAAGCGTGTACCCCTTCGTGGGAGACACTGTACATAAAATAGCTCGTTTGCGCACGCCCAGATCCTTTGACAGATCGAGTCCAAATTTGACAGTTATTATTACCACAAGAGGAAGTTAACGCCGTAAAAATGATTTCGTTTACTTGAGTCTAAAGGCTGAAAATTGGGAACTATTATTTCTTTGCGATTAGGTTATGTTTATGGTTCGTTTTATATTCGTTACTATAGCAACCAACTTGGAAAATTTATAAACAGTTGATTCAAATATTGGAATGTGTGTTAGGTTATGTTTTTGATTGTCAATCATTAATTGTATTTACATTCGTTCCTACAGCAACCAACTTAGCAATTTTATAAACAGTTGATTCATCATATTGTTTCAGCAGAGTTTGCAATTGATTTTTCACTTTGGTGTTTTTTTTTTTAGCTTTATTACTTAATTACAAATTAATTAAAATTATATTAGTTTGTGGTTGAGAATATTCATTTTGTTTTCAGTTTTATGAACGTAATTTGTGTAAGTAATGAATAAAATTTGCATTTTTCAACATAATAAAGAGTTGTACCGTTTCCAAGAAATCAGTAGGTCAAAGATGTAGAAGTCGACTTTAAAGTTGTAATGAGAAGATAGTCATGCTACATGTTGATTAACACTTCCTTTTTTTCACCTGACAAACGGTACAACCCTTTTAAATTTTAATTGCACCATTGTTTTCAGGGGAAAAGGGCAGTGTTAATCGACATGTCGCATGACTATCTTCTCATAATGAATTCGGAGGTTGACTCCTATATCTTAGACCTCAGGTAACTCCCAACAATATTTTAGAATATCTCTAAAGTTAGAGTTTCTACCTATATAATGAATGGTATCATTGAAAAACACTTTAAATATAAATTGTAGAAAAAAAGTAAGGGAGAAGGGACTTAATAACCACCCGGTATATATATAGTTACCTTCCCAGCATTTGTCCTTTAATTTACACACTATTGATTTATACTAATGTAACGTACAGAGTATAATATAAACATAAACTGGTAATGTAGTCACAAACTTGACTCACGTTGTCATTGTACACATTCGTCATAACCAAAAAAAACTTAATTCCTTGTGTCAAAAAGTGTAAGTTTCTATAATATAATATATTACGAGACTTGAGAATTGTTTCGCATTGTTAAAAAAATCTGATTAATGACAAACAAGTTAAATTGTTTAAGTTTCCATCATTTTTAGCAACTAAAATCTGGGGGAAGCTTCAATACATAATTACCGAAAATTCCAATTCGGTTGTTTATGTTTTTGTTTCTATTCATAAATTTAAATACTGTGTGCAGTTGTGTTACAAAAATTGTTTTTTATATATATTCCATAGTAAACAGTAAGTGTGATATTTATAAAATTATTACTGCAGTTTTGTAGTTGTTCTGTATTATTAGGTACAGTTAAGATATTTTATTTTTGAAACTAAACGCATCTCGTATAACGTAACTTCTGTAATTAAATTGAACTTATTGTATCCTTATTATTATCTGGGCAAGGACGGGTAGTCCTGCTAGTTACTTGATAAAAATGAGTATAAAGTATGCACAAAATGCATCTTTAGCTTTACATATACAAAATAGTAATTGTCATACATTATAATCTGCTAAATTCTTTCAGTACTTGGAACAGGAATTTATCCCCCATCTGTCCATACTCTGGTAACGCCTTGAAAATAAAAAAAGACCTCCTTTCAACGTTCGAAAAAAAACAAATATTCTTGTTTTAAATAATACACTATTACAATGATGAGTAATTAGGGTAATATTTGTGTTATAATAAATAAATTTATAGTTGCAGATAGACAAGGCCAATGTTTGAAACTATAGGGGAACACATTTCATAATCCCGGAACTGTGTCACAGCGGTCAGTTGGTTTCCTATAGAACAACATTAATATTCCAGAAAAGAATTGTATTTATAGGCCTACTACATACCGTGACAACATTCCGTCCTTTAATTGAGGATGTACTCATTATGAAGTACTGGTACTGTAACGCAGTACATATACTGCTTTTGTTAAAGAGCAACAATGTCTATAGAACTCAAGGTTGGTTACGCTAGGACGAAATTGACGAGTTGGACAAATCCAGTAGGATCCACACCGGTTTCATATAAATTCCAGCCATTTTAGTTTGATTTTACGAGAATTTAATGCACGAGTAGAAAACACTGAGTTCTCAGAAACTAATGAACGGATTTTTATGCTTAAAGTATTTATAAAAAGAGGCGTAGATTTGCGGAAATTCTTCATTATTTTGTTATATATTTACCAAAAGGCAGGAATCGCTCCTATAGTTAACTTTTTTCCTGCTTTAAATTCACAAATATTAATTTTGTATATTACAGATGTGTACATTACAGCTGATAAACATCATAATGATATTGTTCAATCAGTTAATCTATATAATTAGTCTATTATCCTACTGAGTTTTTGAGCTCCATTTCAGAAAGAAAGTAATGATAATTTGCTATTTTTTTTTTTTTATTAAAACATATTTAATATTATACGATGTTGTACACAATGTCGAGATATTCTAACAAAATTAAGTAATATCATCGAAAATGTGAGTTAGGATTTAGATATGCCGATTTGTACCTATTTTTATAGTTATTAGCATAACAAACATTTGCATAAAATAACAGATGAAACAGCTGATTAGATTCATCAGCATAAATAATTATTCTGATAAATTTAAGTTAGGCTTAGACTGGACAAATATAAATAAATTGAAACAAAGTTTTGACCTAAAATATAACACATAAAACAGATTTATATTCATCAGCTTAAAAAAATCAATTATTCAAGACAATTTCATGTTAGGCTTACCCTGGACTCATATAAATAATTTGGTACAATATTTGAGACAAAGTTTTAGCCTAAAAGGTAACATCATCAGTTTTAACAATTCAAGACAAATTTAGGTTAGGCCTAGTCTGGACTAATATAAATAATTAGGTAGTATTTGAAACAAAGGTTAGCCTAAACGAGGGGTGTCCAAACTACGGCCCGCGGGCCAGGTCCGGCCCGCGAAGAGGATTTGTCCGGCCCGCTGCATATCTGACTACCTTGAGTATAACGACCAATTTTGTCGTAACAATGAGCTAAGATCAAAAACGTTTCATATTATATGATAAGTTAAAACAGTATATTACAATTTAAGACTTTAAAATTATGGTAGTAAAATACCCCTACGACATTAGGTAGTACTCAACTCCATTTTTCACTAATTTAATTTTTAAGTTTACGAAAATTATAACCACTAAAAATAAAGAAGTATTTATTAAATTTTAATTAGAATATATGTATAGAAAGCCTTTAAACGCTGTTTCGAAATGTTAATTTTTCAAAATGAAATATCCCCTGGACCCCTTTTTTATCTGGGGGTATTTCATACCTCCCGGAGGCCCGCGTTCATACTTAGATTTTTCAGTTTGGCCCTATAGATGATAAGTTTGGAGACCCCTGGCCTAAACTATGATTTACTTGATTCAATGAAGTGTATCGTATCCTATCTGATACTGAAAAACCAAATAGTTAAACAAAAGCAGTTTATGATGGATGAGCAAAACCAGTTAGATATATAATTTGCGTTATATTTTAAAATCATAATAATTGTATTTTCTCATTTATTATTGTATTGCATATTCAGGTATGGCGTCACAGGTTCACTAGTATTCTACGACCAAAATACGTATTAAGAAACCTTCCATCTATAGTAAAATTCAAGTCAGCTTGAGGCGGAAACCCAGTCGACCGCACTAATCGCCTACCCTTGGTGTCTATTGTGCGACTCGGCCGCGTTAAGTAGCCACTGGCTGGGGTCAGTGAATCATAACTAATGACTCCAGTAACGATATGCAACTTTTCCTCCTTCCTTAAATTCCGAAAAACAAATGATAACACGTGTTACATTGCAATTTTCTGATTATTTTGATACCAAATTTCAAAGGAATCGGTGATCTGTGACAAACACAGAGTGATTAGTGAAGTTATAAATGGTTTACTGTATTAATAAAACTTCCGTATATCAGACGAAACATTTTTATTTCAGAAAATATGTACAATTTATAAACACTAAAATAAAATAAATAAATATAATTAAATAATTAACCAAATTAAATCATTTAATTAAAATTAATATTGTTCCCCATGAAGGCAAAGGAATCAAGCTTAGTATAAACAAGTAAAATAAATTGTACGTATGCCTAAACTTTAAAACTAATAATAATACTGTACAGCATTTCCTTACAGAGGAAGAGCCAAATCATCAGCTAAATAACAGTACAGTATTATTATTAGTTTTTAAGTTTAGGCATACGTACAATTTATTTTACTTGTTTATACTAAGCTTGATTCCTTTGCCTTCATGGGGAACAATATTAATTTTAATTAAATGATTTAATTTGGTTAATTATTTAATTATATTTATTTATTTTATTTTAGTGTTTATAAATTGTACATATTTTCTGAAATAAAAATGTTTCGTCTAATATACGGAAGTTTTATTAATACAGTAAACCATTTATAACTTCACTAATCACTCTGTGTTTGTCACAGATGACCGATTCCTTTGAAATTTGGTATCAAAATAATCAGAAAATTGCAATGTAACACGTGTTATCATTTGTTTTTCGGAATTTAAGGAAGGAGGAAAAGTTGCATATCGTTACTGGAGTCATTAGTTATGATTCACTGACCCCAGCCAGTGGCTACTTAACGCGGCCGAGTCGCACAATAGACACCAAGGGTAGGCGATTAGTGCGGTCGACTGGGTTTCCGCCTCAAGCTGACTTGAATTTTACTATAGTTCTCTTTCCCTCTCAGGCAACTGTTCATAGTGAGACTTTAATACAAATCTCAATTTTTACAGTGTTTCTGTCTATATCCAGATAGATGTTTGCAATAATCCCCCACTACGATTCCTTGTCAGTTATATCTTGCGTGACTTGTGGTCTACCGTGGCTGTACTTCAAAATGTGACATCACACGACAATTGATACAATACAGATTTACAGTACCTACTTAAGTTATGGATTAAAACTTTCCAAACAACAAATTTATAAGTGTGTGACCTCGATAAAACTCCGTTGAGGATTTGGTTTTAATTCCACCATTTGGTCATCTGTACATCATAGTATGTTTCGCAGTTGATGACCACGCGCAATCGGTGTACATTTAGGAATGAGGTGCTTTACTATTAGTCTGACAGATGTATGTTTTCTTCTTTTTATTTTTTGATTTAAATATCAGCCATTCAAAACAGTATAAACGGACAGGTTTCATCTGAGCTGTGAGCTGCGCGTGGAAGAGAGGTACAAGTTTGTAGTTCGAGGCCGCGTGGGGACAGAGGCATTGTAGGGGAAACAGTCGGCGCCGACTACTGTCCACGATCCAGCCGTCTTGCAGACATCATTGTTAGTACCAACACCCAACACAGTCACAGACTGAGGCGACCGCTTCCCCCACCACCTCACTGCTGCTTAGACCACGCCTAGACCTACTACTCACCCAATCTCCACAGCTCAGACCAAACCTGTCCATATAAATACTGTTTGGTCTCAATACATAAACGTCGATGCTTCGACTAAGTGGCAGCCGGAGTTGGCAGGCAGTCCACTACTACCTTTTCGCGGACATTGCCGCACAGTTCGGCATTACTGAAAACATTTCTAAAAAACATAACTAAAAACAAATTAATTCTTTGTTGGATTTTTGAATTTAAGACTATGTAGTTCCTTTAAAAGTTGAGTCACTTTTCCCATTATTTATCAACTATACAGGTACAGTAATATTGGAAATGCAAACGTATCAGTAATGAATACTATATTGATACTGTACTTATATTTAAAGTAATTATTTGTATTATCGTTAAAGATAGTTAGGTTGTAATAACAACTTACTTTAATATGAAACTAAATACAATATTAATACGCACCTATGATTTGGTTTTGGGTATAAATATGATTGTATTTAGAAAAACTATTCATTAATAAATATCAATCTTAGATCCTCATACGCTCATTCTCAGACAGTTATGAGAATATATGCAGACACGATGGTTGTGAAACAATGTCTTTACACAAGATAGGCGGGCGACATGAATAGTAACGCGCTACGCCAACTCGGTTGCCTCTTACTTTACGCTCCTCACAATTAAATTTAATGGTTGTAAACGAGGCTTAACGAGCAGTCGTACAACAAACGTTAATAAAATATAAAATTTGAATTCTTTTCTAAAACTATTCCCAGGAGTCTTTTACCTGTACAAAAAACTCCCTCGCTTACTATCTTGTTTGATGTTTTCATTTATGTGAAAACTTTTTCCAAATTCATAGGGTAAAAAAAAATCAAATAAATTATTATTTACATAGCAATATTTGATTTCCTTCTACTTCCTATAAAGCTCGATCTGATTTGAATATATGAATAAATAAATAGTAAACTAGTCGTTCCAATTAAAAATGTTAACAGTTTTGAATCACTACATTTGTGTCTCTCATTGGCATTTTCTTCTTGACCAGTAAGTGTCCGTTGGTTTTCCACGCAATCTTCCTGGGCCGCCGTTTAGAATATTAAGCTCCCATGCAATCAATTGTCACACAACGTGAATTCGCACAAATAACGTAAGGACTGTGTAAGTTAACCTAAAAATAATTTTAAACAGCTGTTATAAATTCTCAAACAAAACAAAATAAATATTATTATGAAATAAATATTTCCAATGAAAATGAATAATTTTCGGCAAATTGACGTAGGGTCGGATTGTTAGAGAAGAAAGAGAGGTGTAGGGAACGTGAAGTTGGCCCTGAAGTAGAGGTAGTCGAGCCGGGAGGCGACTGGTAAATTATGGAAGAGGAAGGATTTGCGACTCGGGAAGGATTCGAGTGCTTAGTACGAGGAATGTTGATAAAATAATAACGGAAACTAGGAGTGTGCTGGCCCTTAAAAGGACCAGTTGGACTTAGATTAGGTGAGGGGAGATAGGAATTATCTGGCCTCTATGATGGATGTTCACCCATCATCGCCGGCGCCAAAGCACCTACAATTTCCTCTTCAGGAGACGACTAGGGTGAAGCAAGATGCTGCCGTTGTCGGGATTTCTCCCTTTAATTTCCCGTACGGGAGGCAACGGGGCGATTCTTGAAGAGACGTTGTTGAGTGGAGTGAGAGCAGGAGTCAGGTGTTGAAAGAAGTGATTCCAAAACGTGTATTGGTTTAATGAGGTTGGAATGTGGCAGGTGGCAGCAAAAGTGTGTAGTGGAGCTTGCGAGTTGTCTTCGTGGTTTGTGGTGTGAGTTGGTTGAGGGGTCTCTCGGTCTTGCGTAAGAAGACTGATGGGAGAGATGGTCCCGGTGAAGTGTGTGAGCGAGGGGTCTCTTGGCCTTGCGTAAGAAGGCCGTGGGAGAGATGGTCCCTGCTAGTCTCGCGTCAGGAGATGTGTTGTGTAGGTGTTGAGCTGTGATGTGTTCGTAGTTGGTCTCCTGGTTGACAAGTGTTGATTTTGTCCCTGAGAAATGAGTACTTATACAGTTTTGGCTCTGCTAGCTTGTAGCTTAGCTTGCCTAGGATTGGTTTGCTCCTAGACAATGAGCTGTCCATTGTTAAGTTTTCCGAGAAGCGACCAATCTCGACGTGCGATGTGTGTGAGGTTGGTTCGGAGTTATTGACATTGTTGTGGCCGCGGATTTTTAGATGCTCGACGTGAGCTGTCGGCCAATCAGAGACGAGTAGCGTGGGTGGGTCTTGTAGTGTGAGATTGGCCGATGTAGAGCCGTTTAAGGCCGGGGAATTGATGCCTGTTGTGTTGAGTGAGTGTTGGCAGGTTTTGCCGTGTAGATTGTGGGAAACTAGTTGGGTGAACTATAGTCTGTATGAAGTAACCTGTCTCCTGACCCTCCAGCTACCTGTGACAGGCCCGGGCCATTCACCGGCACTCGGCGTCGCCCGCAGTTGTTTACCTAATTAGTCGCCTATAAGCTTCCCCACTAGCTTAAGTAACTTTTTTACCTAAATCATAATTTCCGAAATGTTATCAAATATTTGAAAAGTACATAAAAAAATAAGATCAACGATACTAAACAAGGTATACAACGATACTTTTTATTATTAAAAGCTTTAAACAGACTACTTCTATATTTCTTATTCCCTCTATAATCTATTGTTTGTTTTTTATCAAATTTGCCCTTGTTTAGTATCGTTGATCTTATTTTTTTATGTACTTCTCAAATTTTTGATAAAATTTCGGAAATTAAGATTCGGCTAAAAAAGTTACTTAAGCTAGTGGAGAAACTAAAAGGTGACTATTTAGGAAAACAGCTGTGGATGTCGCAGAGTGCAAGTGAATGACCTGGGCCTGTCCCAGGTAGTCGAAGGGTCAGAAGACAGGTTACTTCATACAGACTATAGTTCCCTTGGTGGTGACGTTAACAAAATCTCTAAGGTACACTATTTAATTTGACACTTCGATGTATGAGGACCCCTATTTTTTATTGTATTCTCGGATTCTGTACAAAATTATAAGACTTTTTTTTTTTAAACCTACTGTTTTAGGAGTAAATAGGCGCGGCGCTATAATACTTTCGAACATTTGATGTTTGAAGCATTTTCACGAGACGATTATACATCCCATTGTTGAATTAGGATCAAAATAAGTATGCATAGTCTAGTATGTGTAAATACTGATGTAAGACTACAAATAATTTGTGTAACAAATACAAACTTGCTAGAATCTAGTGTAAGCTAAGTTAGGTAGTAGTGTAAAATAAACTAAGCAAGGTATTAGACTATAAAACTATTTGTTTTATTTGTAGTCCTCCATTAATATTTAAACATCCTAGACTATAACTTACATTTTTATCTTAATTCAACAATGGAAAGTGTGAAAAACAGAGGTTCCTACAAGAAACTAAAAAATTGGCAACCATATTGGAAAATGGCGGATATTTTTCGGAGTTTATAAAACAAATTTTTAATTTAGGCTACGGTTACTATGGACGCGAATTCTGACGAAATTGTGTTCTGACGAATTCTGACGATTGCGGACGAAGTCGTCCAAACAAACAACGCCTGTTATCTAAATGAGTGTGTTTACAGTGGTAGCGATTTGGACGTCAGAACAGACACGACGTCGTCAGAACCATTTGAGCGTTCAAACAAGTTTGATTTTTTCATGCGACCTGCGACTGTTTGGTGCGACCAGCCTGTGTTCTAACATTTGTGTGTTAAATGTTAGGTTCTATGTGTTAAATGTTTGTGTGTTAAATGTTCTAACAGCCTGTGTGTTAAATTAGATTATTTCACCATGGATACTGACAAATTAATTAGTCTTGTGTATGAGAACAGGTGTTTGTGGGATCTGAAAGATAAAAGTTACCACAACAGAGATATTGCTCGGAAAGCGTGGGAGAAGGTAGCAGCAGAAATGAACACTAGCTGTAAGTACAAACTTTTACTGTCATGTAGGGTACATGAATTACATAGCAATAATTGTAATAAGTGTTTACATGTGATTGATAAAAACATGAAATTGTCAGAACATGATTATTATATCAGGTTATACTGAAATGGGATCTCACCAGCTTCACTAACAAAATAATTTTTCAAGGTTTCTCTAGCCTCATTCGCGCTTCTTCCGTAGTGATTATATCTCCGTGAAACTGGAACATTGTGTATGGAGTCAAAGTCCACATCATGAATATCAAGACCTTCCTTGTCGATGATTAAATTATGCAACAGACACACGCACTTAACTATAATGTCTACTTTATCAGGATCTATTTGGAGTTCGGTTTTTAAACACCTCCACTTGGCAACCAGAATACCAAAGGCACATTCCACGCACCGTCTGGCCCTTGATAGTCTGTAATTAAAAACCCGTTCTTCAACAGTAAGTCTTTGTCTTGAGTATGGCTTTAGTAAATATCTTTTCAGAGGATAGGCATCATCTCCCAACAGAACAAAGGGTGCTGAAATGTCGGTTGACGGAATATTTTCATTCTGTGGTATGCCCAAATTGTTTGCTTCAAGCCGCTGATAAACATTTGAGTCTGCAAAGGTTCCCCCATCGTTTTGCTTACCGTAAGCCCCAACTTCAATAGCAATGAACCTGTAGTTTGCATCAGCTATTGCCTGCATTACAACAGAAAAATAGCCCTTAAAATTGTGATAAATCGACCCTGTGCCTTTGGGACATTTGATGCGAATATGTTTCCCGTCTATACAGCCGATGCAGTTAGGGAAATTCCATTTGTTGTAGAAGTCACTTGCAATGGTTTTCCAATCCTCTTCTGTAGGCAAAGACAAATGAGTACCGCCGAAGCAGTCCCATATAGCTCGACAGGTTTCGTAAACTATGCTACGGATAGCACAGTGTGAAATTCTGTATGAGAAGCTTAGTGCTCGAAATGACATGCCAGTAGATAGAAATCTGAAACAAAAAACAACTATTGTACAATGAAGCTTCACTAGTTCAAATCTCAGAAATATCAAAAATCAAAGGAATGATTTTATTTCATCTTTCTATCGTAAGCCATTTTCCTGTAATTTGTGTGAGACATATTAAGTCAAATACCCAGTATACATTTACATTTGGTTCCATTTGCCAATTGTTTTATTAAATTTTTATAAGCATCACTTTTATCTACATATAAATACAATGTGGGATCTACATAAAATGTATTAATATCTATAACAAAATAAAAAACTTTTAAGTCTATTAATAAAGCATTATTATAGTTTAAAAAATCCGATAATGCTTCACCAAAATAATTTACTAGTGTTAAACCGCCAGTAAAACATATCTTATTATACTTAACCTTTTTTTGCTGCTGTCCTACTTCAAAACACATCTTTCTTTATTTATTTCTTGGTAAAATAAATATTTTACAAGGAGAGCTGACAGACAGACAGACAGACAGACAGACAGACAGACAGACAGACAGACAGACAGACAGACAGACAGACAGACAGACAGCTTTTTATTTCCATTATTATCGACATTTTCTCATTATTAATTTCCAGATTAGTAATATTTCTGCATAATTTCAGGTGAAGCAGCCAAAACAAAGTGGCGAGGTTTGAGGGACACTTTTCGAAAGGAATGCAGCAAGATTCCTAAACAACGGAGCGGAGATGAAGGGGGATTAGCCAAACAGCCTAAATGGGCCCATTTCAAAAGTTTGGAGTTTTTGAAGGACCCTATGCACAAAAGAAAATTGCAAGGTAATGTCATGAGCGAGACAACTTATGATGTCGACAACCAGAATTCAACTCCTGCTGTTTCTCCTCAACCCGATGATCCCCCTGAAAACGAAGCACAATCAGAAACACAAACTGTCGAATCACATCAGAACAAAACGAAAGAAACGACGCCACCACGAACCTTTAGGACTCCCCATAAAAAAATTGCCAAGATGAATAACGCCACAGCAATTAAAAAGCTGGTTATGCTGGAACAGGAAAAAATACAGATGTTCAAGGAGAGAAATTCTGCTTCCCGAAACGAAGATCCAGACTATCATTTTCTTTTAAGCCTACTCCCATTTTTAAAGAAAATACCGGAACATAGAAAAATGATTGTGAGGACCAAACTACAACAAGTGTTTTGCGATGAGGATCTTTTGCAACAACAACTGCAGCCAATCCATCATCCATCAAGTAACCGTGGTATTTCCACATGTGGTTCATCAACGAATGAGAGTTGGGAAAGTGGAAACTCCACACAAGCGCTAAGTCCACTGAGTACAGTTGATCATGAAGATCTTGCTTCGTACTTTTCAAGTGTATCGCCAAACAATTTACAATAAAAATGCAAGTGACATTTTTCAATTTCATGACTACTTTACTTACTAATGTTTTTTCACTTTTAAATTAGAATTCATTTCAGTTTTAGTAAGGAATTAAATATATTGTTAAAACTCACCTTAAAGTTACAGCCAGTCTTTGTTGTGCTGAAATACATTTACGAAAATTTGAGAACTTTGTTATCCTTTCTTCTATCCCATGTAGGATGTATTCAAATGTTGCTGGTGTCATCCTAAAATATTCAAAAAACCTTTCCGGTTGGTCACACAAGTCTTTAAACAACATTTTAAACTCTCCTTTTTCGTCTCTACTAACAAATAACTGGCTAACATGCTCTGTTTTTCCACTATTCAACAACAATAACTTTAATGTCGGGCTCTCAAGAAAAAATAGTTCATCGAGTTCATCCATTTTGCTCACGAACTGACTATCAGAAGATCAGAAAACGCGCACAGTGTAACCGCCTTGTTCTGACGAGCGTTTCGGCCATACTCGTCAGAACAAAATTTCGTCAGAATTCGCATCCATAGTAACCGTAGCCTTATATGACAAAGTAACGGTTCCTAATTTAAAGTTTTTTCACCAGATTAATAGTTTACGATATGATATATCAACAAAAGGACCATCCTGTATAATATATGAGAAATTAAAATAATGAATTTATTAAAATTACTGTTCTTCTGTAATAATAACCACAAATATCCTTTACCAGTAAAAGAGAGAAAATATACTTGGTAATGAGATTAGATTACTGTGCTCACGTTGACTACTGGTTCAAACCGGAGTTGTTACTCAGTTGAAGTAACATCGCGTGTTTAATCCTGTAATGAATTTTAGTTTAGGGAACGTGTCATGTCACTAAGGGGTTGGATGACCTCATTACCTGCTTAGTTATTATATACAAATTATATACTGCAATATCTCTTGTGGACATTTTATCAACGTAAAGCATGAAATATCCACCTTTAGGAGACAGTGTAGCCTATTTGTCATCTTGTGTGTCTGTGAGTGTATGTCATTCAAATTTGGTATTTAGGCTCTCGTTTAACAAAACTCTGGACAAGTTTGTTAATTACAAAAAATTAATTGGATAAATAATTTTGTATGAACACTTTCATTTCTCAATAGCTTGTGTGCACCCAAAACCATTTACTTAGGTTGAAAATTCGTAATAATAATAAAACTGTGTAAAATCATTGCACAAAGTGTTGGTACCTACCCAGCCCCTTCATAGAATGTAATATAAGCAGATCTTCTAATTGTAATACCCAAAAGTTGGTTTCTTAGACTTTGTAGGAAATAACCGAGAAGTTTTACTTTAAACAACAAGGGAATACCACAAGTTAACTTCACACTAACACACAAAATAGTAAAAACAGAATTGAACCAAGGTCATACACGGGTCAATTAGCAAGAGTTTCGTACTAACCAATTTTTAGCAATTGATTATTTTCTTAGGTTATTTTTATTTCCTACATAACCCTAAGATATTAAAGTGACGACGGTCGTTTTGATGTTTTTTGTGTTCTAGGTTGATTTCACTTGATAATGAGAGTTGATCTATTCTCTCGAAACTTCATGTATCAATAGTTAGTTATATCCTATTTGTGATTGCATGGGAATAACTCGTTGAAACGTTGTCAAGATATGTTTACTTGGAGTTGTTCATTATCACTTCTAAAAACATTGTTTTCCACAAACAAATAATAAGTTATTGCTTTAAATTGTAATTCAATGAAAATATTTATATTCAGTAAAAAGAGTAATCCACACTGGGACTGATTTTTAGTTTAGCCTTTGTTTAAAAATTAGAAACAAATTTCAAACTGACTGAGAAGATTTTTCGGAAGTTCTTACATAAGCTTAAAAGCCGCATAACAAAGTAATCAACAAAGAATCAATGTGACTGTTTATACAAAACGAGAACACTCTAGCAAACGAGGCCACATACTAGAGGATCATAAGGAAGCGGAGAGAGTTTGATTATTTAAAAGAAGTGGTGTGCATCACGCCAACGTATTAGCTGCATAACGAATATGTACCTCATATCATTTACTGTACTGAAGACTGAAATTGCTTCGCATTTTTGTATGAAGTGGGAACTGTATTTTCCTTTGAAGAAAGTTGAATATTTAAAAATCCAACAAATTTGTTGTTAAATGTGAAGGTTTATGGCTCAAATAACAGAACAAACGGACGGTTTCGATTAATTGAGTTGGAGGAGAGAATCAAAATTAACCGACTGAGCCAAATCATATTAAAAAAATAAAAAAATTAATACAAAATTTAATGGTATTTTATATTAACTTTTTCTTTGATACTTTCTATGTAAAGGAAGACAAGATATATTTGTTTATTTATGTGTATTAACGAAATAACACTTTTTTAAACAGAGCTTCAACAACTTAAATATCTAATTCTCAACAGTTGCAGGTTTGTTAAAATTTTATTCTTGAGCGCTTTCTAAGAAAATATATTACCATAAAATTCCATCCTAACAAGTTATTTAAAAGACATCAATTTTACAACCGTTAAAAATATTTGCTAACTCGTAAACACCGGTTGATAAACACATTATTATTCAACGAGTCATAACATCTATAAAAAACCTCAACTCCTTTTTCCCCTCCAATTTAACCTCCTTTTACCGCTAATAATAACCAGACTATTATATTACACACAAATTAAATTGCCTAGTTGACAATAGAGATTCACCTGCTGCAACAAGGTACGGGATGAAAGCGAAATATGCAACTTTCACTTGCTTACTCAGGCAGTGTGTTTGTTTATCAATTAGGCAATGCTTTCAAATGGTGGACAAAATGAATGATAAAACTAACTTGCTTTATGAGAGGATGTGAAAGTCAACTAAGGTACAATAGTCAGGGAAATACAACTAACTAGAAGGACTATACATCTGAAATAGTTTAGTTTGAGCAACGAATCTGTAGAGTAGTCTCTTTTTTATGATAAAAATATAAGTTTTTTAATATTCTAATTTAAAAAAATTAATTTCGCAATCCATTTCAAACGCGCGTTGTTCGAATTTTACTAAAAACAATATAATTTATAAGAAAAATCCCTTTTATTTATTGAAAATCAAGCATGCTAAACCATCTTCTTGATTTGGCCTATTTTCTAAATTGAATTTATTAGACATAACATGACGCAACATGTTTAATATTCATTCTCAGCTGATGAGAGGAAAGCCTATAAACGTGGAGAAGAGTAGGCTCGACACTATTTGTGTTAAATACTTATTTAGTCAAATTATCTAAATTATTATGTCGGGATAAGTTGTCGGTAAATGACGTTCTCGATATCTCGGGAAAGCCCACTGAATATGTCCAATCGCGGTAATTATAGTTAAGTCTTACGTCCATCCTTTTAAAGCTATGTGCCGTTTCTTTTTATAATTAAATGTATGACCTGTAAATCAGTTTTTTTATAATTAACTCATTAACAACTGGTTATCTAGAGTGGTTATTGGTATGAGGGGATGAGGATATTAAACCTTAAAAGAAATGGGAGAGCACGTTTATAGTAATTAATCATATCTTGGGTTAACCCAATCCCTGATTTTATCTTATTTAGTTTTGACTTCACGCAACCATAACGCGTTGCTAACACTGTACCCTGACGCTATCATGTCGACCTTATGAATCTTACCAAGAAAGCAGGAATCCCTCGTGACATCACACCGTATCTCCACCTCATTGGGTTTCAGTAATCTCTTGATAATGAAGGAACAGAAGCGGTTTGGAAAACGTTCGACAAACAAAAACTGCAAGATTATAGATACAAATGTATCAAGAATTCATTTTACAACGAATAAAGGCAATAATAGTATACGCTTCCGTGTTATAATATTTCACCCCAATATCGGCTCTGTTTAATCTTTCTCCCCCATGTTTGCATTTTGACCCTCACTGTATGTTATCTCCCCTATGTCAACAAACACACATACAAAAGCTTGATTTGTTCTTCCCTCTGCAGGAAGTTTTCTATAATATCTACCTTTGTATTATATAGATTTATGTTAGACACTGGATTGCAGTTCGTAGAAAGACAATCTAAAACTGTATTTATAAGGTTAAACAAAAATAAATGGTGGAACTTTTTTCTTTTTTTTTTATCATGTTTTATTGATGCTCGTTTGAATGTATGTACATACAGTGTGTCTGACGAAGAGATACAGTATCTCTCCGTTTAATTTGCTGTTAGCATTTTATTTAGCAACCGATTGACCGAGTATTAACCGGCTCCAATGAAGACTACTAAAGTGTACTATAAAAATATCAGCATAGCATGAAAACAAAATGGCGGTTTCAAAAAATAATATATTCATTTTTCAAAACTTTTGAGCAATTTATTTGACAGCAAAACAAAGATTAATTTTGATTTTTATTTCTTGTTTAAAGCCGAATAACCAATCGGTCATCATCGCCTTATAAAGGTAGAAAAGAACATAAAAGAAATACCTCTAGCCCTCGAATACTGTAATAGCATCAGGGTCGATAAATAACAAGAGTTGGTTAAGACAGACTTGATAGAAAAGACTAAAGAAAAGGATTTAACCCAAGAGTATGTGGGAAAAAAATATGTAGTAACTTAGAAATTACGAAGGTTATAAAGTAATGAGTTATCAAAGTAAAAATATTTGTATAACTGTAAGTAGTAATAAAACAAATAAAAATAAACAAATCAGGAAAATAATGTTTACTCAATCTGAAAACCCACCACAGCTTAATATTAACACAATCGTTTTACAAACAAAGCATGTACATGCTTTGGATTCTTAAGAAATTATTATAGAATCACCTTATTTAAGTCCTCACTTTATTAAAGTTGTTGGCATACACGTGTTTCTTCAAATAACCCCATAAAAAGAAATCACATACTTCGAAATCGTGGTGGCTAGTCCAAAAATTCACTATCTCCTTCAGTTAGACGACCTGGCAGTTCCTTGTTTAATAAACATTTAAAATCTGTTACAACCGGTGTTTTTTAGTAATCGCAGGGCTCAATTTCGTCCAGATTTTGCTAAAATTTGGTCTCGGATTTATAAATGCAGTAGTTGGCAAAGTTCGTTAACAAGAGTAAAAAGTTATATTAGAGGTTACTATTTACGATATCCAGCAACGTTCCGTATGTTTTAAAAATAAACTTTTTTTTCAAATAAAAGTATCCAATTTAATAAATAATAAATTGAGAAGCAATTCAACTGTTAATGATTATCAATTATTGTTTAAAAGGAGGCCTTGTGTTGTCAACAGTCGTCGTCAGCGAATCGATACTATGTATGACTTGTTGGTTAAAAACCTATTGTTTATAGAGTGACATAGTACATAAGCTATTAAGGATTCGTTTCAACACTCAGTTCAGTACAGAATGGCAAACATGTAGGTGATCAATTATTTGTTCGTTATGTGTAGTCTAGCCATATATTTTTAGTAGCTTAAAAATCAGTTAGTATCTATTGTGTCCCATGCTCCTAATATGTCAGTATAATAGAGATTGTAGGGCTAAGCTTAGTTCAATGAATAAAAAGTGGGAGTATTGTTATTATTATTATAGAAGTTGGTTTTACCCCCAGGACAATTCAACCTATGAGAATTATCTTTAATTCTTGACTAGCTTATTTCTATTTTCAGGATTTTCCTAGCTAGGTTGCTTGTTGGTTCAAAGGTTGCATCTGGGCCGAAAATCAGCTGCCTCCTACGTCTTAATGCTTCGCATTTCCGAAGTATATGTTCTACAGTTTCTAGATGCTGGTTACATAATCTGCATTTCAAGTTTCCTTGGAGTCTTTCCTAGCTAAGTTACTTGTTGGTTCAAAGGTCGTATCTGGGCCAAAGATCAGTCGTCTTCCACATCCTAATGCTTCACATTTTCGAAGTATATGTTCTGCAGTTTCTAGGTGCTGGTTACATAATCTGCATTTCAAGTTTCCTTGAAGTAATCCTATGGTATATATATGCTTCTTGAAAGTACCATGGCCTGATACGCAGCTTAAGATTTTCCTCTGATTTAGTTTACTCTGTGAAGTGACGAATTGAGATAGTTTCAGATCTGATTGGACCGGTAATCCGTAAAGTTTTCCCGTGGAGTATTTCGTCCATCGTTCCTCAATTTCTGAGTTTAGCCATTGCTTTAGACTATATTTTGCTACGGATTTAGTTATTCCGCATACAGGTTCTGGGCCAATGAAGGATCTCTTGGTCCCAATTTTTACCAGTTTAACCGCCTTTTCGTAACCTTCGTATCCTCTGTGACCTGGTATCCAATTAATTTTACCTGATTTTTGGTCCAAAGTTTGGTTACGGTTCGATGACAATCCCAAACTAGTGGTGGAGTATTGAGTTTACAGAGTTTGTAACAACATGACTGTCCGACCTGACAATGATAAACTCATTGGTGTATCCTTTAACTAAGCACAATTATGCACATTCCAGTATTGCCATGACTTCTTAGTATATTCTCAAAGCCATACGTATATTTTCCTTGGTTGTTTTCCCATATATTCCAGCATCTGCAACGAAGTTAGTAGGAGTTTCCGTCAGTATAGTACTCTATACTATTTCGTATTGGAAGTGAGAGTAGATGTGCAATTGGCAACTGGTAAATAACCATTTAGTTCACTAAGTTTGACTGAAAATGTGGATACTGTTTGTGATCCAAATCTTAGACCATAATTGTTCTTTGGGACATCAAATTTCATGTTACTGGTGAAAATTCATCTCATTTTATTTCTTATAAAATAACATTACAACATTCTACAAACATATTGTATTTCATTTATTTATTTATCAAATCAGATTAGATTATCTTCTAAACCAAAGAATCATCTTTCGAACTTTTAATTAAGCTCGGTAAAAAGAAAGTATACTTATTTGCTATAGATGTGCTTGGTTCCTATGATGGCCGGGCTATCACTAAGGGGCGTTAGTGTACAAACTGTCAATAAAATTTAACATTCAGTTTCACTTTTTCTTGCGTTGTTCTGTGGTTGAACACACCAGTAAATATTGTCAAAATTTGGACTGTGAGGAAGTAAATAAATTTACATTATTGAAAATAACGTGGATCTGACAGGCAAATATTTGCAACAATAATCTAATATTTGGAGAAAAGTCTCCGTTTCAGTGAAATTGCATATCGATGTAATTCTTCAGCCTTTGTTTTTCTTCTGGATGTGATGCAGTTCAATTTGGTCTCCGTTGAGACATCAACTCTTCCAACATCTCTTCTTCAACTCTCAGTTCTGTATTTGTGACCGAGAATTCTGCATCGTAATTTTATAGCCTACTCCTGTCATAAAGTATCCAATAAGTTTTTGAATTCGAAACTCTGAATTAGTAAAATTTTTTAGATAATTGTTTTTTATAGATAACAATTGCGAAACAAAGTAATTGGAAAAACCATTTTACATAGTGTAATTCACTCTAAAAGCGCCTGCTATTAATTATCAATGTATTTTAATCCAGATTATAATTTTTATTTCGACGGTGGGCTACATGTTATACGTTTTGAAATCTACCCTACTGTCTCTTCCATCAATAAATATAAAGCGATTATTCTCAAATTAGTTATTGTCAAAGTATATTTGTAGACCGTGTAGGCCAGGCCTACATCATCCACCCACTCTACATTCGGTCATTACTATTCCAAAGTCAGCTGATTAACTCTGCGAAGTTCTGCAATTACAACGTCATTCAACAACTCTGCGTCTTCACCAAGTGTCAATGTAGGGCATCAGAATGTCAACTAATTAATACAAACAGCTGGGCTGAATTATAACTACACTTATCTGTCATCTTATTACGCAATTGTTTGTTTTATGAGTTTCAATTAAATAAACGGTGGTCAAACATTCTTTAAAGTTTCTCACGCATACGTTCACGCAAAAACTGATACATCTACCAACGTTTCAAGGTTGATATTTTTTCAGACTTACCTTATTGGTTACCCAAAACTGCGCTATATATTGTAACATGTCCTCATTAGACTTACTGTTTCAATAATAGAACAGATACTTTTAAATTGTAAACTATAAAAGAATACACATTTTTTAAGACGAAAATCTTAGCTGTGATCATCGCCTTCAGAAAAGTACTCTAAAACTCGAATACCGTAATATCGCCCGTGTCGGAAGAGAACAAGAGACACATTTTAGACAAGATGCAAGAGAAAGACTTAATCCAAGACTTGATGACGAAATGTATAGACCCAACTAGAACGTGTCATAGAATATTTACGTTGGAAACTAATTATTAGCACACCATAAATCAATGCAACATTACATGGTTAGCTGGAAGTTCATGGTTGGCTTCATGAACTTTATGGTTCGTTGGTTGAATCACAATTATTGACGGCAGAATTTTCTTCGCCTCGATGTTTCCGCCTGCTTTAAGTCAACTGTGCGAAACGTCCGGATGTTAAACAATAGAAAAAGATACACCTCTTAGAGCTCTTTTATGGAAACGTTTTGTGCTGACTGACTGTTAAGCTTTTTTTAATGTACGTGATATTTTTCATTAGATACTAAAAATCAGAGCAGTACTAGTCTACTAATACATAATACTGCAAATATAATATAACGAAAACATACATGAGCTGTTCAGTCAAGAGGTATGGCTAATTACTACACTGCCCAACGAGAACCTACCTTCATTCTCCTACCCTTGACCAAGCGACATTATTAGTCCAAGTTACGCTATCTTCAACGGTTCTTGTGCAATTGCAGAAACACTGACGCCAGCTTCTTTAGATATGCTCTGGTTTTTCTTCGATAAGCCCCTTACGCTGCTCTCATGCCCATTTCAAGGCTCTGGACCCGCTTAAAAATAACCAATCATACGTTATAATTTTCTATATCAACGAGAGTTCGTAACGCGTCTAAATGAATCTACAATTGTAGACGCTAAATTAACCTTTAACTATCCGCTAAATCGATATTATTACAAAACATAGGTAAAACGCTATTTATTAGTTCGCTACTTTAGTTCTGTGATCTTTTGTGTTCCGATTCCAAAATTGCTTCCTCCAGGATATGTATTCTAAGAGTCCTTTGGTTGAAGATATTCTGTGTTCCATACACAGACTTCAACTAATGTCAGAGTATCATTTTGCCGGGTATCTGGGCATTGCGGAATTCAGGAAACACAAAAGCTGACGAAGCGGCAAAGGAAGCTACAAGTCAAATGTTAGTCACACAGCATGTTGTTATCTGATTTTGTAAGTCTGTGAAAATCATTGTTCATAGGCAATGGGAAGAAGAGTGGACAAATACAGAGTCCAATAAGCTGAGGGAAGTAAAAGATACTGCCCGTTTGTGGAATTCATACATGCCAGTCGTCGAGAGGAAGTAATGGTTACACGTGTTCGTATAAGTTATTCCATGATTACTCATGGATTTCTCGTGAAACAACCGCAATGTCCATTTTCTCATGGTGTACTCAAGATTAAAGACATTCTTATTGACTGTGGGAGGTGTGCTTAGGACATTTGTCCTACCATATTCTATTTAGGGGATAATGCTCAGATCCACAATTGAATATTGTCCTTTCTGCGTCGACTGAAAATGTTTTTCAAAATTTCTAGTCAATTATTGCAAAGTCATTTTACATTAAACTGTAAATTATGTTTAGTTGTCTATTTATTAATTTTTTGTTTTGTTTAAATTTTATACTTGTTAACTCATTGCAGGGCCCTTTTACAGTCTTGCACTATTTGTTTTTAATTGTTGTTAGTTAATTACCATACTATATAATTGTTAATTTGTTTGCAGGGCCTTTTTACAACATTGTAACATATTATGTGTTTGTTTATTTAAATTCGTTAACTAGTTTTAGTGTGTTATTGTTGTTTAAATTTTTTTAAATTGTTTTTAGTTTCATTATAAAGTAGCAACAATTTATAATTTGGTTTGTTTGTAGTTGTTTTTAATTTGTAGTTTTTTTTTTTTATGTCGTGAAGGCCTTAATGATCGAAATGGTTTTTCGCCATAAAACAACAAGAAAAAAAATATTTAAAAAAGTTTTTTTTTAATAGAAAATAAAAATGAATGCAATTGAAGTAAAAACAGTCAATTATGTATAAATATACGAATATTCATATTTTAAGTCTAAATTGTTTAAATGTTTAGCTCGCTAGCACGTATGAACAGTGAACATTCGTGCGTGAAAGTGTCAGAACAACTGCTCTGCCGACACACATAAAATTATCTATAATAATTCTATTGTATTAATTAAGTAGTACTCCAACTTAACACGTTGTTCAAAATTATTCACAGCCTCTACAATACCAATGTATTATTATTCGTTAGTTATTATTGAAAAAATGGTATCAAAATTTCAAAATGTTGTCAATTTAAAATCATGTTCTGAAATTTTTCTTTTATGTAGTAGCTACATGAAACTGTGACGCGTTTAGATGGATGGTCACTTCGGTTGATCGTGGTTGCGGTTTGGGTCCCGAGAGGAATCTTGGTTGCAGCCGGGGCTAACCACGGTGGCCAATCGAATTACGAACAATACATCTAGAAACCAGTATACATCTGTAACCTCCCCCTCCCCATACCTGTGGTAGGAAAGCTATGACGCTGTATTGAGTGTGGCAGCCCCAACAAGCTCCACAGGACTGGAGTAATGTCCTACAATTTATTTAGTTTAATTTATTTAAGCGAGATATTTCCAAATTAAATTTCAGTTAAGTTTCGGTAAATGGCGTTTTCGGTATTCTCGGAAAGGACAATGAAATATTTCGGGCCTTTGTAAAACGAGTCGAGATGGACTTTCGACCCTCCATATTACTTCGTGCTGTGTGCGATAACCTTTATAATTAGTGAATTAAGTTCTCCAATTTAATTAGCGTAATTAACTCATTAAAAGCTGGTTATCCAAGAGTGATGTTCGGTCAGACGGGGTTAAGTGATCTCATTGGGTATGGGTAATCATCGTTAAGCATATTCCGGGTTTACGTAACCTCGGGTATAAGTCAGTTATCTCCCTCTAAACAAACCTATCACTTTGCAAACCTATAATAACTAATTTACAAAAGGCGATGATCACCGACAGTTTTATCGATTTTAATCAACAATAAAAAACTAATGTGCAGCTTCCAGATGAAGCCCGGATACATACAAAAAACCAAAAGAAATTTGCCTGGAATCATGTCACCGTATCAGGTTAATGTCTTCGGTAGGACACATTTTCCTCGCCCCAATAATCTCGACACGCACTACAAGAGTTGAAGATCAGTTGAGTGAAGAACCGCACCTGTTGTGCATGATTTAACAAACTCTTCTTGCCTAACTGCGCTTCACAGTTCAAACAACGAAAGTGCAGTAGGGTACAACGAAAACTTTAATGTATATTTCAGTTCTAGGCCAATAATTAATTATGAGTTTGGTTTAACTTTACAACTTGAGTTTTTGTCTTATGATTTTTTTAAAATACAAGAACATAAACATAACATCGGTTAACTTAAATTTCGGGCTGCAGAGGGATAACTTTTTGAAAACAAAACACAGAAAGCAAGTTGATCATCTTTGCACTTACCCAGCCCCATCATAAAATGTAAAATAAGTATATCCTCTAAATGTAATGACCAAAAGTTGGTTTCTTGGACCTTTTAGGATATATTAAATTGCATTGGTAAATCAAGGTGTTTTATCCAGTAGGACAAGTTTGTTTAAAAGAGTTGTTACACAGATTTTCTGAGCCTCGTAATTGTGACGTCAGGTAAGCCTCATGGATGTGCATATACAGTCTCCACACGCTTCGCTCTTGTTAGTGACTTGACCCTGGATCTCGTAACTATACAAATATCACATTTTATTTGGAGGCCAAGGTTTGTAATTACATTTTTAACTATAACTTCGCTATTTCTCATCAATAACATGCAGAATTGAAATCTACAAATTTTTATCAAATATAAGTTGCATAACGGGAGAGATATGTATAAAAACTTAGTTCCGGATAGTTGAACCTACGAAGAATAATCAGAGATATATATTAGTGAGGGTGAGTCAGTTAAAAAAGCGTTAGCCCAATAAAAACAAAAGAAATATATAAGTGATTACTCTGTCTTTGTTTAATGACGCATGCTCAGTAAACAACTCTGTCGTCGACTTACTAGGAAATCAAATCAAATCATTGGTTTTAAAATGATTACACGAACAAAAAAAAAAAACGTATTAAAAATAAAGTTAAATACGTTTATGAAACAATCAAAAGGATTTTTTGTTTCCATATAACACAAACTGTTGTCATTATTCTGTGACTGAAAACAATACTTTATATTTTGAGGACGTCAAAAAAATGTTTTAAGGATGTATATTTCTATAGTCGCAACGTTTTAACCATTTTATGATGGTTTCCTTGAGTTGAAATTTTAATTAGTCAAAATATTGAATATTGTAAAACACGAAATAAATTTTTAACATGTGGTAAGTCTTGCACATCTTTTTATCCCATGAGACATAAATTGATGAGGTTCGTCATGGTACTTACCCAGCCCCATCATACAACGTAATAAAGCAGATCTTTTAAATGTAATGCCCAAAAGTTGGTTTCTTGAGCCTTGTAGGAAATGTTAAATTGTATTGGTAAATCAAGTGGTTTTATCCAGTTTGTTTAAAACAGTTGTTTCGCAGGTTTTCTGTACCTTGTGTTTAGTATATTTCTAGAGGTTTGTTAGGTCTCGAATAATTCGTTTGTTAGGTTTATTCGAAACGCGAATATTAGTTACAAAACAGAGGTTTTGCGATTACCAAACTGACCCTCTAATTCGTAAAGGCCTACTGGGTAAGTAAAAAGTAGGGAAGACTCCAAAAAAGGGGGGAGGATGTATACTGATAAAATTTGTTATTATTGACATTTGTAAAATATTTAGCACAATTTTTTTCGATATTTTCCTTTCTACTGGAAAGTATAGGAGCATCACTAATTCTTGAACACTTGCATCTCTCTAAGTCCCTTCCTTTTATCCGAATGGAACTCAATTAATGGTTAAAGTTATACTAAATTTAAATAACCTAACCTAACCTAACTCTCTCCTACATTATCTACCGTCTGTATAAACTGTACTCTACTACTCAAATTCTAAAAGGCGACACCAGGGAGCTGAGAGATTATCATCCTTACTTAAACGACACATACATTAAGGCGAACGGGGCAATTCTCTCCCCACCCCCACCACCCTCTCCTTATAAACCACTTTCTAACGTCATCCAGTAAACACCACTTCTAAATTTCACTAAACTAGAAGAAACAACGAGTATTTAACAGCTGAACAATTCCAAGGGTTGAATTATACAAAAACAACAACACACATGTTTTACCTTATCAATCACTGATTAGAAGTTATAGATAATATTAAAAATACATGATATACAAAACAAATAAAATGTTGTAAAATCGTCGAGTGTTAAATGAGATAAGATTTGTTTTACTAATCCAGTATACGAAGTATAGGGTAAGTTCGCTACTCGTATATATGACGGAACTTCACCGTCCGTCCGTCCGTCTCTACGTAAGATCGGTAGCAGCCACAAAAATTAGGATAGAAAAAATTAAATTTGGTTTAGATGTGTGGTCGTGAAGAACCACTGAAATTCAGAAAAATCGAATTCAAAATGGCGGCTATTTTAACAATGTTTTGTTCATATCTCGTGTGACATTCAACTTATAACCCATTAAATAGATACAATTTGTAGTTTTTAATTCTGGGTGTAATTAATGGTACCAACCTCATCACTCTACGATGATGAAAGCAAAAAGCGAAGTTATTGTCAAAAAATGTCATTTTATAGCCTAACTCTCAACCTAACCTAACCTGACCTCTAAAAAAAAATGAGATCCGGCAGCACAGAGTCACCGATCCGTAACTGGAGACTCCTTCACATATGAACAGCTTTGTGACATGGCTTTTAAATCCGAATACAATTATGAAAAATTGAGTTTTCTACGACAAAGTTTTACTACAAAAACATAACTTCATAATCACTATTTATAGTAGCTCGAATTGGTTTACATTTTGGCTAGATGTTCCTTGAATATGGTCGAAAAATGGTCACGAACATTCTAAATGACCGCCGTCGATGACGTTTCATATAGGCTTGCATGAGGATTTAATAGTTTATATTTGTGTTGCTTAGCAATCTGATTAAATTAATATTAAACTTGAGCTCGACAAAGGAGCAATTAAAAATTATATAAATCCACATATCAGCTGCAGACAAACTTCTTTAGCTGCGTTATGCGATTTCACTAAACCGGTATTCAAATGTGTGACCGGGTCACATGTAACCGAGTCACTTTTAACGATTAGTTATATAAATAGCCATAAAGCGGCGCTTTTTACTTTTGTTATCTAGAAAATGGTGGAAGTGCTAAAACAGTTGTGCACGTATTGTTGATCTTTTTTCTTGTGTGTGAAAAAATGAAACAATTGGAGGAAGTAAAACTACATACGAAACCGAAAAAATCAACGATCCAATAATACAAAATTAACATTTTTATTTATTTCTTAATTTTAAATGAAATAAAACAATTCAGTTTTTCATCCGAAATAGATAAGTTTCCACATATTTCACTACGTATTCACACTGCTACAAAGGCAAAGACTTTTCAGTTCAACCTTGTAAAGTTTACGCGCACATAACTTCTCTTATTGCTCTCCGAGAGTTAAGATAAAACAAAAATAATCCTAGAAACATTCTTATTCAAACAGACGCTATGTTAAATCAAAGCGGTACATTGAGTGTTATCAAAACAAAATAAGATAAACATAACCAACCTTATAAACACAAGACCAACACTCCATCCAGACAAAGAAATGACTGCTCTAACAGATGAGACTTGTCAATAAGTACCAAAATACACCTACGTCATGCAGGTGCAATATCTAAGTGTACAATACGGAATTAGACACGGTGTACGAACTTGTTAGAGTCTGGTGTTATAATTTACATTATTATTTTATTGGACGATTACAACTCAGGTGATTTTCTCTTGATATGTTATGTTTGGCTATTTGTAAACATAATATTTAGAATTTTTTTAACGCAACCTATGAAAATTGTATTATGAGGTTTACAGCCTTGCTAAAACTCGTTTTCTATCAGCTGATACGATTATTACAGAATTTTATTACGTCAGCTGTAGGCCTACAATATACACAGAATGGAATGTATAAAAAAACCTTTAAAACGCCTGAACATAAAAATTTCATTTTATATATTTTTATTAAGATAACATTTAATTCCAGTTTTTAGTTTTAAATTTTGGGAACAATCTTGCATCCGCCATCTTGAAATTAAGTTTAATTTTTTTTAAATAGGAACAGAGTCGTGTGATACATGTTAAATTTTTTTTTTTTTTATTCTGGGTTCAATGGTGGAATCCGTTTTTTTATATCTCATATCCTTGAAAAATTATCAACTAATACAAATGCAGAAGATTTTAAAACTTAATTTACACGTCAAATAAGTACAGTTCCTGTTCTGTAGTTTTGAACTTGTGATTTTCGAAGATTCTCAAATTATTGCTCTATTTCGTGCAGTCCTAAACGGTAATAAAATCCAGTAACTAATTTAAAAATTGTCTGATCAGTAATAGAGTAAATTTCTGTTCGTATTTCATTTAGGTTTTCTGTTTGGTTAAAATACCACCTTACTTTTTAAATATCTAAATAGGAAGTAATATCCAAGAGGAACAAGGCCAGGAAAAACTACGGCACACAATGGATAGTAGGCACACAATGAGGGAAAATGGTAAGTAGGCCTACACAACTCATTTATCAATCTATAAATTATGGTTTAAAATGTTCTGTAGTAAAATTAGCTGATAGATTTTTAAGAAAATGACATAAAAAAAAACATGCATCACATGATCCATTCCTATTTCAAATATTAAACCTAATTTCAAGATGGCGGATCCGAGATGTCGGTCAAAATTTAAAACTATCAAAACTGGAAGTAAATTTTGTCTCATAAACATATACCAAAAACGAACAATTTTTATGTTCAGCCATTTTAGAGATTTCTTTATATATTCCATACTTTATGATTATTCTGTATTCGTTAAATGAGTATTGAATTTAAAATGTAATTTTTAATATAACTCGAATAAGATTGGTTTGATACATTATCTTGCTATACTTTACATCCCAACAACATTTTATATAAAAAAAAAATTATTAGTGATTATCAGATAAGCTACAGTATCTCCATTGGCAACTGCATTTCCTTCAGTTATGTAATACTATTTTTTTGGAGTTGACGCAGATATTATAATTATTACTATTATAAACATTTTTCTTTAATTAAAATAACTTACTGAACAGCAGTTTCACTTCAATTGAACAGACAGTTCTTACCTGAAAAAGAAAAGGGAAAAATAATTGAAGTAAATAGTACAATTAGCAAAATAGACTACAACAATTGTTTGTGAATTTGCACAGGAAGTTAAGGATAGGCAGCCGTGACAGTAAATTATGACCAAACTAACTAAATGTAATTCCAGTATAAAATGGGGTTTTGCTCGATCCGATTATCGCTCAACAATGAACGTTCAACGGTTTCTAGAGAACTACTTTCTTATAGTTCTGTTTTGCTTTGAACGATCATCCTGTAGGTTCGGAATAGTCGCACTACTGGAGGATGAATAAAATCTTCAATCGCTGTAGAATATTTGAATGGAAATGAGCGTTATGACGGCTCACAAATTATCAGATGATCAGGATGAGATCCTTGCGGAGGATATTGTTTATCTTCTCTCATCGTGACGCTCTCACTTCCCAAATTCAAGAACCCAAGGGAAAACCAACATCTGGGCGGAAGTTGCCGACAAAGTTAAGAAAAGCCGAGTTTGTTGCTTGTTTATTTATTTTCTCCCCTGTTTACCCACTAACGGCGTACGTACTATCAGAACAAATTATTAATTACCTTAAAATTTCAGAAACATTTTCCGAGTGTTTTGTCTCTTACTTCTACTTAATTTGCTCAAAGCCATTTCCCTGGGACACTTCCACCGCGTGACTGGTGAAAAAAAATCAGCCTATACAAGCCGCCATGAGTCCTCCCGTTGAGGGAGGAGCCAGTAGACAGCCTGACCTTGAAGAAACCAATAGGGACCGTGCGGGTTTACCAACTCGTTTCTCCGTTGTCGCAGCGCTTGGCACTGTGAGTCTTTCGCAGTTACGTCCATTTAAAGCATTCGGAAAAATCATAGAAACTAGTTTCATTTTGTATCATAGACGCAAAGAGCATAATATTACGAACAAATCACACCTACACTGCTTTCTTTCCTTGTTAACCAATCAGAAATTTATCAATGAAAATAATGTTTTTCTGACTAAATAAAAAAGTAATAGAAAACCTCCTCCTTAACATTGCGAGAAACTTCAATTAAAAACTAATATTTATTTTTGTAACAACTATTACAAGAAACATAATTATTACCGTTAAAATTTAAAATTTTAAAACAAAATTAATATGTCAGTAGTCCTACCACTGACAAAATGTTAAGTATTAATCACTGATTGTGGTTTACTTATTTTGAACAAGTGACACGCATTAAACCAATCGTAACCAATAGAAAAAAGATGGAAACGAAAGGTAAATAAGTTATAATGTTAATGGATTAAACTGGGAATGTTAAAATTATTAAAACAACAATTATCGTTTAACTCAATAAAAAATTGTAGGGGGGGGGGGAGCTGGTCGAATTGACAACCTTGCGCAACTTTTGCTCTCCAATTGGCTATTTATTACCCAACGGATTTGATTCGTGGCGCATAGTATAGTCGAGAATCAAGTAGGCGCAGTCGCTTAGATCACTCACGATTATCGTTGAACAATTATCGAATAGCGATTACGTAATAAACGCACCAAGAACGGTCATTTCGCCAATTGCGTATTTTTGGGAATAATATAATTTAAAAGATAACTAATTCCGAGCGTGATGTCATTCTAAAATTCGTCATGTCTTCAATTTAAAAAAAGGAAATATCCTAAATTTTAAGATTACGATTACATTCGTATTATAAATAAATATTGCACTTGACTTGTGAGATGGTGAACACAAACACACAAACTTGAACACAAACTCTCACAAATAGTAGCCTACGTTTATTTATTCAAACGCTCAGTTATAGTTTAGTTACTATAACTCGTGCATCACTGAAGATGACGACTATGTTGTTGAAACGCGTTTGACTAAACAGACATATCATGTATAATTTTTCAGATAATTATAATTCGCGTAATCTGTCCACGTTCAAACCGAGACGGAGGTTAGTCTTAAGTAGAACAAGTCAGAAATTATTTCAAGAATTATTGGTGATGTCATTTTCTAGGAATAAAATAATAAAACATCCGCAGTGAGAGACTACAGTACAATCTTGCTGCGCTCGTACAAGACAAACTCGTTTGGTCATTTGCAATACCATGGTCTCGATTATTTTAGAATAACGTTTATCCCCTTGTAATAATACACAGGGTGATTCGTAACTGCACGGCAATCTCTCGGGATTGATCCTATACCTAAAAATAAGATAAAAAGTTCATATAAACACAGGTCTGGAAACGCTTCGTTTTTCGACCATCGGCCATTTTGTGTTTAATCCTCTATGTGGTATTCCGCTATTCCGCGGTCATTCTAGTGTTTATGTGACAAGAAATCGCTTTTTTTGCAATTCAACATTTACCCTAGTATCAATAATTTAACTGTAATATTTTTTATACTGTTTTAAAGATAATTCCCCATACAACCAAAAGTTCGTAAAATGTTAACAATTTTATTTAATAAAAATAATAATTTAACGGTGATTTTTTCAAATTAGGCAAAACATTTTCCATTTTTTCGTAAAACAATTTTTTTTTTGAAAATGTAACAAATTAATTTTTTTCCTTCTAAATATATTCACAAATATTATACAAAACTTTTGTATATCTTGAAAAAAGGTGGTAAGCAATTGATTTTGGTTGATACAGGTTTTTCTGAAAAATGTTGACTTCATTTTTTGACACCTAACATACTTACTCCAAAACCGTTTCATATATATATATATATATATATATATATATATATATATATATTTTACATAGATAAATTCTATGCATCTTTTTGAGAAAAATGACATCCTACAAGTTAGGTTTTTCATAAAATTATTATTTTTTATGAATTTTTTAAGAAAACAAAACCTTTAACATTGCCACTTGAAGAGTTAAATAGAACACTAAATTATATCTTTGGAAATAGATAAGATATTGATATTCGCATTTTTTATATATTCTTTCCAGTAAACCAGAAACCCAAGACATTAAGTTCTACATTTACAAAATGGCGGGCGTTTAAAATGTTTAATGTCGAATATCTCGAAAAGCAACGGTTTTCTTCTTTAAAACGAAAAACAAAATGACGGGCGTTTAAAATGTTTAATGTCGAATATCTCGAAAAGCAACGGTTTTCTTCTTTAAAACGAAAAACAAAATGGCGGGCGTTTAAAATATTTAATGTCGAATATCTCGAAAAGCAACGGTTTTCTTCTTTAAAACGAAAAACAAAATGGCGGGCGTTTAAAATGTTTAATGTCGAATATCTCGAAAAGCAACGATTTTCCTCTTTAAAACGAAAAACAAAATGGCTTTTTAAAATTATTTGTAGCTCAAAAGATCGACAAAAACCTAAATACTAATTTTTTTAATTGTCTACAACACCCAAGAATAGACGAAAAACAAAACAGTTTTGAATCCCGTTCATTTTTATCTCCAAATCTTTTATTTTAGGCATTAAGAATCAATTAAGTCTATTTAAAAAAAAAAGTTCCTTGTATCGTATTTGTTTTATATATTCACTCAATTAACTAGGAATTAAATTTTTCGAATTATGTTTGTCGACTATATTTTTTTGTGATTTTACAATAATTTTCTCAAAAGATACAGTTCTGGAAGCTATTTTTTACAATTTTTCAGGTTAAAAAACGTATAGGACCATCAAATTAACCCCGTGAAATTCAATATGGCCGCACATTACCGGTGGATCAAAAATCCGGGCTAAATCTTTTGCTAGCCGTAACTTGCCAACGAAGCGGTTTTGGACATAATTTACAGGAACTTTTTATCTTATTTTTACCTATAGAATCATTTCCCGAGAGTTTACCGTCCAGTTCCGAATCACCCTCTATAAATAAAAATGTAGGCTATTAATGATTACTGTATAGAATTCGATTGATTTTAGTTTGGAGGATACAAATACATTTTTATTATCAAACTTAAGGAACATTTTAAATTGTACAAATAAGTCATTTTTTGGCATTTATCTCATTATATTTAATAAAAAATAATAAAATATAAGCGTGTGTATCTTTCCGAGTGTTGGGGAGTGAGTGAGATATGCACTAAAAATGAGATAATTAAATTAATTAGACTTATTTAAATTTCAAAAACAAGGGAAAAGATTTTCTCTGAAAACCTGTTGCTTCTATTAAATTACCTACATTCATCCTAAGGACCATTTAAACAGATTAAACATAGGCCTAAGGTAAGCAGATGCAAATCGTATTCAAAACATTCCATTGTTCAGTTCTTAAGATAAACAACTTCTGTAACCATAACAACCAGTTGAGTTTAAATAACGGGACTAGCAGCAAGTCTGTCTGTAGCTGTGGGAGTTTTGACTGCTCGATATATCCAGAGTAGACGCAACAAAATCATTAGTAATGCCTCAGACAATAGAGTATCTTTAAGTAGAGAGAACTTAAAGGTACAAAATACTTTCTACGAACTTTCTAACACAAAACCAAATTAATAACAATACCAATCAAGTTCAAAATTTAAGGGATAATTTCCATAAGACTGACACGAAATTTCGCTAAGATGTAGACTCTAATGTATCAAACAATTGGTTGGTATCACCGCAAAATACAGGTTTGGAAATTATCAATTTAAAAGAGAAAATATTCCACAGAAACCGTCGTAAATGTTTAAATATCTCAAAATCGACGGGAGTAATTTCCGATTGAATTTAAGTGAAATGTGAAAATTTTAGACCCAAACCAATCTGTAGAACAGTGGGTAAAAGAAAATTATGGCCCGAGACTAATTTGAAAACAAAAATTCAACTGTCAAGATTCATTTTGATATTTTCAAAATTACACAATAACCGTAATTTTCACTTATTTTTGACACATTGGTTTGGGCTGTACATTTTTAATTTTAGATTTGACTAAAATATTTGAGATGTTTGAAATTTTTTGATTACGTCCTTGCGAAGTTTTAGTCCAATGGCAGCAACCCCAAGTTGAGTCATCGAGATATCAAATTTGAACTTTAGAGCACTGCGCAGTCGACTGAAAGATTTAGACAGACGAACATAATTTTAAAAACATTTTAGTAGGTACATCTGAAATTTATTTTAAATTATAGTGAATTAAATTTATTTTTACATTACGTTATTATGTATTATTTATTAGATAAATAAATACCCATAGAGATAAAGTAACCAGTATATTCTGTTTTGATCCCGAGAGGCTACAATCAATTTGATCAACATCGTAAGAGCAGTTTTTGAGAATAATCAATATTTTATTTTGGTCTTAAGATAGTTTTTTTCCTTCTTTTTTATACATCTTGTATTTATTTATCAAATCAAACAATTTACTCAACTTGACCCATCCTAATAGGATCGACTAAAGTCTTATTGCTCTAATACATCATATTTTGTAGGGTTAACATTAACAATTTGGTCACTTCACTATTACACACTAAGTCTTATTGCTCTAATACATCATATTTTGTAGGGTTAACATTAACAATTTGGTCACTTCACTATTACACACTAAGTCTTAATGCTCTAATACATCATATTTTGTAGGGTTAACATTAACAATTTGGTCCCTTCACTATTACACACTAAGTCTTAATGCTCTAATACATCATATTTTGTAGGGTTAACATTAACAATTTGGTCCCTTCACTATTACACACTAAGTCTTATTGCTCTAAAACATCATATTTTCTAGGGTTAACATTAACAATTTGGTCCCTTCACTATTACACAATAAGTCTTAATGCTCTAATACATCATATTTTGTAGGGTTAACATTAACAATTTGGTCCCTTCACTATTACACACTAAGTCTTATTGCTCTAATACATCATATTTTCTAGGGTTAACATTAACAATTTGGTCCCTTCACTATTACACACTAAGTCTTATTGCTCTAAAACATCATATTTTGTAGGGTTAACATTAACAATTTGGTCCCTTCACTATTACACACTAAGTCTTAATGCTCTAATACATCATATTTTGTAGGGTTAACATTAACAATTTGGTCACTTCACTATTACACACTAAGTCTTATTGCTATAATACATCATATTTTGTAGGGTTAACATTAACAATTTGGTCCCTTCACTATTACACACTAAGTCTTATTGCTCTAAAACATCATATTTTCTAGGGTTAACATTAACAATTTGGTCCCTTCACTATTACACAATAAGTCTTAATGCTCTAATACATCATATTTTGTAGGGTTAACATTAACAATTTGGTCCCTTCACTATTACACACTAAGTCTTATTGCTCTAATACATCATATTTTCTAGGGTTAACATTAACAATTTGGTCCCTTCACTATTACACACTAAGTCTTATTGCTCTAAAACATCATATTTTGTAGGGTTAACATTAACAATTTGGTCCCTTCACTATTACACACTAAGTCTTATTGCTCTAATACATCATATTTTGTAGGGTTAACATTAACAATTTGGTCCCTTCACTATTACACACTAAGTCTTATTGCTCTAATACATCATATTTTGTAGGGTTAACATTAACAATTTGGTCCCTTCACTATTACACACTAAGTCTTATTGCTCCAATACATCATATTTTGTAGGGTTAACATTAACAATTTGGTCACTTCACTATTACACACTAAGTCTTATTGCTCTAATACATCATATTTTGTAGGGTTAACATTAACAATTTGGTCCCTTCACTATTACACACTAAGTCTTATTGCTCCAATACATCATATTTTGTAGGGTTAACATTAACAATTTGGTCCCTTCACTATTACACACTAAGTCTTATTGCTCTAATACATCATATTTTGTAGGGTTAACATTAACAATTTGGTCCCTTCACTATTACACACTAAGTCTTATTGCTCTAATACATCATATTTTGTAGGGTTAACATTAACAATTTGGTCCCTTCACTATTACACACTAAGTCTTATTGCTCCAATACATCATATTTTGTAGGGTTAACATTAACAATTTGGTCACTTCACTATTACACACTAAGTCTTATTGCTCTAATACATCATATTTTGTAGGGTTAACATTAACAATTTGGTCCCTTCACTATTACACACTAAGTCTTATTGCTCTAATACATCATATTTTGTAGGGTTAACATTAACAATTTGGTCCCTTCACTATTACACACTAGGTCTTATTACTCTAATACATCATATTTTGTAGGGTTAACATTAACAATTTGGTCCCTTCACTATTACACACTAAGTCTTATTGCTCTAATACATCATATTTTGTAGGGTTACCATTAACAATTTGGTCCCTTCACTATTACACACTAAGTCTTATTGCTCTAATACATCATATTTTGTAGGGTTAACATTAACAATTTGGTCCCTTCACTATTACACACTAAGTCTTATTGCTCTAATACATCATATTTTGTAGGGTTAACATTAACAATTTGGTCCCTTCACTATTACACACTAAGTCTTATTGCTCTAATACATCATATTTTGTAGGGTTACCATTAACAATTTGGTCCCTTCACTATTACACACTAAGTCTTATTGCTCTAATACATCATATTTTGTAGGGTTGACATTAACAATTTGGTCCCTTCGCTATTACACACTAAGTCTTATTGCTCTAATACATCATATTTTGTAGGGTTATCATTATCAATTTGGTCCCTTCACTATTACACACTAAGTCTTATTGCTCTAATATATCATATTTTGTAGGGTTAACATTAACAATTTGGTCCCTTTACTATTACACACTAAGTCTTATTGCTCTAATACATCATATTTTGTAGGGTTAACATTAACAATTTGGTCCCTTCACTATTACACACTAAGTCTTATTGAACTAATACATCATATTTTGTAGGGTTAACATTAACAATTTGGTCCCTTCACTATTACACACTAAGTCTTATTGCTCTAATACATCATATTTTGTAGGGTTAACATTAACAATTTGGTCCCTTCACTATTACACACTAAGTCTTATTGCTCTAATACATCATATTTTGTAGGGTTAACATTAACAATTTGGTCCCTTCACTATTACACACTAAGTCTTATTGCTCTAATACATCATATTTTGTAAGGTTAACATTAACAATTTGGCCCTTCACTATTACACACTAGGTCTTATTGCTCTAATACATCATATTTTGTAGGGTTAACATTAACAATTTGGTCTCTTCACTATTACACACTAAGTCTTATTGCTCTAATACATCATATTTTGTAGGGTTAACATTAACAATTTGGCCCCTTCACTATTACACACTAAGTCTTCCTCCTTCACCATATTCACTTTAAGATCTCCGTGTAGATCACTGTTACGGATGTACCATGGAGCCTGAACTATCCCTCTAAGCACTTTATTTTGAAAGCTTTGAATAATCTTCATATTTGATTTCCTCGTGCAGCCACACATCAGAATGCCGTAGGTCCATATAGGCTTTAGGACTTGCTTATAAATTAGAAGTTTGTTGGTAGGTAATGCCAATTTTGCGTTATTCAGTTATGAAGAAAGGGATAGGTTTCACAGAATAACTCCCGTACGTAATCTATACATAATTTCTGTCATTGGGGAAATGGTTCATGTTAGAAAATTGCTAATACACTCACGTTTCCAATTTTCAACTCAAGTCATTTTACTCCTGTATTTCCCTGAGGAAAAGTCATATCCCTAGTGTACTGTATTGCAGCCTTCAAGTAATACATTTCGGTTAAATTTTTGTTTTGATGTCTGCAATCGAACCCGTTGTCTCACATTTTTTTATTAGCAACTCATTATGAAGGCCTAGAAACGTACGAAGTTTTCGCACAGTTTCTGTGTAACACTCACTATATTTGTAATCTGTTTCACAATTAATATTTGTTGTTCCATTGTAAACGGGCCATGATAACTAACCTCAAAAATACTGTTGAACAGATATAAATAAATCGTTCCCATGGCAACAATACAACAATAGCTTCCAATTAAAAATATTATACAAAATGATCTTAATACATTTTTTCTCAATGACAGTAATAGTTTTCATCACTTCCCAAATTTGTTGTTTCCAATCTAAACATCTAACATAACGATAAAAAATTTTAAACTATAAAATATTGAACAACTTGCAGTATATCCCTCGTGAGGCTACTTTACAATCATGAATATCCCACAGGACTCTACTAAAAAGAGTTTAGCCTATAACAGTCAAGGGCAAATGACAACTCAAGTCATTTTAATAAACCTTCCGGGAACAGTGCCAAGCCGAGTAATAAAACACAACAATCTGACGTAATCAGCTGATGGTCTATATACAAGCATCGGAAATCATTTGTGGGTGTATAAGTTAAAGTGACATTTAAACAATATAAGATTTGTTAACTTTTCCTGGAAATATCATAACTTATATTTTGACAATGTGTATTGTCGTTTTAAATCTGCTCTATGAGTAATGGTGTATATAAAGAAATATATAACTTTTATTAAACATTTTCCTTCCATAAAATGTTATAACTGCGACATAATTTATTAAGACGCCACAGGTATGCAGAAAAAGAAGTTAATGTTGAACAAGTTGATAACGTAATCAAAGTGGTACAGGGCGCCGAGTTGGGGGAGCCGCTTTAGGGTGGGATATTTACCTCCTCGAATTTTTACCCCCCTTACGTTTCTACTGTAGACTATTTACAAGTTTTCGCTTCTATATCAAAATTAGGGCCTGCTATGGATTAATGGATTTTTTTCCTTTTGTAGAATTCCCTTTTTTAATGTCAACATTTTAAAGAAAGGTTAATTTTTTAAGTTTTGCCTCTACGTCATAAATAAAAGTGAAAACTACATGAAAATAATATGTAATAGTTACAATCCTTTGCCAACTATAGAAAAATCTAACAATTTTCGTTTGCACCCCTTTTTCTTTTTCAAAATTAACATTTACTAAAAAAAGTTAATTTTAAATATTTTCGGCAATCCATGGTACCTAAAATTGATATCTGCTTAAGTATGACATGGAACGACAAAAAACGTTGCCGATTATAGACAAATACAACTTTTTTCGTTTGCACTCCTTTCTGTTTTTCACAAGTCAACATTTTCCAAAAATATTTAACGCTGTCTAGCGTAACTATTATTTTTTTTGTCAAATAAACATAGGCTACTTATTCGTAATCAGAATAACTTATAGTTTTATTTGATACCCCACACTAAATATTGCCAAGAATAAAACTTTCCTTAAGGTCATATTTGTTATTGTTATATTATTTCCATATGTGGGACAATACAATGAATATAAATGCAAAGTTTGAAATATATAGGATTTATCGTCTTGTCTGTGTAGACTGGTTGCGATTTACAGACAGACACGCGTGTGAAATTATAAGTCATTGGTTTTACCTACGACCCTAATAAAGAGAAATGAATGAAAACTGAATCCATTTTTTAACAGCTGTTGAATTGTTTGTTACATAAAACTACCTTTAAAACATATATGCTACGCTTTCCATTGTGTCAAAAAACTATAATGTACGATTTCGCACTGCAATTTAATTTTAAATCCAAATATTTTTTTTCTTCAGATTTTTAGGTAACACCGTGTTAAAATTAGATGGGGGGGCATGAAATCTAACACTTTAAATTTGGCGTAACGCCATCATTTTATTTTTTTCTTCAAACATACATATTCATAATCAGAATAATTTCTAGTTTGATTTGATTGCCCCACACATTAAACTTCCAACAAAAAATGTTTTCAGCTCGTTAGTTTTGCCTCTTAACTACCCCAAGGTCATTTTTGTATACTTCTATATTTTCCTTTATGTAAGACAATACAAAGAATATAAATCCAAAGTTTGTAATATATAGTATAAGCATTTATCATCACTCTGTGTAGACGGGTTGCAACTTACAGGCAGATGACGGACACACACGCAGGTGTAATTAAAAGGGTCTTTGCTTTTCCCTAAAAAACTGTTAATTAATCTTAGATCCTCACACATTCATTCTCAGACAGTTATGAGAATATTAACAGAGACATAGGTTGTAAAACAATGTTTTTACGCAGGGTAGTACGCAATAGGCGGGCGAAATGAATAGTAGCTCATAAAAGCAGATTCTCTATATGTAATGTCCAAATGTTGGTCTTTTAGTCCTTGTAGGAAATGTATATTTGTATTGGTAGATCAAAGGGTGTTATCCAGTAGGGTAAGTTTGTTTAAAACAGTTGTTGCAGAGGTTTTGATGAACCTCACATTTGTGTTTCTCGCTACTTTCATGAAGTAGGTAGAATGTTACTTTGTTGTAGGTAGTTTATAAGCGAAAAACCTTTCGGTCATCATCTTCTTATAAAAAAAGAAAAGAAAAGTACATTAAATAAAAACCCCAACCAATCGAAAAGCACCATTGTGTCATGTAAAACATATGTTGTGGAACATTTATTGATGGAAGAATATGCGGATCTTTTCTATTATACGACCGCATGGCTCAAATTATTTTCTATACAAGTAGGTTTTCTTACCTCGCGGGACACGAAATGTCGTTAAGTTTGACTGATGCTTATAATCGCTGGCGGTGTCACAAAAAAAACTGTCGCGTTGCATTTGGCGTTAGGAAAGGTACTTGGCTGGAAGGCCAACTTTTGAAACAGTTATTTTTTTCATGTTGGTCGAAAGAATACACTACCACTAAGTTTTCTGCCGAAGAATTAGGTATAGTGCAGGATCGATAACAAACTGGAAAAATTATTTAAGAAAAGTTTGTGCACATACCATTCTTAACAATACAACGAAATTTGGCGGAATTAATAAAACAGTTGTAATTGACGAGTCGTGTTTTTATAAAGAAAGAATCACGTTGGCCGAGAGTATCCTCAACAATGGGTGTTTAAGGGGATATGTAGGGAGGATAAGAAGTGCTTCTTGTATGCTGTGCCAAACAGAACAGCTGAAATGCTGCTTTCTACTATAGCAGAGTGTATTGAGTCTGGAACAACGATTATGTCAGATATGTGGAAATCTTACAGTGGCATAACAAATATACCTAACATCAACTTCACGCATCTTACAGTTAACCATTCGGAGAATTTTGTCGACCCCATATCTGGAGCTCATACTCAACGAATAGAATCTTTGTGGGCGTCGGCAAAAAGACGAAATCGTAAAGAGTGTGGCACAAGCAGGGACATGCTTGACTCTTACTTATGTGAATTTCTATGGCGGAAACACCATCAAGAAACTGATCTGTTCGATCAAATTATCAAAGCTATTGTAGTATTTTAGCAACCAGAAGTGTAAAACCTAACCTAACCAACCCAGACCTAACCAAACCTAACCCAGACCTAACCAGAAGTGTAAAAGTCATAAAAACGTTCACATGTAATTAGTTTGTGTTAGTTTTTTTAATTTATTTTGTATATTTGTATGTTTTGTGAAAAACAATAAAACCATTTATTTTATAGATGGTTTCATCAATTGAGGTAAGAAAACCTACTTTATTATCATTCTCTTAGTAAAGAAAATAATTTGAGCCATGCGGTCGTACAATAGAAAAGACCCGAATGTGCTAAATTTTGACCAATTCTTGGGTGTTTGACACATGGGGGGGGGGAGCTAGAAGTACGGGTGAGGGGGGCTTTGACACAATTATCTATGGTTACGTCCGTTAACTTCCAGCTACGAGACTGAAGAAACAAGTCCGTTACAGAAGCAAAACCTTGGCAATGACCCAATCACGTCCTTACAATCGCAGTTACAAGACCCTGGGAATAAATTCTACGACTGACAATCCAACAGAACGTGATTCATTATTTTTAAAATTGGACAACCTGTAATTCTATTTTTTTAATAACTAACTATTGATTTGGTTTAATTATTTTGTTTAGTCTGTAAGTACGTTATTTATAATAACTTCTTCATTAAATTTGTTAATTTCGAAGTAGATGTAGGCCCTACTCTTATAAAGGATTTCACATTAGTCTTGTTGAGCTTTATAATACAATTTGCCCTTAATTCACATGTTGTAATAAAATTAGTAATAATAAAGAGATGGTGGTAGCCAATGAATGTTCTAGGCAATTACCAGAAAATTATGATTTTTGTTTTCTATCGAACTCTGTTATTCCCCAGCCTACAGAACAAATAAAAGAAAAAGTAGTGTTATTAACCTTTTACCCTAGCTCTAGTTTAAATTTCACTTGAATTTGAGTTTGAAAAATAAGAAAAATCGTCTCTGAAAATTAGCGAATTTTTGAAACATTTAAATGTCTGTAGTTCTTAAACAGTTGGAGATATCAAAAAAATATTAAACGATAAACAAATCTTTAAAAAGAGTTTGTATCCACAATCGCCGTTCAAAATAGGGGTTTCCATTTTTAAAAAAATTGGAGCTGACAGCTATATTGGAAAAATGACGGGTGTTATGAAAAATTTTGTAATACCACTAATTTAACTTTAAAAAATCCTAACGGAATACCTTTTAAACTTTATTGTAACATTTATATTTGTCGAATAAAACAGCTGTCACACCTATTTCAATCACCCTGTATACATAGTGTTTACAATAATCTAAAACAAATTAAAACTGTGATTTTGTTTGATTTACGCTTTTCACTGATAATTTTTTAGACAAATAGGTTTGTTTTGTTAGTATATCAATTGTAAATAGACATGTGAGATAGTTTGTGTAATGTTTTCTCACAAATACTAAACAGAAATAAAATGACAGCATGAAGATAATTAAAGGCAGATAAAACGGTTTAAAAGTATTATCTGATTTTTCCCATTCCTGATAAACTCGTTAGATATCTAGTGTAAAGTGGACGGCCGCAAAGTTATTTTAATTGGCAGGAATATTCAAAGTCGAATCCAGTTTTCTGCAGGGTGGTCTCTCATAGATTGCGCTAAGGATATGTAGCATAAACACATAAAGAAGGGCACAGACCGGTTAGAGGATGATCACAACCTGCAGGATCAAGTAACACCGGTCGAAGGAAACGCGGGTCCTGTTTTTTTTTTTTTTTTTTTTTTGTCACACATCGGTTAGATTGCACGGCTGACGTTACGATGCACCTAACCAAAACCACAAAACTGAGAATGTAGACTACTTTCATACTTTTGAAAATAAAATTCCAAAAACAGCAAAAATAGCTTTTCTAAATCCACAATAAGCAGAGAAAGGAAATATTAATAAATACAGTTAACATACTGACATGATTTTCCGCGTTTTTACTTTCTTACATAGGAATCCGTTAATTAAATATCCGTTTTTAAGTCTCCTGGGAAATAAGAAACATTTGTTGGAATGTCTGTTTTTCTTACATCTGTGCCAAAACGTCTACAGAGTAACGTTTAAACCGATTTTCATCAAACATCAAACATCAAACAAAAATAAACAATAGTTTATTTAAATCCAGAGTGATTCAAAAGTCCTTAGACTTTTAGAAAAACTTATAAACATCTCCCTAATTGCTTATTGTTGTTACTCATTAGGGAATTGGGTTATCGGAACTGAGTTTGCACTTCTGCGCGACTTCCTATTACGGGCAAATTAAAAGATTGTTGTCATTCAGGTAAAAATGAATCCTATGTCGAGAACAGAAACTTTTATTACTGGAAACTTATTTTGTAACTAGATCTTATGATCAGTGCGTTGATTAGGTTCCCTGAAGATCCCAAACCATGTCAACTAAGAGTGTACAGTTTAGAGAAACAGGTAGTCTCAATCATAGGCCCAGAAGTGAACGGCCTTTTCTTTTGACATCTCTTTTCGTGCGGACTGTTCGAGAAAAATTTTTCATCGTTCTCCTAAAACGTCCCTTCGACATTTTCTCATCAAATAATATATGGTCTATACAACTTACCAAAAAGCAACAAAACTGCTATGTAGTAAATACAGTTTATCTGCTAAAGCTACGTCCGTACAAAGTTAAAGCAATTCAAGAGCTGCACCTACATGACTTCTCCAACAAGCTCTTTACTTACTGCCGATGTTTTCGTCAATTTACACGCACCGATGTCCAGAACAAGTTAAGATAACTTTTTTTTATTGATAAAGCTTGGTTTAATTTAAATGGATTTGTTAACAGTCAAAACAGTCGAATTTGAACACTAGAATACCCGCACGCTGTTCAAGAATTTCGTCATCATCCACAAAAGGTATGGGTTTGGTGCGCCCTGTCTAGAAGGAATATAGGACGAATTTTCTTGGAAAAACTGTTGATTCAATCAGAAAAACTCAGAAATAATTCATCAATTCTATGCCATGCTTCAAGATGATGAAAGTTTCTGCTGGCTGCAAAAAAATGGTGCCCTTTCCCAAACTTCAAATGGAGATTGCTTTGCGGATTCTTACTCCCATTTTTAAAGCCCTTTGTTTCTAATAGTCTTTCGCCAGTCCGTTTACCAGATTTATCTCCATTAAATTTCTTTTTACGCGGATATTTGAAGGTGAAAGTGTATGAAAACAACCCCCAGAACATTATAAAAAAACACCAATATTTACATTGAAGATATTCCTGCTAACTGTTTGAAAAATTCTGTAGAAGTTTTTCTTTGTTGATAGAGTCCTTTTATAATTTATTTTGATCTAACGATTTTGATCAAATTTTGAGAAAATTTAGCCTGTCGGTCTCGTGCCAAAAGTATTTGTCACCATCTCCATAAAATCGGCGGTTCCAGAGTTATCGATTTTAAAATAGCCAAAATTGTCGATGTTATGAAAGGATTAATCTCTCAAATCGGTCCGACTTTTTGCTAAGAAATTTGGTTCTGAAAATTAATTATCCAAGTCGAAAATGTACGTAATAGCAATTTTTGTTTTTAATAAACTTTAAAAATAATGTATCACTAGGTCATAAGTGATATATTATTTAGCTTTCTAAATATCGACATGGTTCTGTATTTAAAATATACTTGTATAACAAAAACAAATAAATAAATAAATGTATATATAATATATATATATATATATATTTAACAAATAATAATATTTAGAAAGTCACCGTATCGTTGATTTTAAATACCTGTTGTTAATCAGGTCCCGTCCAATTGTAATGTTTGTACACTAGTGCGGTTTCAGCTGTCAAGTGGATCCATCTTCAGGTGAAAACGTCTTTCGCGAGAAGTCATCAAAACATTAAAATAATTAATTGTAATAAACATATCACAAAACAGATTTTGCAGCCCGTCATTATTGTTTGGGACATGTACTAGGTATCATTTTAATGTTTCAAAGACCTCTGCGAGCGACGATTTCATCTGAAGATGGATGCACTTGATATCTGAAATCGCTGTAGGGTTCAAACAACAATTGGATCAGTTGACCGATCAACAACAGGTATTGTTTAAGTAAGAACAGGTAATTCGATTTTTTGTAACTTCAATTGGAATTTGATTTAATTACAATATGGTGAAATTAAAACGGCGTTAAAATTAAAATTTCTTAAAAATATACTAATTTTAACATAACCTAACCTACCTGTAACTAATTGTTTGTTTGTGTTTTGAACGCTATGATACCAGTTACAACCCCATAATCAGAGAAACTGAATAGTAAAGCAATTCTACTGTTACGGGGAGTTGGTCCAAAATTGTCGAAGCTTTATCTTGACACTACATTTAGGCCACCGAAACAGATTGTCTTGTTTCGAAATTACTCCTTTCCTGCTACACCCGCATGTCAATTGCATCTTCAATTTGAGAACATTAAGTGATTATGTCTCGGTTAGTTCACACAGTTCGTGAGATAAAGTCCGTGTATTTCTTAGTAATGAATGCAAATATATTGCAGAACATTGCACTTTGTTGTAGGTTAGCTTCACTGTACACCAGTGAATTGATTAAATAGTTCCCTCCTAGTTGTTGTGCATTCTACATGATTCCACTACAAACAAAGAAAATAACTAATATAAAGTTTTAACAATTAGAAATTATTTAGTACATCACGCGTTAAATATTCTCAAATTTATCAGATTTTGAAAACACATTTTTATTTAACTATTATAAACTATATTTGTTTTGATTCCTACCTCACATTTACATAGTACAGTATAATGTTTTTAATGAGGCAATGAAAAGTATTAAGTGTGTTTCTGTAATACGCGGAAATAATTCAAGGGGTTGGTTACATAGGTCAAAATAAAGAAAAAAGGTTCCTGTAGACATATGTCCGAAAACGCTTCTTTTACCAGCTACGGGCCATTTTGTTTATTTTACTAAATAATTTATATTTTTAGACCGGCTTAACCGATTAAATTGAAATTTTGCAAAGTACTCACAAATACAACGACCTAGTTTGGAAAACATAATCAACTTGTTCCAATAATCCGTTTTGAAATAACGCCCATTTAAATATTTCAAACGAAAAAACTCATTTCATGTTATTTTTATTTATAATTTTTATATCTCCGCCATTTTGAAATGGATTATTGGAACAAGTTGATTATTTTTTTCAAACTAGATCTTTACATTGATGAATACCGTAATTTCAGCTCAATGGGTTAACCCGTTCTAGAGATAAAAAATAATTTAGAAAAAAAATGGCGGATAGCTGGTAAATGAAGCGTTTCTGGACACATGTTTATAGGAAATGGTTTTTCTCTATTTTGACCCATATAACCACCCCCTGAATTATTTCCTTGCATTTCAGAAACATCCTGTATATATATATATATGTCTAAAAATGATATTTCCATGAAAACTCAATATCAGTTTTCAGACTCCCTGAGCTACAAAAAGTAGTGTAATTATAGGTCCTTATCTTAAGGATAATAGAAGATTTACTACCTTACTTAGCTTACACTAGATTGTAGGAAGTTTTTATTTGATGCACAAATTATTTATGCTCGTACATTAGTGTTTATTACATAACATAGACTATACCTACTTACTTTTTTTTTATTTAACAATGGGAAGTTATGAAAATCGCCTCCTGAAAATCCTTAGAATGTCAAATATTCAAAACTTAAAGCGCCAATTACTCCTAAACGAGTAGGTTTATCAAATAATAAAAAGAAATAGGTAAATTTTTAAATTTTGTACAGAACTCGAAAGCCCCATAAAAATAGGAGTCCAAATAAAAATTAGTTGCCAGCCATATTAAAAAATGGCAGCCATTTTTCAGAGTTTGCAAAACAGATTTTTAAGTTATATAAAAAGTAACAACAGTCCTCCTTTTAATGTTTTTCATCAAATTAATAGTTTACGATGTACTAATATTGCCCACGGTTAAAGAAACACCCTGTATATTATACATTCTTTGATGTCCTTGATAATTTACTATTTATTCAATATATCTGAATTTGTTATTAGATTAATAACAATGATATTTTGTGTTTGTTTATAAACGTTTACCTTTATATTACCTTTATATTAGGTCTACTTTACTCAAAATAATATCTTTTGTACGTCTGAAATTTTTGTAGTTATGACAACATAAATCTCCTTTTAGGTTAGGATACAGTTAATAAATAGTTGTAATAAGCAATCGTAAACTTGGCAACGTTGGATGAATCACTGTGGTACTATTTTCCCAACTTATAAGGAAAAAATAAGTCCAAAAAATTTGTTTCAAGTTTATGTGTTTTAAAAAACTTTTTTGATTTTAAAAGAAAAAATAACAATCACAGTCCATAACTAGACAACCAAGAAAAGCAATTACATTAAGAAAATTGAATCAAAATCGGTTCAGCAGCTGTTGAGAAGATACAACCAAACGTCTTGTCATCCTCGGATTTGTTTTATGAATTTAGCCTTAGATTGGTATAAAGGGAAATATTTTTAATTCAAAATTTTAAATATCAATTTACAATATGTAAAAACATGTAGTCAATGAACAATTCTAAAAAAAATAATTATTTCAATGATTCGTTTCAATAAAATAGTCACATAAATTAGTTTCAAAACGTTTTCACTCTAGTAAAACTGCTTACGTGTAAATAATTTACTCAGGGCACGAATATTATCAAGGTTATTGACCTTCAAATAATGCCGGTAATTAACGGTAATTCATTTTCATTATCGGGTTTTCTAATTTTGTGCACGGAAATTACAATTTAAAGTGATTTACACTGTACACGAACCTACTGGCTAGTTCCGGATTCCCCTCTACATTATCTCCCCTCTCTACACTGTTATATTTTTAAACCATCCACCCCAAAACATAGCAGCTGCCTCCAATCAAACCCTTGTATTTATGATAAAGTTAACGGTTTTAACGTATTCGACCCTGTATTGCTTAACCATAGAGTAAAGATGAACCGAACCTGTTCACAATAACAGGTCGTATGATGTTATTTTTCTCAGAACACAAGAAAAGAATTTGAAAAGAGTTTAATACAATTGTTCATTACCTAGCTAAGACAAAAATTATTATTATTGCAGCCTATCATAGGTTTTTTTTGGAGGTCATCTACGCATTATAAAAAAAGGAAGAAAACATAAATCACCCCCCTAGTCCTTGAAAACTCTCACAGCATCCGGCTCGGAAAAGAACGACAGATGTTCAAGAAAAACCTGATAGTAAAATTGAAAGGAAGGGATTTAACACAAGACGACATGAAAAATGGTATAGATCCAGCTAAGTTGCCTCGAGATACCAAGCACGTATTAACTATAAATGAGACCCTGAGTGTAGCCCGTCATAGGTCTAGACCTGTTAGCCTGTTTTTTAGTCGGTTAATACGTGGTAATCACATAGAGTTCCCGTCGCCGTAATTCTAACCAACCGTAGCTCCCACTATACTCCAAGGTGCTGAGTCAACACAGTAACTTATTGCGCATACAGAGATTAAACCCGAAATCAACATACACCACCAACCAGCTAAATTAAAAGCTAATCTATCGTAAAGCTAAAATGAATAATTCTCGTATGTTCGTACATTTTATTTTGAAAACGTATCGTAGGATTTTGTTGAAATAAATTGAATCTACATTTTTGGGTGTAAGAAAATGATGTAGACTTGTCTGGAGAAAAACTACAAATCATAAATCGAGTTGCCCAAGGGTCAACAAATAGTGATTCGTGTACATTTATTTCTACTTTTAATAAGTCACGTTTGCAATTAAATTTTTTAAAAGTGGCGATATAAGAAATAGTTATAGAAGAATGAATTCACCCCCCCCCCCAGTGCTTCGATTTAAAATTGCTTAGGCCATATCTTTCACAAATAAGAAAATTCTATAAACTTCCTCTTATTGCAGATATAATTGTGGTGTCACTGAGTTCGGGACTTACTTGAGCAGTGTCCGTTTTGCCATAGAGCAGCTGACCGGAACTTAGTCTATAGCTATGTTGAGCAGACGACAGTAAAACTGGGAGAAACAAACCGTCTGTCCAGGCAACCAGTCGTACAGTGGTAGTGGTAATGCAGTCTGTTTTAATTTGGGGTTTTAGTATTTATTTTCAAATTACAGCATGGCTTATTACTTAATCGCGGCATGACGTTCGCGGTTTTCCGGAGGTCCAATCCCCAAGTCGGTAACGTTAATTTATTATTTAAACGAGACGATTTTGAGAATGGGCAACGCCCAACGTCAACTATATTCTTAATTAGTATTAGTGTTGCGTGAATATTTAATTAGTAATTAGCTTTAATTCGGTAATTTAAAATCAAATAAATTAATCTCCTTGGCAATATCGAGGGACCTACCTGGATCTACAATCTTTTTTCACATAGTCTTGGATTAGATCCCTTAAATTCATATTTCTATAATGTCTCTCTTGTCCAACTCTTGTTCTCTTCCGACCCTGATGCTATTAAAGTATAGGAAGACTAAGGATCTCTTTTTGTTTTCTTTTTTTTATAAGTTGATGATGATCAAGAGGTTTTTTGCCTTTAAACAACAAGGATAAAACATTTCAAGACTATGATTTAATATTTTTGTTTGTTTAATGTAACAGTAAACGGCTGTTAACTTCGTTAACTATGGGAGTAAAGTTATTTGCAGCTTATTAAACAAGGACGAAGTGACAACCTATCTTTCTCTTTTTATTGGGAATAGACGTTTTCAGCTGACTACTCCGCTCTATCTCTAAAATCTCTTTGAGGTAATTTAACCTCAAACCACAAGTTAATTAGAGACAATTACAGACTTCCTTTCTTTAATAACCAATTTCGTACAGAGTAATATAATAGATGAAGAAGAAGGTTACCTTCCTTCAACGTGTACAAGCGCTTTTGAGTACAACCGAAAAAAGTTAAAACGCTTTTAAATTATTAAGTGAAATCTCACTTTATAATTTATCCCCCCCCCCTCCTCAAGGGCTCACCATAGCGAGTTCGGGCCTGTCAATCCCGAGGGACTCAAGCTAGGTCTACACTTTTTTCATGTAATCTTGGGTTATATCCCTCTCTATTATCTCTCCTATCCAGTCTATCTTGTTCTTTCCCGATCCTGATGCTATTAGAGTTTGCAAAAGGTCTTTAATCTATCTTCTTTACTTCTTTTTTGTATAATCCGATGATGACCAAGAAGTTTTTCGTCTTTAAATAACAAGAAAAAGATTTGGTTCGTAGTAATATCTAACACCTGATTACGTTTTACACAGTTCAACTTATTGTCGCTTGAAGCAATGTCGCTATTGTACTGAAATACTTTTGAACTCGAATATCCAACACCGCAGCATGAATTTTGAAAATTGGACTTTGTCAAAACCTTTAGTTTTGTTTGTTCTAATTTCATAAGAAAAGTTATTCAAATCGGTTACGAAATTACCTTAGGGAGCAAATCAAGTTTGAGTCGACACCAAGGAAGCTCATTAATAAACGACATTGATTTCCATCAGGATTAATAATTTAAAAACCGTTGGACCGATTTTGTTTAGCGTCATAACTTATTTTTTCGAGCGTATGGTGAGATGAGGTATCTGTGCAGATTCAAGTGCGGATTACACACAGTACAGAGTGAGCAACGTATCGGTACGGCTGAAACTCTGGGATGCAGCATAACTGCGGCAGAAGTGTATGACGCTACTTATTCCAAGCCAGGGCGGAACAGCATATGCCGTGGGCTGTTTGACGGAGAGGGACTTAGCCTTAATATGCTCTGTCTCTGTATACTAGGCAACCTCCCATTTTAACCGTAACTATGCTTCCGGGTCTCTAGAAGAGTGAGAGAGTTATTGCACTTCTTATTCTTATAATATAGTAATCAAATGTATATACAGTACGTAAGCACATTTCATTTACTTAAAGTATACAATCTGAAACAGTATACTAGGCTGAAGTATGTTGATTACTTTAATGAAGGGCTGTTTATGTTTTAGGCTCACTCAATAAGCTTCATTACAGCTTGATTACAACAATTTATAACTTGCTCAAGTATTGTTCTATTATCCTTTACGCTTAGTTCATACCTTTCGGATATTTTTGACAATGCAGTCATTTTAGTAAATCTCTGTCAATTCTAAGCCAAAGCGGAACAGCGTATGTCGAGGGCCGCGTGGCTAAGGAGGAACTTAGTTTTAACATGCATACTCTGGATACAAGGAGTCCTCCAATTTTAGCATTAGCTATGCATACGGGGCTCTGCATGTGTGGACCATTTATTTCCCTAGCTAACAAAGCTGACCTTGGAGAACTTGCAAAGGACAACCCGGAGAGTAATAATAAAATGAAGGTGGAGGAAACTAAGGAACTCTTGGAGGACCGATCCAATCTACGGTAAAAAAATATTGGGTCCAACATCTCAACATTAGTAGCTCAGAAGTAGGGATGCCTGTCTATCTGGCTAGGGCAGCCATCAATAAGTGGGTTCGGAGACAACACCAGTGAAGATGGAATAAGGTAAATTATTATAGGGAGAGAGGTTATCCTTCAGGTAGACTTGGAGGGATAGTATTGATCTTGGACAAAGAATAACTCAGGCGAATTAGAGGACTTATTACGGGATACTGTGGTCTGAGGGTGCAGTTGCATAAGATGAGATATACCATGGGTGTATAACAGAGTGTAGACTATGTGGATTAGGTGAGAAAACCACAAGTCACATCGATGGTGAACTTCGCTGGACGAGCTACTGAGTGGACTGCTAAAACTCATAGAGGGAACTAAATCTACTAAAATAGAATTAAGAGTCTTAGTTGCACAATAGGTCAATGGTCGCGGTGTCATTTACCCCTTTAACCTCTCATTTCATACAACAAATTACTTTTCTTTGTCCAGAAGGATGAGTTTTCAGTTCAGATAAAACATCTTGTTCTCCGATAACACTTAACTCATCAGTGTTATGAAGTTGTATATAAAAATTATTATTTGTTGTGGGTTTTGATTAGTTGTGATGTGAGTTATAAATAATTATGAAAAGTCTGGCAGTAGTGTAGAATGGAGGTCATACAGCGTCATAAAATATTATAAATTATCTGCTTTATTCACAAACCGTTCAAAATCGCAAAGCAATTACCACGATTTTGAAAAACATACTTCAATTAATCATAATTATAAGCAATGAAATGCATATTTAATTATAGTATTTATTAGAAACGGATGTCATTAAACTTTGAATTCACAATCTATTGTTGTATCTATTAGACATACCGATGTGTTGTATAGATTGTAGTTCTATTAATAACATCAGATAAAAGAATGGCCTATACAAACAGATCTGAAATTGAATGTCAACATTGTGTTCAGAGAATCAAATTAAATTGGGAAATTTTGTTCCATAAATATAATAATTTAAAAGGCCTGCATAGAACCTAACAAGTTTTATAATAAAAATAAATTACCTTACTTAAGGTCAACGGAGGTCGAAATTTTTGACGATTATCAAACTTCCCCTATACTTCGTATATTGGGTAAATAATACGAAAATTATTACTAAAATAAAAGGTTAATAACTGCAGAATTACAGAAACAAATCAGTAATGAATGCTAAAAAAATAGAAATCAAATTTAGCAAATTAGGTTTTACTATTCATCTAACACGATTATAATAATCTTTGCACAGTTTCAAAATGGCGGCTGTTTAAAACGGCTTTTATTAGTTCCTTCTCGCCTATAATCTAAACGAGCCTGTAAACAGCTCGAAGCAATCATTGACAATCGCCATTAAATTATCGAGATCGGCAAAACGGCGTAAGATTCGCGTCCCAGCGTTCAAAGTATACTGACGATTTCTTGCTCATAGATTCTTATAGAGTAGAAATAAAAGAAGTAATGGACGACTACAAAGTGGTACTTACCCAGCCCTGTCAGACAATGAATACAAATACGTTCAAAGTCATGCCAAGAAGTTGGTTTCTTAGACTTTGTAGGATATGTTAAATTGTATTGGTAGATCAAGGAGTCCTATCCAGTAGGGTAAGTTTGTTTAAAGCAGTTGCTACACAGGTTTTCTGAACCTCGTAAATTTGTTTATTACTACTTTCGGCCCTAACGGGCCTCATAGATGTGTATATATTTTAAAAAATCCATTCGCTTCGCTCGTGTCAGTGTCTTGGCCCTAGCGGCCCTCTAACCTGTACATATATGTGAATAAGCTTCACTCGCTTCGCTCGTATCAGTGTTTCAACTCTTACGGGCCTCTAAGCTATACATTGTGAAGAAGCCTTCATTCGCTACGCTCGTGTCAGTGTTTCAGCCTTTGCGGGCCTCTAAGCTATACATTGTGAAGAAGCCTTCATTCGCTTCGCTCGTGTCAGTGTTTCAGCCCTTGCGAGCCTCTAAGCTATACATTGTGAAGAAGCCTTCATTCGCTACGCTCGTGTCCGTGACCTGGTCCCGAGGTAACTTGTAACTATACGAATATCACATTTTCTCTTGGGAGGCCCAGCTTTGAATATAAATTTTTGACTATAACTTCGCTATTTGCCATCGTAAAGAAATGGGGTTGGTACCTTTACATGCAGAATTGAAATCTACAAATATTTATCTCATTTAGAGTGTTATAAGTTGAATAACCCCTGAGACCTGAACAACAACTGTTTAATTTGGCCGCCATTTTGACATCTTCTATCCGATTATTCTAAATTTCAATAGGGTTCTATATGGACACACTATAGTCCCCTAGACCAAATTCCATGTTTTTATCTTAATTTATGTGGACGACATCAAGCTTACGTAGAAATAAAACTTTAACTTGGGATGGCCAGGGTTAGAAATTACATTTTTGACTATAACTTAGTTATTTGTCATCATAAAGAAATGGAGTTTCATGCAGAATTGAAATCTGCAAATATTTGTCTAATTTAAAGTGTTGTAAGTTGAATAACACAAGAGATGTGAACAAAAAAATGTTTAAAATGAAGCCATTTTGATATTTTCAATTCGAAATTTCAATATACTTTTGTTAAATAAATAAAATGAAATTTATGGTAATGTATGGAGAAATTGAGTAGTTGTGAGGATTGGTTAGGCGGAAAACATACTGCTCAAAGATGAAGACATTCCAACATTATCTCCCGGCAGCATATTCCCTCAATCTATCTACAGAATGAAACTTGCACATTACATAACATAATAATAATTTAAGTATATTTATATTTTTGCTCTTGTAGTGAATTCGGATTTAGCAATCCCGAGTGTCCCCAACTGGATCTACATTTTTACATTTAGTCTTGCATTAGTTCACTGTAACCTCACCTTCATCTTTCCTATGAGTTATTTCTGTAGCCAGTGGAGTATTCGAGGGTTTATGTAATATAATTATTTTGTTGTCTCTAATTACCAATGCAATGGGGCCCGCTCTAGTCCTCTAGACCAAATTGTTATCTTATTTTATTGTGGGCGACATCGTTCTACGTAGAGACGACAATGACAACTTCGCCGGACGGACGACATTTCGAAAATCACTTCTTCCTGGATAAGTAAAATGTAAAATATATATCAAGACATCTAAACATACTGTACAATCTGCAAAACCACAAAATGCCGGCGCTAGAGCAAGACATGAAACAAGATCCGGTAGTGGACCAACAGCAGCTATGAGGACACAAGTACAAATTGAAGGTTAAACGATAAGAGGTTATAAATTAATTATAATTCCGTCCGCCTGTCTGTCGGATGTGATATTAAATACAATCAGTGTGCGACACAAATTGTTTAAACCAATTAATTAAGTAACGGAAATACGGGCTCAGCAATTGAGTTAAGTTCAAGGGACCAAACGGAAGTATTAGTTAGGAAGATTATGAGCCGATTTTTTTCTGAGAAATACTATTTAGTTTTGAGATTCGGGTGCATTACAGTTCATAAAAAAATTAAATCCAGAATGATATTGCCTAAATATTGTATTCGCATTAATCAAACGTCCAACTTAAAATGTGCTAAATTATATGTAGCCATTGATTTTCATGTTTCGTGGCTTCAGGGAAAAAAAAGTGATTTTCAGAATATGTTACCCCAGTCGTCGTTATCTGTACGTAAGCACGATAGCGGGTACAAAAATTAAAAAGAAAAGTAAGAAGTTAAAATTGTATGTTTCTTGGTTTACGATAGATGCTGTTATCGTACTGGTTTATTATCTACAAAACGATTTGAAAGCACACTAGCGATACCGATCTTATCGCGTATCGCTTACAACGTTAAGATATGTATCGTATCGCTCTAGTGCTAACTTTTACTAAATTCACATAACAGAACAGAATGAATTACATAATTAAGTATTAAAAAACAATATTTTACTAATTGTAGAAAGTATGATTTACAAAATTTCATTCAATATCTCGTACAGTGTTTCAGTAAAACCTATCGTTTTCTAAATGAACAATCGGTGCTGTTGAGATTGGGGTGGGAGGTGAGAAGAAAGAAGAAGTAATAAACCTGTGTTTACGCTCGCATGTTTAGTCTACGCATAGTTGTTTACAGTAATTGGGATAATAAATTACTTAACAATGATTGGCTTAAACATAACTCGAAGCTATGATTATGTATTGTTTTGAAATCGTATTTAATAGTAAACAGTCTTGGGCCTTTCTTGACTAAAATAAACAAGTAAAAGTCAATAAAATCCAAGTACAAATATACAAAATTATATTTAATTAGTCGATTGTACAGTTCAACTGTTTGTTTTCGGAAACGTGGCGTACAATTAGCTAACAAGATTGTTTAAGTTAGGATAGCCACCATTTTAAAACATGCGAACAGTTAGGTGAAGTTAGGTTAGGTTAACACCGTAAACAATATCTAAGAACTCCTATAGCATGATAACGTTAGGCTCAATATGTAGGTTCAACTGTAGTTGTAGTTTCATGGGATACTTTATGGGATTTAGTTGTATAAATTGATACAGAATGCGCTAGTGAGGGAGGAGTATGTGCATGTAATACGACATACTGTCCTTGAACTTACCAAAAGTGGACGGTTAGATGGCAGCACTATGTCTCTAATTTCTGAGCTTCATCTCATACTATGGCGTTGGACAATCTAATCAGTGTTATAAGGTAAAGGCAATAGGTAGCACACTTAAAGGTATACCGGGGGAATGCAAGTGTGATTTTTAAAATTGTTCTCAATATTTTGATTCATTTTTCTTTTATAGTATACAAAATATTGAATTTAATAACCTAACCTCACCTTTTTGTATACGCTTCTGACGCGTTTCGAAGTATCTTCTCCATCTTCAGAGTTCTCGCTATACTAAAGTCGCCAATACATTATTAAAACACACGCAAAACTCAAGACAACGTTTTGTAAAAACGTGATACAGCAGCCATCCTTTGACAGTCATACTGTATCTTACTGCGTCACGTTTCGTTATTTTTAAATAATGTATGTTTTTGTGTTTTAATAATGTATTGAAGAACTCAGTAGAGGGAGAACTTTGAAGATGAACGAGATACTCCGAAACCCGTAAACGAAATCACGTGACGGATAAGAAAAGGCAAATAAAAGGAAAAAGAATGTTTTCAATAAATTATCCTGTTATATTCGATAGCTGAATATAAAAGTTTATTTAAAAACATATGTTATACTATAATTTATACAGAACAGCAAACTTTAGATTACAATCTTTGTAGTCCACTAAATTTAAACTCTTTAAAAATGTTATTTTTGGATCCCTACGCTTAGGGTTGTCTCTAAATTATAATCCACCTGTGTAAATCGAATGAACCAGTTGTTTTGATTTTTGATTTACTGGTTCCTATTCTAATTATTTCCCTAATATGATGTTAGTAAATTAAAAACAAACAATTAACAAACAAATAATAATAACTAATCGTTTCCAGTTATGAATTTTAACAATTTTGAATAACTACAGCCATTATAACTGACCGAAGGCTAGCAGAACACTCGGCGCTTCTAAAGTGTTTATTTTGTAGTAGACAGCACCGTGTATTCTATTACAGTAGGGGGCCACATCAGGAAGCATTAAAACGTCAGCTCCAAATAAAGCGAAAGTATATTATTGTATCTCCTGATATCATCGATATAATATTGTGAAAGTAGTGTGTACTTGTAATTAGATTTTGTAAGTCTCGATGGAACTGGGGGGTATATCTATCTATCTTTGTGAACCCTTTATGACAACGCAGTAGCGTCTTGCCAATTTCCTAATGAGACATCAAACCACTGAGTTACAGTAGCCTCAGACTAGGATTGTGTCTGAGGTGTTAGGGGCGTGTCCACCCTTTTACTTCCTTCCCCAGTCTGACTTGACGGTACAACCCATTTCAAGAAAACTAGGTACACGAATTACTGCTTAGCTACATTTAATTCCTAAAGTTACAATTTCGTGACAGACTTTTGTAAACGTTTTATTCTTATTTTACACCGATAAAAGAAACGAAAGTACGGTACGCGTTTACACAGAAGCATTTGAGGTCTATATTTTTTTATTGGGGTTGTACCGCTGAAAGTAAACGCAACAAACAAAGTGTGGGGGCCCCCTCTTTTCCTCTCCATCCCAGATACATTCCTACCTTGAGAATACTGTATCTACATTCATCAGAAAGATCACCTATTGTAAATCAAAATATGGTTTGTTAATATCAAATGAACATGCAATTTAAAAATAATTTTGTCTGAGATTTACGTAGGTTCAAAAACTTGAGCTTGTTGGGTTTATTTCACGATTCAGGGTCCTTGGCTTTCTGGTCGACCAGTAAGTATTCGTCGGTTTCCACCTCGTCTTATCGCGACCGGCATTTATAATATTAACAATAAGCCTTATAAAACTTGTACTTTTGCGGGATGTAAGTAATAAATCACAAATAAAGTAAATCGGTATACAGTGTGTACAGTTAAGTTAGCCAAATAAAAAAATTCAGATCCAATTGTTGTCATACATTAACAATAAGCCATATAAACGGTTTAGTTTTGTTAAATGTAAGCAATCAATCACAACATAACGTGAATCCACACAAATAAAGTGAGCACTAAACTAAAAATAATTTTAAAACACCGATATAAATTATAAAAAAAGAAACAAAAACCAACTTTTGGTTATCACATTTAGAATATCTGGTAGTATTACTTTGTATGATAGGGCTAGGTACCATCAACTTGTTTCTTTTATCTACATTTCAAATGTCATTTACACACTCTGAAAAGCGGGAACACAATATGCTCTTTTGCTATGCAAACTTATATTGTGAAGGTAATTGATTAACAATAGAAGGTCCCACCACACGTAGCTATTCCTAGGCCTAGGTCTATTGCAGTTTATATATTAACCTTTAGCAAATGAGTGGGTTACGAATGACGTAATACATAGCTCACTGGTGACGTCATAACGAGTCCTTTCTAAAACAGAGGATGACTTGTTCTAGGCTACCAAACCGGTTGTCTTTGCCGCTACATCCGATTTAGGTTAGAATAGATTCCACCTAAGTCAGAATACTAATACCGACCTGTGATATGCACAATTACCTAATACTAATTTTAAGAATTAGAACATTATAGATTATACTAATGGTACTTTTTTTATCAGCCTATACGTAGTATACATGAAGTATTAACTTAGTGAATAATTATTTAATGTTTGTAAAACGAACGAAGACGACTGGCTACCTAGCGAAACCCTCTCTCACAAACGTCCTGTCTCAGACAAGCTGCCTAATCAGTAACTCGCACACTGCAAACTCTTTTGATATAAAGCTTTCTTAAGGCTTCTTAATTGTTATATGAATGTTTATAAGATTTGATTGGTTTAAAAAGTGAGAAATAGCGTCAATAAATAAAGTAGAATTGTAAAGAAAAAATGTTGAAATATTGAACCGTATGAAATAAAACCGTATTGAATAATTACATAAACGACGAAAATGACCGTTATCATGTCCTAACTAAAAAAATGTGGACATACACTTATATAATTATATAAAAACATAATTATAAACGAATATTGCAAAAATAAAAATAAGCAAATCACTGAACACTACACCCGGTTTCCTTTTTTGAATGAAACATCTTACGAAATAGCGATTCAGTCATAAAGTATCAGCTCAAAAACAACATTAATACCTATTAGTATTATATTAAAAGAACATAACAAATATACAATTGATTTAGAAAAACAACGCACAGATATCAATTGATTAAAAAAAAGTAATCCATTAAATTGCACAAAAATCGAGCTATAAATATCAAAATCCTATAAACTGATTAATAGACCTAAACAGTTAAAAAATAAATAGTACCAAGAATTTAATTAAATTTCGTTTTACCATGCAGTTTCAAATAAGGAAAACACGTAAATAGCAGAGGTAAAGGTTAGGGCGTATATATATCGGGAAAAGAATGATAAGAAGAATAAATGAATACTCTTGCCAGAGAAAATTGAATTGTGTAAGGTAGTCCATAGAAAGATTAATCAAACTTTGAAATTATGGATTAGAGAACTATACGAAGACTTGGAGAAAAAACAAAAATACAAATTAATGATAGAAAGAAGATAGGAGAAATAAAAAGTGTGACGAATGAAAAAAACCACGAAAAATAGAACGGGAATATCAAAGGGAAAACGACAGAGAATGTGCAACAGTATAAAGGAAGGAGGTGATAGAGAAAATTGAATTGTGTAACATAGTCCATTGAAAGCTCAATCAAACTTTGAAATTATGGATTAGAAAACTACGCGAAGACTAGGAGAAAAAACAAAAATACAAATTAATGATAGAAGGAAGATAGGAGAAATAAAGAGTGTGACGAATGAAAAAAACCACGAAAAATAGAACGGGAATATCAAAGGGAAAACGACAGAGAAGGTGCAACAGTATGAAGGAAGGAGGTGACAGAGAAAATTGAATTGTGTAACGTAGTCCATTGAAGGTTGAATAAGATTTTTTGAAATGGAAGAATAAAAAGAATGGAATTTAGAAAAAAAGAAAGAAAAATTAACAGTTTGAATAAATGTAACGCAATCAATATTAATTAATTTTTAAAAATCAATAAATAAATTACATAACTGACAAGCCTAACACTTATTTAAATGCGTGTTTTTTAGGCCTAAATTCCAGAAGTATCAGATTAGCCTTTGACCCTGCCCATTTCGATCCATATTAAGACTAAAAAAAGATCCAGAAATATAAACAAACAAAACGAAAATAAATTTTACAACTTATCAAATCAACATTAACCTAAACATTCATTGGTTTGTGAGTAAAAGAGAGCTTAACAAGCTATAGACAAATAAAAACCTGGACTTGATGGTTTTGTAAATATTTAAACATACCACAGTTTGTTTCCGTTGAGATACAACATCACGGTATAATAGCTTGAATGCTTCTGTTTACCTGCAATTAATAGAAAACAACATTAGTAAAATATAAAACAGAGGAAAGATGTATAAACATAGCCTGGACATGTTTGTATAAAGGAGACAGATTTATACAGTTATTTAGACATTTGTCACGCTTTAAAAAGATGGTCGATAAACAATTTGTTTTATTGTTGGGGAGGGGATTATACTGAATTTATAATTATAAATTAACGGACTTGAATGTAAAAAATAATCCATTTCCCATCTAAGTCTGCCGATGTCGTCGTCACTTCATGGCACTGACCTCACAGACAGACAGACTGGGTGTGAAGAAGTGGAAATCTTTTAACCAACAATTGATCAACGTAATAACCGCACTAATATTCTTGACTATTTTTATTAATATAACTTGGATATTGACTACTTCTAATTCTTTCAAGTTTTTAAGATCCAAATTTGTTGATATTAACAAAATTAAAAGAGTTATGAATAAAAAACATTGATAAAACATAACCTAAAAATTGAAAAAGCTGTAATAGTTCTAGTACAAACTGTTTTATTTTGATTTCTGTTTAGTTAAAAACGAAAATAAGTTTTTCTGTCAAATGATTTAGAAATATTAAAAAAGCGATCGATTTTAAAATTTAAAAAATAGTTTTTCGTGGATAACTTTTCATCTTACAACCTTCATTTCATGTGTCTTTGAAATCCCAAAGACGCCCAAATGTAAAAGACGTTTTATGTATCTAATGACGCCCAAATTTGTTTACTATTATCAAAATTAAAACAACGAAACCATCAACATTGTTCAAACCTAACCTAAAAATTGAAAAAAGCAGCAATAATTCTAGTAGCCACGATTCCAATTGGATTTTAGTCAAGTTATGCGCGAAACTAGATTTTTGTTTATGATTGTCACTAAAATTTAATGGTTTTTCATTTATGTTATTTTTTAAATCATAATTGATTTTGTAATATTTAAAAAATGAGGAAAGTTATTCATCTGAAGGTATTACATTGTTTGTTTTATTCACCTTTCAAATACGCACAATTCTAGTTTTATACAATAAAAACTACCGGAGAGTTATTACGAAAAAACATAATGATTAAAAATATAACCTAAAAATTAAAAAAATCACCAATAATTAGATTATTATTAGTCAGGATTTAAGTTACTCTTAATAAATGTTTGAAAAATTTCAAAATGGCGACCGTTTCAAACGATGTTTCCGTAATTTACTTCTCGTCAACAAATAATAATATAATTTTGAAATATTTGTTAATTTTTCCAATCACAATCAATGAATAGAAACATCCAGCTTACATTTTAATTAGATCAAACTTCAATGAAAATCAAAACATTACATTTTTTTACTTATAAATGTAGCTGTTATCTTGTTAACAATACTGTGTTTTATCGTATAAAACAAATTAGGGTGTTAATTGAAAGCAGATTTTAACGTTCATTTCTAAAAACAATCGTTTAAAATTTGAAATTGGCCACCATTTTGTAATTTTCCTACAGATTTTCTTTAAGGAACTAAAGATTCGTAAAACTGTGAAAAAAGACGCCAAATTACTCGCATGGATAGGATCAATGGACATTTAATAGTCCAGCGTATTCTGTAATACTTATCTAAATATATAAAACTTGCTTCCATTAAAGTACTTATTTTACTTAAATGAAAGCATCGTTATTGTTTCGCTAACAAGCCAGTTTATGGTTAATAAAAACTGCATGCAACTAACAAATTGTCAGATATAGTTCGTATCATGTACAGACTGCAATGCGGTTAACTGCAGTGTCTATGGTCTATATAATAGAGCTATCTGGTAATCTATAATATCAAATATTTCTAGATTTTAACAGGCGTACATTTAATAACATTATTTAGACTTAGCTTAATCTGACAGACGCTTAAGGTGAACAAACTGGCAACTTTTAACTCTCGTTTTCCACGTTAGGTATTATTTTTCTAACAACCCCTATAGCTTTTATTTGTAATATATAATATTTCCAGTTTATACTTTTAGTTAAATAATTATTAAGGGACACCCTCAGAGGTGAATATGGGCTTGACAATCCCGAGGGGACCTAGCTGTATCTACACTTTTTCATGTAGTTTTGGGTTAGACCCCTCTCTTTTGTTTTTTCTATCAGTTCTCTCTTGACCAACTCTTGTTCTTTTCTGACCCCGACAATATTCGAGTATTCGAGAGCAAGGGATTTGTTGTCTCTTCTTCCTTTTTTATAAAACCGAGAGGTTTTTCGTCTTCTACAAGAAAACAAACTATATAACGAGATAACTCGTGGATTTAGAGGATTAAGATAACCTTAATAATAATTTAATTTAATGTGAAGATATTATTAAACTAATGAATTTGGTTGATTGGGTGATGAATTTTAAATGTGGTTTAAATATTCAATAACCACATGTTTCTTGCTGTCAGACGGCGTAATGATAATTATATGGGGAAAATCGTGTCTATAAAAGGCTATTTCAGTAGGATAAGTAACAAAACAATTTAGTATTCTGTTTCTGTTTAGAATAATTCATGTCCTGCAAAGAATTTTAAAGCAGTTACGAAAAATTCTTTAGAAACAGAAGACCCGTTTATAAAGACTTCTAATAAGCTATTTTTAACAAGAACCACGATTTATAAAATCAGCATTCATTCATAAATCTGAATGATTCATTTAATTTTCACAATAGATTTCTTTGTCTAAAGACTAAAACAACTTCCTTTCCAAGAATTATTTCAACTTCGGCATTCATTACAAAGGAAGACGCTAAAGGCGAAAGTTCGTTATCAAATCGGACAGAAGCGTTGATAATTCAATCATATCCGGTCAATAAACTTGAGTCAATTACGTGTTTAACTTCCAGAGGTCACGACCGTAATCAATTGACATTCTATATTTCAGACGTGAACTTTCTGCTCATTTCGGACCGATACATGCCTAATATTACACTTGAAATCATAATACAGTAGCCTCAGACTAGGATTGTGTCTGGTGTAAGGGGCGTGACCTCCATTCTACTTGCTTCCATAGCCTGACTTGACGGTACAACCCATTGCAAGAAAACTAGGTACACAATTACTGCTTTAGCTACATTTAGTTCCTAAAGTTACAACTTCCTGACAGACTTTTGTAAACGTTTTATTCTGATTTACACCGATAAAAGAAACAAAAGAAGGGTGCGCGTTTAACACAGAAGCATTTGAGGACTACTGTATTTTTTATTTATTTATTGGTGTTGTACCGCTGAAAATAAACGCAACAAACAAAGTGTGAGGGCCCCTATTTTCCTCTCCACCACAGACACATTCCTACCTTGAGGATACTGTACAAGGCCTTTTCACACCGGCGTACTGAATGTCCTGGACGTTTGGTACGTTTTTGTCAAAATAAATCGCTGCCCATGCTATCAAATGGGACAGTTCACACCGCGCGTACAGAACGTTCCGAACGTCCTGGACGTCCGCGACGGTTTTCGGAGGATCGCTCGGAGAGTGATTTTCCACAAACGTTCAGAACGTCCACGGCCTAGCGCATGCGCAATGAACACTTCAGAACCACGTGCTCCGCTCCCCTCATTTCTGCAAAACCCCGCGTCATCTGCAGTGTGTATGTTGTTGCTGGTGTTTTGTCCGTTTGTACCATGGAAACATTGTTGGAGGAAGTTCGTGATCATCCTGTAATCTGGGACACAACCCTAGAAATATACAGGGACCAGGTTATGAAGAACGCAGCATGGGAGGAGATTGCTGCAAATCTTCAGAAAGATAGTAAGTTTTCATTTACTGTAATGTAATAACATTAGAGCAACGATTATATATTTATATTGTTATTTAATGGAAGTCATCATAGTATAATTAATTAATGACCTTATTTTATATTAGTTTTACTAAAGGCTCAATTTAATGGTATTCTCCAAACCTCTTCCGTTTTTTATTTATGGGATGTATCCATTTACTTCTTTTTGTTAACGAATATAATAATACTAAGTCGTCATCACTATCACTACTCGACTCGTTCATCCACGGAACAGAAAACCCGGTCTCAAACCAAGGAACTGGCGGAAAAGACATCTTTGCACAGGTAACAAGTACACTGAGTGAGAGGTGGCACTTGACTGATCCTCATGAGCGAACAAGTGGACGTTTGGTACGTTGCTGGGCGGTGTGGAAGGGGCGCGTACCGGACGTCCCAAACGTTCCAAACGTCCAGGACGTTCAGTACGCCGGTGTGAAAAGGCCTTAAGGTGTTTCCGAAAATATGTGTACGTTTTGATAAAGAGCATAGAATAGGTGAGGTATCGAAATGCGCAAGTCTAATAAAAGAAGAAGAAATACATTAAGATTTCCGTCCTTGTTTAATGGCGCATGTGCAGTAAGCGACCCTGCCGCTGTTGAGAGCAAAGTCTACAATTTGTTGTTATATAAAAGCAAAAAAATTAAACAGTTCAAAATTTATTTCATATTTTCTTACATACTGTACGTATTTTCGTTATCTAGTCAAAATTTGATTAAAATTTGTTAAACTATACAATCTTATCAATAATTTTAAAGTTGCTACAAAATTAGTACGTTAGAAACGAAATAATTATTAAAATTTCTTCAGAGATTTCAAAATTGAGTGGTTTTAATTTATACGCCGGGGTAGGACGCGATTCAGGAAAGTATAGAGCTAATGAATCTACGCAGGATATCCATTTGTCTGTGAGGATTTCACGAAAAATAAATAATCATGTTGTAAACTGCTGCTAACGGTTGTGTATGCAAGTTTGTTTATAGAAGACCTACTCGTATTTTGTAGACTATGTTTGATTAGAAAAGTAAAGGTAAAAATATCTTAGTAATTGGCATGCTTATATAGGCCTAGATAACCTTTTATAATTACTATTTAATTACCTTGTATTGAGGTGTTACCGTCGAACAGTCCTTACTTGTAGTTTACACTATCTTATATGACGCGTTTCGACTATTTGTCAGTCATTTTCAAATATAAAAACACTTAACGACACATATTAATTCACATTTAAAAAAAACATTTTTTTCAAGTGTTTTTATGTGTTTTTATATTTGAAAATGACTGACAAATAGTCGAAACGCGTCATATAAGATAATGTAAACTACAAGTAAGGATTGTTCGACGGTAACACCTCAATACAAGGTAATTAAATAGTAATTAATTATTAACAATCCAGTTGGGCTATAAGCAAACATAATGGAACCTTTTATATGTTTAAAATATAATTAGCTCCAATTGACAACTCTATTGTAGTTTCACAATTTTTAAATTTCTTTACGCAGTACACACGTGTACGTTAGTTATTTCTAAATTACTAAAATGAGAAGGTCTCGCTACCACTTTACAAGACACACCTAGTACGTCCGTAGTAGTCAAGTTTATGTAATTATTATTATTATTATTATGACATCTCATTTAAATAAAAACGAAATCTTTTATTATAATGTCTTTTATCTTGTACCTTAATAGACCTATGTTGTAAATAGTAGACCTAGGGCGATTGGTTAGTCAATTCATAAATGGCCTTGCTCGCTTGCGTAATGATAACTGTTTTACTTGGTCATTTGGAATTTCGTCTGAATATCTAACAGCACGTTATAATGTAATTTATATTTTTTGTTTAACTAAGCCGAACGAGGCATGTAGAAGGTTTTTTCTTTATTTTTCTTTTTTAAATGGCTGTGTACAAAAAAAAAAAAAAACTCGCTAGTTGGAAAAGTCCAGGTGTTCATACATAGATGTTTGAGAAGAATACTTTAAATAAGATGTCCAGACACAATCAGGAACCAAGAGCTATGGAGAAAAGCGTCCAAATCAGAAGGAGGTGGGTGTGGATTAGACACAACTTGAGGAAAAGAAAAGAAGACTTTGTCAGAGAAGCACTGGAATGGAATCCTGCAGGAAGCAAGAAGGGAGAAACAGATGGAGGCCTTGGGAGAAGAGTTTTGAAAGGTCTGCAAGACGTGGGAGGAGATCAAGAAAGAGGTCACTAATCGAGTACGATGGAGAGGCTCAGTGGAGGCCTTATGTTCTTGTAGGAACGAAAAGGATCAATCAAAACTGCAATGCAGTGATCCAAGTCATGACCACAGGTGTACAACTAAGGAGTATACCTACCGCGCGAGCTCCGAAGATTAAATATAAGTGAAGCATAAAAGTAAGTCGTACGAAGCAAAATTTCATACAAAAATTAAATATGAATTGTTTCCTAAAACCTTCTCTCAGGAAGTTTTTATCATTCCGAGTTTCCTACCGTTTAAAAAATAACAAATTGTTATTTAAAAAACAGTTACCGTGTTCATTAATGTTTCTTCTAAAATTATAAACACTCTGTACATGGATCAGTAAAATATAAACCTTACTCTTCCAACGAGGAGCACGGTTTACTCTTCACGGAACTACCAGTTGGAGGTAACTGATAAACAATAAACTTCCTCAGGATCACATTGAAAATATAACTGCGCGCCATTACGCTAAACCAGTTGAAGTTATTGATTTAATCACTCTTTCCGAATACTAATGAACAGTTAGTAATAGGCTTAATGCTACAAAACCTGAAGGTTAAATAATTCTGTCGGAACAAGTTGCGCAGGTTACTTTCTCCGATATTAGGTCACCCGTTATGTGTCATACCCGAGGGTACCGCTCGCCTCTAGCAGAACCAGTATCATTATAAAGATGAGGGTTATTTAAAGACTAATTTATATTCAAATACTGACAGTAAATAAACTAATGATTAGTGAATTTCTAATCTGTAAATTCTAGCTACTGCTATTTCATGGAAACTCTGTTATCTGTTCTTCTTGTGGTATTCAAGCGAAAAATCTCGTTGACATTATCGCCTTAAAAAGACTATCCGTGAATAATGTAATAGCGTCAGTATCAGAAGAGAACAATAATTGGTCAAGAGAGACTTGATAGGAAAAATTAAAGAGACTAACCTAAGACTAGATGAATAATAATGTATATCCAGCTGGGGTTGCTACACCTGTAGTCACTAAAAGGCCCGAGACAATGTAATAACTATCCTCTACCCAAAGGAGTAATTCGGTAAAAATTTTGTCTTACTAAATATACGTGTATTGCTTGCGCTCTGGCTTCACAAGTGAATGGTTCCGGGTTCAGTCCCCGTAGTCGCTTAAACTTTACGGAGTTGACCCAACATCGTGAGGAAAATTGGAAAGATACAATTAATAGCGAACCCTGGTTGAGAAGGCTAGAACAACGGCAACGAAAACTTCGATGTCCTAACAGCACATAGACGACTGAAAAGCCGTCCGAATTTGTGGTGAAGGGATGTAGGCCAGATAGACGGTTTTTCTAGTTTTCCCGTCGCCGTAATTCTAATCTTCACAACCAGATTTCGCTACAATCATAGTTTCCCACTTGCTACTTTTTCCAACAATGCTGGGTCAACACTATAACTTTTAAAGTCTCCTTACGTGAATTAATCGCAAAACCTGTACGAGAACGCTAGCCCTGTATCAATCAAGGACTGAAGTTGAATTTACTATAATTGAGAAATATTAAAAAATTATTCAGTTTAAATTGTTTTTGAAGTGCATTACAAATCTACATAGGCGTATAATAGCTCATTTTGTGCAGTATACCTACATTGAGATCGCCGATCGAACGAATACACAATAAATATTAGTTCCTACCCTTTATTGTCAGCTTATCATCTCCACGACTTGTATTAATTAAACGCAGTTGTCAAAACTTAAAACCCATTGACAGACTCATTATTTATTAATTATAAAAAGATAAATAAATTAACGGAGTTGTGAAAGCTAACTGGGATACAGTCATGGGCTTCGTGTCTATCACAACGTGTAGCGGTGCATTTTACTGCAACGTGTATCCGTTGCTCAACCTCTTCCATTAGACCAAGTCGTGATTAAACTATTCGAGATGTAGTTCAATCTTTAACGTTAATTATTACTAAAGCTCGTGAGCGTGTTAAGGTTAAACTAGCGCACAGCTTCCGTATTTAGTTGGAAATTGATGACGAAGATGTCTTTATAACCTAACCTCAATATGATGGGAAACAACCAAAGATAATACGAACGAGATGTACTGCGCAAGGTTTACCAATGCTAGTAGCATAGGCTGACATGCAGTTCCCCCGGCGGTTGAAGGAATTTAATAGGGTTGATAATCCTGCCACCCTAAAATGTCTGCAGTTCCCCCGGCGATCACTCCCAACCTAACCTAACCTAAAGTAATTCTTCATCTTCATTACTAACTATACGAATACTGTTTAGAGCGTCATGAACTTCCGATATATTCTTCGGTAGGGGAGATAACTGTTGCCGTTTTTTCTTGTACAAGTTATTTTTTATTGCATTACATAATTTATTTGTTGCGTTAGCAAATAACGTTAATACAGAAATGAACGCCGGGGGAACTGCAGTACACCCAAAAAGGGACTCCGGGGGAACTGCAGATACCCTTCGGGGGCTGCTCCTGACCGCCGGGGGAACTGCAGAACTCCCGTAGCAAACGTCACTGTTGTTTATGGCAGAGCTTTAGAGTCTACAAGCCTGAACAAAAATATTTCCTCAAGCTAAAAAATGATCTGTGATTGCATTTAAACTGCCGACGTGATGAATGGCAGAAAATGATGTCATTGTGAATAATAAGTTGTCTACAACATAAAACATAACTTAATAACCACTTGTGCGACTCATCTATACAAATTTACCTATTTAGGCTACAGATGAGATAGAAACTAATTTGGCAAAGATATAGTTTTAGCTTGTAACCTAATATTCTTAATTTTTAACACTGAGAAAAATTCAAAATGGCGAACGCAACTGGATTTTAACTGAAGGTTTATTTTGACTGAACGGTAAAACCTATCGAAAAACTTATTGGAGCAGCTACCGATTTGGCGAGATCTACAAGTTTCTTTTACGACTTTTTCGTATCTCCAACGATTGTAGCTCAGATGGATGTAGATTTTTGATTTTAGGTACATTTTGTACATTTTACATAAATTATTAAATCTTTAAACACACGTACAGGACAAGTAGAATCATCAAATTTGGCACGCTTATGGCAGTTTGACGTGCCAACAATGCCTGCCAAATTTGATGATTCTACTTGTTTTATAAGTGTGTCAAAAAATCAAATATTGTGAGGAAATTATCAAGTTTTGATCTACAACTTTAATGGAATGTGAAACTCCTCACCCCTCTCCCCGGTTTATCAAAACCCACTGGGGGTGTGAGGCAAAGTCGCCAACGAGCAAAGCAAGTACCGGTACTGAATTATAAAATAGCATACAGTATCTAACTGAGGGCAAGATATAGAGATGCTTTCTTGTTTGGAGTTCATGTGTAACCTACTAATAATGCACACACTTTGTAGTATTGTAATTGTCACTAAAGGTACAAATATACAGAATCCACTATAACAGAGGTGCTTGTAATACCTGATTCTAAGCAGAATAGCCTCTAACTAGAAAGTCTAAGAATCTATCCCACCCCATCTTTTGTATTGACCTTTGTAACTTGGTAAATTAAAAATATTTACATTATTTAAAAAAAAATCCTATTATATATTTAAATGGTATGCATTAAATTTAATACATTTATCCTCTTTTTAGCAATGAACAGAATAATATAGCTCGAAAAACGTAGCTTATGAGTACACAGTTAAATGTTGTAACTAGTATATTTCTGAAATAAAACATGTTTACTTTAATATACCCATTTAGTTGTACAAGAGATTACTCGTCTATGTCTGTTACTTAAAACCTAAAAAAGGCTAAACAAACTTCTTTACGTATTAAGTTTTTAAACAATATTTTACGTTTTATCAAATTTGGTGAAAATTGGTTGGAGTATACAGTAAATATCAACACTACCACGCATTAACCTGACTGGAACAGCAGAGAGGACCAACAATGACATGCGGAGAAATATTTATGCATACAAGCAACGAAAAAGAATTAATTAAATTATTGCGGACCGATTTTTGAACGCATGGTATAATGAAGATTTTCAAAAGCCTCCAAATATATAATAGAGTATATACAATGAACGATCAAATTTCATTTAATGGCTGCAACAGTTAGATTTTCAATATGTAAATGCGCTCAAATAACAATAGGTTTACTAAACAGTTTGTATTTTATACAAATTACATTGAACCATACAAAACAATTTTATCTAAAGCCTTACTTCTTATCTTTACAACAAAATAATTAAAAAACTGAGACAATTTGAAGTACGATCAAAATACTCAACAATTCTAAAGGGGGGGGGGGATTAATCTTTGTTTATTACAATCAAGGAGCGTGCACGCAGTAGCAGAGTGACTTGAACTCTTTTTAAATTCTAACAACAAATTATGTCACACGACTTTTATTAAAGTGATAGTTCGGTCACATTGTGTTTTGTTTTTTGGGATAAGAGCGATGACGAATTTATCTATACTCTGTTTAATGTGTAGTTGGCAGTGTAAGAAATGATTGACTGTATAAACCATATAGGAGTTTCATCACAACAAAACCTATATTGCGCTCATATCCATGTTTAAGTATAGGTATCCACAGGAAAACAAAAACGCGCATATAAATAGCGACAGATCCTATAAGCAAAGGTAAAGACACCTGGAAGCCGGTCTACACATAACCTTTCTCGTCAGTCTTGCATGATCTGTAAATACTTACAAACAAGACTGACATAAATCGTGCAGCTACATTACTCAAACTGTTGCTCAGACGTTACGAGATAGTCATGGAGGAGACTGTTAGTGACGATAATTGCACAATGTGTCCACAAATTGAAGAAAAAAGTCTGCACGTCATTCGTGGTGGTCCCGGGAGTGTGAATCGTCTCCGAGAACTACAGCTGGAACCAGAAGATTGGCGCAATTATTTACGATAGACACGTATTCTTGTAACGCTATAAATAGAAAAACAAGACACCGTCATTAGGAAGGGTATCAGCCTCCACGAGAGACTCAGCTCGAATAAGTTTAATCTTTTTGATGGGGGACCCTAGGGTTGCTTCACTTCTTTGTACTTATTAAACAAAGCGATGTATGGTTAGTTTCTCTCGTCTCGATTGCTGTTATCCTATGATTTCACTTCTCAGATGCAAAGAAAACTTTGGTGTAGCTCGTGAGAAGTACCGTGGAGAAGATTGCCGTAAGTTTGATGGCATTTCTTTCGTCACTGCACGCACTAAAAATACCAGTTGTAACCTTCAGCGTCGTCGAAAGTAGACTGGCAATGGAGCGAAGCGAAGTTTGACAGATCAGACGGAACCGTGTCTAGATGCACTGACTTGTCTGCCGTGTTTACACCCACTTCAGTATTTTTGCGAGTTTCAAACCACATTCAGTTCATGCAAAATGTCCAACTTGCCGTCTACACGTAACGTTGTTTGCAAATCTGGCATGATCACGCTAAACTTACGAAAAAAACTTTACGTGTAGACCTGCCTTAAAGCGAATCCTACGCCCAATCTAACCTAACCTAAGCCCATATATAAACGGTATAACAATGAGATATATTGTAACTTCCAAGATAACTGTTGCAATGGACTGGACATGTCGATAGAATTGACAACAGACGAATACCAAAAAAATCCCTTATTGGAACTAGAGAAGGTAAAAGAACAAAAGGTCGTCCAAAGAGGACATGGAAAGAGGCTGCAGATTCGAGGGAGATACGAGTGCGTGGACAGAAATTTTTTGCTGTCAATACAGAAAACTGAAGAGACAGTATAGAGGAGTATGGAGGACACCAGAAACAAAACCCATAATAAATAGTAGGGTCGCCGCGCACACTTTTTAAAGAGGAAGGCAACAAATTTGTTGTATTTATGTTTCTACTGTGTAGTTTTTACTATTTCATACTACATAGAGTTTTATATGTTGTGTAGACGTACAACATGCCTGTTAAACGGAGACTTGGACATGGTTCTAGAATTAATTAAATCTCAGAGAAGAGAGTATATTTATGAGGTGACGGCGTAGTTTTTGTTGTTGAAAGATGTGTGAGAAAGTTATTGTAATGTTTTGGTACTGTTTAATTCTTTTTAATAAAAATTATTTTAAACCATTTGTTTGAGACTTTACATTGTACGCGTTAACCATGTAGAAGAAGTTTAACTTCACTCTTTTTATCGTATAATTTAAATGATACTACAATTGTGAAAGATTTTTGGAATTAACCTCACAGTTAAATTCGTGATGGTCACAACAAGACTTCCCTCTCATGTATGTTCAACCGGCAGTTTCCCTCTACCTTACTTCTCTCGACATTAAATAAAAATAAATCCCGTGGTAATTAATATTCATATGTCATTTAGCCGCCTGGGTACACTCTTTTGTCTGTGTTAAAAACATATGAAAATTTTTAATATCAATAATTAACGAAAAAGAGAATTTCCATAACAAGAAAACATCTCAACACGACAGCACTTCCACAACCAAATCGCCATCCTCAGTTTTACATTCAGAACACAAACCCCTGGAAAAAATAATCACCAAGGTAGGTTATGAATAAAAATATATTTGGACTTATGAGAAGGTATATTATTCTAAAATAATAAATAGAAAACAAACTCTCACAAAATAACAATTAATTATAAAAAACTCAATAATAATACTCGGTAATTATAAACTAGAATTATAATTTGTTTCTTATAGCTAACCCTTTCACTGAGGATGGCTATATTGTTATTGAAACGAGTTTAATAATTAAAAGTTAATTGGAAATTTGTGTTCATAAAGTAGATTAGTTAATAACCTTATAGAGAACTGTGACAAATTAAAGGGACAAAAAATACATTACACATCACGGTATTACAATTTAAAAATACATAAAATATCATAGGCTATCACATCACATATAATAGTAATATGTATATAATGATTTAAAATAAATATACTTATGATACAAGAAGTGACTAAATAAATCATAAAATATATAAACAAAATTAACAAAGAATTAAAAATATTATTAATGCAGATATTAACAACAAAAATAATAACATTTGGTAACTATTCGGGTTGAATTCATAAGACCACAAGCACGCAATCCAAATCACACCGTCATGGGAAGGTTAGGTTACACCACAATACACTTGCATAACCTAACCTAAACAATAGACTGCCGAGGCAAAACAAAGTCAAGTTATTGTTTAGAAATATTATTGGCAAGAGTAACGCACTCTAGTTTATATGAACTGATTTTATGAAGTGCAAGTAAATGTATTTACTTAGGTACACACACACGGTCATTAATGCCAGTCAGAACTGTTATTTACCACAGCCGGAAATATTTAGTGGTCAGTTATCTGGAAGAATTCATTTAGGCTGGAGGGTTGTAATATTAAAACTGTGTGTGTGTTACCATGATGTAGGAATGTGCACAATGTTACTAAAAAACAAAAATGAGTTCGAAATGAAAAATAATTGGACTTACTATCTTAGAAGATTCATCTAATTTTAGAAAGCATTACGAAAAATACATATTCAAAAGGTTTACTTTTACCCATTTTGGGTCTGTTCAAGAAGAGGACCGCCACTCGTAAACAATTGTGTAATGACATAAATAGAACAGACGAAACCTGACCTGTCAGAAGAGCTGAAAGACAGTATTTTACCAGGAACAGAAAGAACGTGGAACCAGTAAAGGTGTGTTAGATTCCTACTGTCAATTCATGTGGCGCCGTAGGAACAAGGATGAAGATCAGTTTGACATCATCTGGAAGGGCTCCCAGAATAATAGAGTGTATATTCATATATTGTTTATAAAGTTGGTTAGGTTAGGAAACCTTCTGGGTGCCACTGTACGAGTGGCGGTGGTCCTCTTCTTGAACAGACCCCACATTTTTAATCAAAGCAATATTTTTCTTCCTTCTATGCTTATTACTATATTCCGGAATTTTTACTTTTCACAAACCCAGTAACGATTTATAACTTGTATATTTACGAAATTTGTCAATTGAATGAATTTTTGGATTGGAAAACAAGGTAAAATATACGTCAACAGACAAAATAACATTGATTAAACTGTCCGTTTTAAGTAAACTATTCACTCGGGAAATACTGGTTCCTCTGAAGAAGATTGTCGATGAAAGAATTAAAAGAGAACATTGATTTTACCGGGTAGAACCCGTGTGGACCAAATTATTACCTAAACAATCTCTAGAGTTCTAATCTCCTGTGGGTTTTAAACGAGCTTTTGACAATAAAGTTATGTGAAGTATTATAAAAGTATATGAAATACGAGAGAAAAAACAAATATTATGAAGAGGTTACATGAAAATTTGGAGTGTGTTGTTAAAAACCTGGCGAATTATCACTTTCTTGTCCAGTTAAAATTGGAGTACACTAGTGTGATTGACCATGTGATGAGAAAGATTAAGGCTTTCGTGGTAGAAGATCTATGTAATCCTTCATGAACGTTCAGAAAATCTGGATATTGCTCACGACATTTACCTTTTGTCTAGATACCAGGGCATGATAGAGAAGGTGCCGGGTTTGAAATAGAAAGACGGCGGAGTGGGCTTAAAGATAATTATATTAAAAAAGAAAGATCTCGGAATAAACAGTACAACTGAGGAATCATTATTTGTAGAAGGGAATAATAGCAGCGTAAAGAGAAATACTAGGGGAGCATAGAGTAGAGTCCAGTCTTAGAGGAACGGATAAAGGAGTAAATGATAGATTAAAAAAAGTCAAAGATTGGCTTATACCAAAATGAAGATTGACTCAGCTGAACTCAGTTAAATTGAGTTAAGCTGAGATTGTTCGAGACAAATGTACACCTGTGAGTCTTGGAAGGAATTAAGCAGAAACAGCAAAACGACCCAAAAGCCTTTGCGTATTAAATCTACGTTGAACATAATATTGCGACTAGTAATTTCAAGTCAACAGCTGTGGGACATCACCAATCAAACCTGATTGAAATTAAAAACAAATTAGAGGAATAGAAAATGGATGGACAATTCTCTGATGGAAAATGAATCAGAAAGAATAATAGAATGGAATCCTTAAAAGCAGTGAATGTAGGGGAAGACCCAGGTTGATCTGGAGACGAATGGTGGATGAGGTTATCTGGAAGAACATGAGGATAAATAAAGACAACGGCTTCAAACAGCTTTCGAGAGAGTAAACAGGGAAGTTATGTAGAATATTGCAAAACAGTATTAAATATCAGGGGGGGGATACAAATCAAATCAACTAATGTCGCATACAGAAGAGATTGGAACTCTAGGTTGATTAATTATAATTCTTAAGGTATTAACATAATAAATACTTGTGAAAAGAAGACATTGGGCAGATTCCAAAACAAACAGGTTTCATCCATCCTACATCATACCGCCTGCTAATCCTTGAATAATTTAGACACGCTCAATGCAAATCGACATTGCCACATGATGGATTTGCTGCGGTTAGGTCATTCATTTGTTATGGACCAAATTTCAATGTTATTTTTGATAGTTGAATAAAAAATAACTCAAACTTGCTATCTACGTTTGGGTCTGTGTAAGCTTTCACCATTACAATGTTATTTGCAATCAAATAGATACATAATCTGTATATTAAAAGCTTTTTGAGGCACGTAAAATAAATAAATTATAATCTGAAAATGACTTAGAAATGGATATTGCATCGAAATCAGTAAAGTAGTGATTATGAAAAAATCGTCGCGTAATCAAACAGATAAATATTCAAAAGAGACGTGGATTGTTTTTTTTTTTTAATGTTGCCATAATATAGGGCTACTCATAAGTCCCAAACGACTGAATAAAAAAAGCAATTTTGGAGGTTTTTTACTTAACGTCTTTACTTTATGACCGTTATACAATGAGACGAGTGAGCAGCGTAGACGGAAAAATCTAACGCCAGCAACTGGACTCGAACCTGTCCAGCTTGGCTGTACCAAGTCTGATATTTTAATTTATTATTTATCTAAGTATATTTCTAGATTTAGTAGTGGGTACATTACAATAATTCATTTTCAAAATTTACGATCTAAAATTATTAATCAAAGGTTGTACCTCCTCTGAAACAACATTGTTCAAAATCGCCACTTAAAATGATAAGCAATAAAATGAGAGCTCTTTATCAATAAATTCCTTATCAAGGTGATCATTACAGTACACGATTACAGATTCGTTCATAAAGTACATTATTTTGTACATGGGTGATTAAATGTCGATTCTTTTATCGTACATTATTGATATATTGTAATACAGTATATTATTTTGATGAAAAACTTTAAATGGTGGACCGTTTATACGTTTTCATACAATTTTAAAATCCGTTTTACCAACTTTGAAAAATGGCCGCTATTTTCCAATAGGCTACTAACTTTTTATTTCTTTTGGGGACCCCTATTTTATATGTTGTTTTGTGATTCTGTATAAAATTGTAAGACTTTTTTATTCTTGGTTATTCTTTGATAAACCTACTCGTTTAGGAATAATAGGCGCTTAAAGTTTAGAACATTTTAAGTTTGAAGCATTTTCAGTAGGGTATTTTTCATACTTCACATTGTTGAATCAAGATAAAAATGTAAATAAGTATAGTCTAGAATGTGTAAATAACTAAAGTAGAACTACAAATAATAAAACAAATAATTTTATAGTGTATTTAATTCCTTAACTTACCTTATTCTACACTACTACTTTACTTAAATTATACTGTACTAGATTCTAGCAAGTTGTTATTTCTTATCCTACATTATTATTTAACCTTCATCCTAGACTAAGCCTACTTACATTTTTATCTTGATTCAACAATGGGAAGAATGAAAAATCCCCTCCTGAAAAAGCTTCAAACTTAAATTGTTCGAAACTTTAAGGGCATAATACTCCTAAACGAATAGGTTTATCAAACAATAACCAAGAATGAAAATAAGTCTTAAAATTTCGTACAAAATTCGAAAATACAATAAAAATGGAGTCATAAGACATTGTTGATTGAAGTATCAAATTAAATAGTGTTATCTACAGATTTGCTGAAAATTATTCATTTTCCTGGGAAACGTTTTATTTTGTAATAAATTTATCATTTAAATAACATGCCTGTTATGTGTAAATAACATGTTCCACAATAAAAATAGTTTGAAACAACTGTTATAAATTCTCAAATACGTTTTATTTTGTTGTTTTCTTTGAGAAATTATAACAGCTGATTTAAAACATGTTTAAGTTAAACTTATATAATGCTTACTTTATTTGTGCGAATTCACGTTGTATTGCTGTAATGCTTACATTTCTCAACATTTTACGGTTTATATGGCTTATTGTTAATTTGTGACAATTACGAGGGAGCTTAGATGTTTCAGAGTTTGTAAAACAGATTTTTAAGTTATATAAAAGAGTAATAACGATCCTCCATTTAAAATATTTCATCACATTAATAGTTAACGATATAATTCCCTCGATATAAAGAATCACCCTGTATATAGCATTAAGACCATCATCTTGCTAACCTAGGACACAGTGAGCAGCACAAATCTTTCGACTGACAATGTTCTATCTACAGAAACCGTATTACCTTGAAGTAAATTAATGTCCATATTTGAAGTGCAGACCAAATAATATCCAAAAAATAATAATATTACAAAGAAGTTTCACATCATTGACAAGGAATAACGTAACGAGAAAAGGAAAACTGCGCAAACCAGAGGTCACTATTGCACCTATATAAAATGGAAGCCAAAAGAAACTTGAATGCGCTATACTGTAGCAGTTTTTTATATTTTCTTATTTAGCATTTTAAAGGGGTTTTATTACAATGGAGGCAGCTAAATTAGAAAAATGTTATCTTGACCAGGATTGTGGATAACAGTGATACAATTATTAAGAGGGGCTCAAGTTACATCTAAGAAAATATGTCAAGTAGCACTTAACTGAAAGGTCACTTCCGTAAACCCAATTGCGTTTAGTTGTTTTTACATAAAAAAGCGGCTTATAACGTTAAACTGTTGCTACTAGATTCTCACTTACTAATCTGGTTTGCAGAACTGTCCTACATTAAATGGACTTTCCAGACAGGTTTTAATAAAATTCTATTTCAGTCTATTACACTCCAAAAGAGTTGTATTTCAATATGGCCCACTTGGCTCCCTCCTTTGTAAAAGTCTTTCAAGCTTCCGTAAAAATAGGTGTACATACTCTATTTTAAAACAGAAAAAACGTTTCAAACACCCGGCATTTTGAAATTTTATGACAATTTTTTTCAATTAATAATAATACTTTACGTTTTAAGTTTGACTAAAATTACGACTACAAGAGATATTGCCGATTTTTCTCTAAATTTGAGGTTATATTTTTGATTTTTTTTTATTAATTATTTTATTTTCTACAGTAGAAAATACAGTTGTATGCAGATTTTAAAACTGCATAAAATGAAATTGTACTCAGGTCGGATGAAAAATTATATTGAAAAAAAAATTAGAAAAATTTACCGCCATTATAAAATTTACTGATTGATTTTTTCTCTTTGCAAACTTGCCCAACGATTTGTAAAATTGAGTCTATATACAAAACTTGAGATAAAAAGATATATATATATATATATATATATATATATATATATATATATATAGGATTGGAGGAGTATTCATGGTCTCGTATGTCATGCATTACGAATACAATTATTATTTAATAATTAATTGTAAAAATAAATACATTATTAGCTAACGAAAATAGTCAGGGACGACAAGTCGCTTTTATGGGATCATAAAATGTAAATATCAAAAACACCTTCATTATTTTCTCACACATTACCCCCGGCAGCAGGTAATAAACTTGAATAAAAGTCGTAAAAATAATTTAAATACAAGGAAAGTAAACAAAATATTCCAAGCAATTAGTTTTAAAGGGGCGAGGAATAAATTAACGGAGAAACTTTCTTGTCGCCAAGGTTAAAGTTTAAGTCGTTAATTTGAGACAGGAGGGACGACAGGCAGAGGAAGTCGCGTTAAACGATCTAACTTTTGGAAACTATCTTCAGTTAGATTAATAAAGAGTATTCCATATTACTTATCCTGGGAATATTTTGAACATCCACAGCGCATTTAATTTGTCGTGCTCTTTACAAAATAAACAGCCCCATGGAATAAACAGCCCCATGGAATAAACAGCCTGATCTTTTCAAAAAAAAGTGAAACATGAAAATACACTTTTTAAAAGATTTTGTAAATAGTTTTTGTTTTGACAAGGTAACTCCTACAAAAAACACACATAAACCTTTTAATGCGGCCTTTGGCAGTCTCAAGCCTGCAAAACAAGCTTTAAATAAGCTTCGAAACGCAGAGAGGAAGTTTTGATTTATTTAAAAGTATTCCTTACTTTGCACTAATATGGTCAAGTTTGGACTTATTTTTCTTGTAATTTCATCTCCATGTCGATAATATAATCGTAACAAAACAATTCTAAAATTTGTAAAAAATCGTAGTAGCATACTAGGCGTCTTGCTTTAAGTGATACTAGGTAGCTCGCACTGCCATTGTCTGGCGGTCCGTCCCTGCGCGTGCGAGAGCGAAAGGTCTACTAATCCGATACATGCCATCCGAGACTGGCCAGACTGTAAATATATTGTTCAAGATTATTCCAAATGTTCAAGTAGAAGGAAAGTAAACAGTATCTATACTACACAATAAACAAGACCGTGTATTATTGCTTTCTAGATAATGTGCAATTCTTTTCTTTAGGTTTCCACCAAAGGACGCTGTGTCTTATTAAAGTCTTCTCTACAACTCACAGGATATCTCCGACGGAGGGACTGTCTCTATGAAGTCTTCCCTAAAGCCTCAGTTCCCTCAGGTACCCATTGTGAGTACGGATATGCAACCCTAGATCTACACATTCCTTCACGTAGTCTTAGATTAAATCACACTATTTCATCTTCCCAGGTCTCTCTTGACGAACAATTGTTCTCTTCCGATCCTGACTCTATTAGATTATTCGAGAGCTAGGGGTCTTTTCTTCTCATTTTAATTATTTTTAGGGCGGGTTTATCGAACTTTAACAACAATACAAATAAATCTAAGCATCCGAGAGTATCTTCGACGGAGATTATGCAGTAGATCGGAAGTCGTCATTCCAGTCTTCTTCGGTTTTGCTTTGCTCTAGGGTACGCCTCTCCGTCTATCCTGGAGGTTAGAGTATAAAAAGTTCTTTGAAGGTTTTAAATGGGATTGTGACCGAGGTGTGAATCCTCTTCTTCCTTCCAAACATACACATGGCTCTTTCTTTGGTAACGGTGAAGACTGAAAGTTCTTGATAAAGACTGGTTCACGCATAGATGCTGTTTGAATTGATCAGATTCTATTATGTCTTGTTGTCTTAATTTGCTTTAAAGAATAAATTAGCTTTTGTATGCATTAGGTTGATTGAATTGTTTATTTTAACTAATTCATTGGGGTTCGAACGCTAAGTATTATAGAGGTATTTTCTGCGTTTTTGAGAGGTTTATAAATATTGATGACAAATGTTCGTGTTGAGCCTTAAGCGCGAGATGATAGTTTTTTGGTAAGTTGAATGATGAATTCTGCTACCGTAGGGGCTATAAGTTCACATCATTACGCCATAACATTATATATAGAAACGTTTTTGACTAAGATTAACGAGAATAAAACCGGGCTAAATTGTAGACTAACTGCTGCCAACAGGTGTTACTACTATTCTTATCAGAATTTTGTATTTCTATATTAAAGTCAAATATTAAATGTGTTGTTAGATATAAGTTATTTTATTAGTTTATGTTTTTTAGAATGACGCGAGGCACTTGTTAATGCCTTAATATTAGAAAGTAGGTTTAGGCTACGTTTCTTTAGTTTTGTATAAATACGGGGGTATGCGCAGTGCTAGGTTAGGTTAGGTAAGGTGTTATAGTTTAATTATTGCAGCTCATGTATAACTGAGGATGGTGACTTTGTCGTTGAAACGCGTTTGATTAAGTAATCGTAATTTTTGTGAGATCTTGTGTTTGAGTTTTCTTCTATCTAATATTATCTAACCTCGTATAATATTTATACCTCGTGTTTAACACTAAAAAACAAAACAAGGAAGATACTTAACAAATAACGACCACTTTGATTGGGGTAATGTAACAGAACTAATATGCATTTACATATTAAGACTAAAAAAATGTTATCAGAGGATTGGTAAAATAAACATGTTGTACACTCAATACTGAATTTACATTTCAGTCCTATGGTTAATTCTGACCAACCTACATTCATTGTAGAGTATCAATATATAAAAAAAATTATTATATAATACTAAAATTGACCACTGTTGAGTGTCAATTAGAGAAACAAAATCATCGCCCTTTCACTTTCCGGACGCAATAATTCTAGAAACGAAAATTAGCGATTCCCTTATACAGTTGGAAAGCTTGTGAAAATAGGTAGTTTTTGTGAAATTAGAACACCTATAAATGTAGTCGTTTGTTTGGAAAACAAATTTGAATTTTAACAAAGATTTCAAAACATTTGCTTTTTTCATGTTTGAGGGCTTGTAAATAATCTATATTTTCAGTTTCAATAAGCGATGTTGGTTGTCTCTTAGGAAATTTAATGTAGTTTTTGGAAATGGGGTTATTTTACTTGCTACGTGAAAAATAAAGTGAGAAGATAGAATTGTTAACTGAAAAGTCACGTTTTTCCAAAAAAAAAAAAAAAAAAACTGAAAAAATATAGGTAAACGAAGGGAGGGTGAATTTTGTTGCGAATATAGTGTACCCAAATTTTTTGGCACATTGTTAACCATTCACCCTGTAATATGTGAGAAAGGAAAAAGATGCAATCTACATCTCAAAAATAAACAAAACTTATCCTTAATTCAGACGCATGATAAGAATTGTTCCGAGTAATCAGGTTCTTCTTATCTTGTCATATTATAAGGCTAATTAACAGATAACACTAATGACTGCTCTATTTGACTATCACGCAATCTATGCTAATTGAACAGATAAACATTTAGGCTTAGGTTTTAAGATTTCGGTTTCAGGTACTGTCTATCATAACAAACAAAAAAAAAAAATTAACATAATATTATTATTATGTTTAACGAGTAACAAAATTGTGTTTTACACAGGAAGAGAGATTATGAGCGTGCAGAATTTAAGAAATAGATTCAGATTTTCTGTCCCTCATTTTTTGAAAACCAAATTTATAACTTGAGGAAATATAGGAAATATTGAGTGGAGATTTGGTTTACTCGTTTTGTATAAAACCTTTTAAAAGTCTCAAAAACAACTATTATTTTGTTCATTTTCAAAAACGGTAATTTAAATTTGTAATAATGAATATCTTGAAAGAGTTATTTAAAAAAAAAAAAAAAAAAATACGAAACCCAACATAACGACATTTACGTGAACAATCCTCAAATTAAATAAAATACAATTTTCCACAATCTTCTATTTAATTCAGTATGGCATTTCTGCGACAATAGTGTATTTCTTTACTATAGCGCCGAGTTAAATGATTGAGGTGTTTTATCACTTTGAGGTGCATACTTAGTCGCCTGCAGATTTGCTGTTTTAAATTAAATTTAGGTTAACTTATATTATGCTTACTTTATTTATGCTGATTCACGTTGTGTTGTAATTTATTGTTTACATCTCGCAAAAAAAACTGTTTTAAATTCTGAAATTCGTTTTATTTTGTTGTTTTGTTTCAGAATGTATGACAATTACCTTTTAAAGTTTTTTGTAATTTTTTTACCTATCGAATAAAACACCGTATCTTTTTCAATCACCTTATTATGTTTAAAAAACACTGTTTTTCACAAAATCTGTATTAATTACATGTTTAAAAAAATATTAATCTTCATTAAAATAACACATCGTTTCACATTGCTACAGTGTGATTATTTAACTTCAAAATTCCGATTTTTTTTTATATTCATAGAAATCTTGGAATAATACTTTGGATTTTATGATTAAATTCCCACCACTCATTATATCAGTTAGATAAGAAATAGTAATATTACAAAAGTCTAAACGGATCAGTTTCTCGTGGGACTTTAATCGTTTAGGGATTAAACTACTTGGCAGACTGATCTGGTATTTACCTGCATTACTATTTAGTAACTGAAATAATCTCCCCTTAAATTCTCAGAGGGATTTTGATTAGTTTAGGTAAATTGAAGTAACATACTCCCTTGTGATACATTGAGCAATTTACTTTCTTCCGTTGACAGTTATTCAAAGTATTGTACTGTCTGCAGTTTTCTCTGCGTTAAAATCCCGTTTGAACTTTAACTCCAGAACCCAGAACTGGTTTACCATGAAACAGAAACCGAAACTTGGAGAAGCGAAGGGAAGGGGTCTGACTGGTTTGCAGCAATCCGATGCCATGCCATCATACCACAGGAATGTAAAGGCCGTGCGTTTTAAGACGAGTGTAGTTTTACTTGATTTTATGCAGTTTATTTAAATGATTACGAATATTTTAACAAGTCTGTTCAATACCAGTGATGAAAAAATCGCAAAAACTTACGATTTTACTGTCAACCTAATTTTTACACAAATACGTAACCACTATACTAATGATATTATTTGTAATCACGTTCTCGAAAACGACACTAACGATTTTGATGAAATGACGTTTTAATATGTTTAGGGGTACGAGAAATCCATTGGTGAAGATCCTATCTTTAGGTAAAATCGTTTAATGGGGGACCAAAAAATTGAAATTTGTTCATTTAAAATATATAGCATAGCAGAAAACTTTCAGTATTGGTACAGCTGTAATAATTTTATTATACAATTCTGTAATAGTATACAATAGTGTTATCATCTTATATATAATTCAGCAAAGCCTAAATATATCACATCTTACAAAATCTGCATTTAAAACTTACACGCTATGCATTTCTCCTTGTGTGGTTAAATTAAGTTGTATTCAGCATACGATTTCACACTGTAATATAATTTCAAATCAAAATATTTTCAGATTTGTAGGTCACGCTACGTTCAAATAAAAGGAGGACATGATATCAGAGACTTTAAGTTTGGGCCAGCGTCAACATACTAATGCTTTTGTCAAATAAACATACATATCCGAAATCAGAGTAACTTCTAGTTTTATTTGATACCCCACACATAATAATAAAAATTTCAACTCGGTAGTTTTTGCAACGTAACTACTCAAAGTAATTTTTTTATTACTGCTATATTTTTCATATATGTGCTACAATACAATAAATATAAAGGCAAAGTTTGAGATATATAGGATTTTTCGTCTTGTCTGTGTAAACGAGTTGCGACTTACAGACACGCGCGTGAAATTCCGAAATAATTCGAATTTTGCGATTCCGAAATAATTGGCAAAAAACGAAATGACCTTTTCATAATCGTCATTAATAGTTCGATTTTATGGCACAAACGAACGTTCAAACGGCGACCCTTCTATACAAACTATAAAAAATACATGGGAAAAATCAGGAATAACTTTTTTCTTTTGTGTAACTAAATTTCCCTCCTTTTTTGTTGTTTAAAGGTGAAAAACTTCTCACTCACGAAAAAAAGACAAAAACAAGACCAATAGCTCTGGAGTACTTTAAATAGCGTCAAGTTCTGATAAGAACAAGAGTTGGTCAATAGGAACCTGATAGGAAAGAGAGGGATCTAGCCCAAGACTACATGAACAAGACAGTGTATAGATCCAGCTAGGACTTCGGTACTGCCGCACTCGTACCTCACAATAAGTGAACCCGTGACAGTACGTATAAGTAGATTAGAGACATTAAGGCAGGTTATATTATTAGATTTTGTGAATGTGTGCTTGTAAGAAAGCTAATCCAAATTTTGCTTCCTGTTTATTAATTTTAGATTTGTCAAAACTTGAATAAATATCAAATGATTTGTAGAAAACTTAAAAACATTACAGCGTTTACGTAATCAAGAATACAAAATGGAAGGGAATAGAAAATATTAACTATGAAAACTGTGTATCAAATGGTTTTAGGTACAAATCCCTTCCTCTTCAATATTCTATACAGGTTTATTTAAATCTGGCAACAATGTATTGTTCATCGTGTAGGTTGTGGGCGTATTTATCGGCTTCAAATGGTATACAACTTGTTTCTGACGGATCTGCAATGAATCCCTCAGTGTGGAAGACTAATAAATCAATCTCGCACTGATGCTATAGGACGACCTATATTAAATGAGTTATTGATGACCTTGATCTTGGGATTATAATGTGTAGATATCCAAGGTCAATAAAATAGGCAATGCACAAAACCGGTTCAAACAGCCAACATTTAAAAATGACCATATGTCATAAATATCCCAAAATGAAATAAAACACACAATTTTACATAACAAATACTTTATTTGTAATAAGAGACGTTTCAATTCTAAGTCATCATCTTCAGTTGTTATGAACGTGTAGACAGAGCTAAGATGCAACTCCCGTTCTAGCACACTCATCCAGAGTTAACTTCCAATTATAGATTCCCAATACTCACAATGCTGGGTTAACAACGTAAATGTTTAAGCCCCGTATAAATGGACAGGTTTCATCTGAGCTGTGAGCTGCGCGTAGAGGGGAGGTACAAGTTTGTAGTTCCAGGCCGCGTGGGGGCAGATGCATTGTTGGGTAAACAATCAGCGCCGACTACTGTCCACGATCCAGCGGTCTTGCAGACATCGTTGTTAGTACCAACACCCGACACAGACTGAGGCGACAGCTTTCCCCACCACCTCACTGCTGCCTAGACCCACTGCGCACCCAAACTCCACAGCTCAGATGAAACCTGTCCATTTGTATCTGGAACCTCTCGCTCGAGGAACTTAACCACTACACTAGCCGAGATTAAAATCCACAAGATACTACTGTTAGCAATGACTACATAAATACTATAAGACACGACATGGCCATGTTATATATTCTACGCTTATTCTTGAGTTGTCCAATACCCGCTAGGTCGCTCTGCTAGAGAATCTGAAGTTGATGTGACTGGCGCTAGGTGGCTCTACGGTCAAACAATGTTTCAGGCGGGTAAGAGAAAACGCACTGATGCCACATATGGGACCAGAGATGCGAGGGAAGGTCGAGAATCGCTTATCTCAGCGCACGAACTGACAACACTGACTATGCTGACGGAAGTAAGTGAGAAGGTTTGTGAGAGAGAGGTCAACAGTTGTACAGTCTCAACCAAGTGGGATGCGTACAGTCAAGCACCTGCTGCTAGCGCTTTCTGATAGTTGTGTGTCAAACTTGTGACGACCAGCACCCGTAAAGCGTAGACTATTTCCCTATCCTATGTCGTGTCTTATAGTATTTATGTAGTCATTGCTGTTAGAGAGTTCCTACAAACAATTTAATTAATCAGCAGTTAATCTAACAGCTGATACGCGCTAATGAGTGCTTGAGCAATACTTAAGATAAATGTATGTACTAAAAGCAATAAGAACAACAAAGTGCTTAGTTTTATAGTCGGTACTTAACTAATAGAGCTGACAACTAGTTGCGCATGCGCAAAGATTGATTTACTGAGTAATAAGATCCCGTCGGCTGATTGTTTTGTGGACATGAATAGCTCTGACGTGATGTCATATTATAGGCCTATTGTTACGTATCCTTCAACAGGCTAGTTCTGGTGATAAAAAACTAAGAGAAGCTTTCTTTTCTTGTTAAATGGCTTTATTAGACATTTAAAATACAGTGCGTTCAAAAAGTAATGTGGTCGCACTTAGATATTACTGGCCATGCCATTGTTGGTCCATGTTTAATTCCTTGCAGTATGTCAATATGTTAACCATTGAAGTTTTACGTTATTTTTAGATGGAGATAAATAAAGAGATAGTGTAAAACAAAGGTACAAAGGTAAAACACATGTTCTAAATGATGTCGTTCAACTTATTATCACTGTGCGGGATTTGATAAGCAAATTTTGGAACACTGGTTTAGTAGCAGGTGCAACAAGATGTGGTATGCTTAGTTTTGTCGAAAGAAAAACTCAATACTTTAAAGAAGTTGTCAGCAACCCGGTAAATATTGATACGAATTGAAACATACCAATCAAGTTAAAAGAGTTCAGTAATGTTAATGGTTCAAATTTGCAGCTAAAAAAGTGCTGTATGAACGTTTTCAATGCAGTATTTTTTACTAGGCATTTTAGGCACGTTCCTAGAGCGCAAAATTTGAGGGGGAAACTTGTTGGAGAACGCAAGATTTGTCTAAAGCAAAGAAAAAGATTTCTGAGCAACAATCTCGCCTCTCTACTAGTACACCAAAGAATAAATTAAGGTGTGTAAAACCCTGTACGAAATGCAACGTCAACGCTCTTCTGTCACCGTTATTTATGATGACTTACCTATAAATATGTTCACCGAAATTTTGATTAACTACTCTTGAAGACAACGAAATAAAATCGAGTTGCGAAGAACCTCTTCACCAGTATAAAGATGACTTACAGGAGTGTTTTCCAGATGAACGTATACAGTTCGAATACTACATTCCTGAGGATTATGGAGATACATGTAAAACAATAGAGAGAAGGAGAAACTATGATAGAAACCTTCGCAATATATTTCCCGTTTGATATTATTCTTAAAATTATTTTAAACAAAGCCGTAACTAACTGTTGTGGGTGAACGCAATTTTCTGTATTGAAACTAGTGAAAAACGCAATGCATCCGGAGAAAAGTAACTAAATGGTTTCGCGGTTATAGCAATTGAATGTCACTTAGTCCCTTGCGACAAAGAAAAAGCGTAAAATGATCATCACTTGAGAGTTTATAAGTACCTGAAGAATCTATGAACACCGATGTACCAACTTTATAACGATAATATTAATAACTTTTTAATAGTACATAATTTTAGACTTCTCATATTGGCAACCTATATATGTTGTACATTTTTATGTTTTGTTGTTTTCGTAGAAACAAATTTCAGTTTGTAAATAAAAACCTGTGCTGTACAGATAAACTACTTTTATCATTGTCTCCCTACTTCAGCTTATTGTAATTTTATTTTTGATTATTTCAAAGAATCAGAACAGTTCTATCCTATTGAAAATGGTTAATAAGCTTGAAATAACTTTTTATCCGGATTTATTTTGAAAAGATTATTGAGTGTGAAGGATATTTTAAAAGTATTTTTGATAAGTATATTAATGATTACAGAGTAATTATCTAAATTATTAATTGTATTTAGAATCGGGATTAGAGAAAACTGCTATACTTCGTTTACAGATGCATTATAATTATGTTCTGGTGCATTATGATTTTGTCCGAATATCGGCTTCAATATATTCTGGGAAGGCTCATAAGATTTTTTTTAAGGTAAAACCCCTTGGTCATCATCACTTTAAAAAAAATGAAGAAAAGATCATAAAAAAGTTTTATCGAACATTTGCCATTTAAACAGGATTGTTTAAATGCCCCTTATTTGTTTGCACATATTGCATATAATTCTAATATTGGATTATGTTTAACCAATACCACCCATTCTAATGTAAAAACACTAACTTTTTAAGTGTTTGGGAATTTTAGGGGATTTTCTAGCTTCAAGATGTTGGGAGTCAACTCGATTAAACTTAATTCGAAGATGGTCATGCGACATATCGTTTAACACTGTAATTTATTTTCTAAAAACAGTGGTTCAATAAAATCTGAAAAAGGTTTGACAGTTTTCGATATTTCAGTAGGTTTAGGTTAGATTAGGATATCTCGAAGACGGTAAAACCTTTTTTCAGATTTGCTTCAACACTGATTTTAGAAAAAAAATACTGAGTTAAAAAATATGTCGTATGGCCGCCTTTTCATTACAATTTTTAAGTCGACTCCTAAATCATACACCTACTGATATCTCGAAAACGGTAAAACTTTTTTTCAGTTTTGATTCAACTACTGTTTTTAGAAAGAAAAGACTTTGTTAAAAGACATGTAGCATGACCACCTTAGAATTAAGTTTAATCAAGTTAACTCCTGAAATCCAAGTAGAGTGATACCCTAAAATTCCCAAACAATTAAAAAGTTAGTGTTTTTTATATTTAAATTGGGTGTTATTAATTAAAACACAATTTGATATAAAATGTGTAAAAAATAAGGCGGGAAGGGAGTTTAAAACCCCTCCGTATAAACTAATACACGACGTTTCGAGAGTATAAATCAACTTTCATTATCAAGCGTAGATCTCGTACATCGGTTGCTTGCCGTCCTTTGTGTAGTACAGCTCTGTGTTGTGGTTTTATCACGTTTGTATTCAGTTTGAGGTTTGACTGCTCAGATCTAGTTTTTGGCTTGAGTTCTTTTCACATCAGTTTCCAATATGGCAATACGTTACTAGGCTATGTTGGTGTTTTTTTTCTTTTTTGTTCTAGTTTTACATTTAATAACGAGAGTGATTTGTGCTATATCATTATCAAAATAACTTTAAAACCAAAATAATAAAGACTCATGACCCTCGAATATTCTAATAGCGTCAGGGACGAGAAAGATAAAAAGAGTCTTGAAAGAGAGGGATCTAACCGCGAATGGCAGCTCTTTCGAGAAAGGTACAATATTAACTTATCGCTAAAGTCGAAAAAATGGACGAGTGGATGAAACAGATTGTTGAATCAGTGAAGGAAGATAATACCTTCTGTTTAAATAGTAAGATTAGATGCAGGTATCGTGAATTGTTATCGCAATCTTGAAACTGACCTTGCGGGAAAAATCATTGACAAGTCGAATATTAGGTGTTGTGAAAGCTAGAGCCGAGGCAGTTGAATTGAATTTTAAATTGTGGGCACCTGAGAAATTTATCTTCGATCTGTAATTTAAACAAAAATGAAACGGTAATTTATTTCTTCACCATATGGCAATATATTAGCCCAAATTCGCAAGAGAGGGAAGATAATAAAATAATAAAGGATGTCTTATATTTATATGGTATTTTATTTAATTTTAATATTTCAAATTAGTACATGAATTTAAAAAGAGAGGGTAATTAAAATTAAATTTATAGAATTCTATTTGTCTCATGACATTTCTATGAGTTTATTAAATGTTGTATCTAAAACTGTTGAAAAATAAAGTGGAATTAAAAACTGACTTTTCCATCATCCCATATACTTAGTCTCTTAGACTCTAATACTACATACTGTAGTTGTAAACGTTACATTTAGGCCTGTCATACGGTCTACATTTAGGAAACGATATTTTTTTTTGACCTATGCCTATTTCGAGACCTAAAACACTCACCCATAGAGTACCCAGCTTTAGAGAGGTTAATTTAATTAATACAGTATTAAATTACCAAGTAAAAGTAATTACTAAATATTCACTCATACAACACTAAATTGATCTTAGGCGTTTCCATTCGACAAAATCGTCTCGTTAAAGTTAATAATAATACGTCCGGTAAAACCCCGACCCCATGGTGTAATAATAGAAATAAAATATAGAAACACGCCACCGAGATCGAACCTATCTTCTACTCTGTCTAGCGTAGTCTGCTCAACATAGCTACAGTTCCGATCAGCTGTTCACTGTCATAAGGCCAAGCGGATAAGAAGGTTTCACTCAACTATCGGTCGTATAACAAAAATAATGGTTTTAAAAATGTACTTTTTTTGCATGTTTATCTTTAAAAACAATTGGTGACTGAAGGGTATAATACAGTACAGTTCAGTGTATATTTACAAAATACAGTAAGAGAACATTATTTTGAATAGCACAAAGAATGATGATCTCACTGTAAGACGTGACTAGGATTAACTGGAATAACCCACGACGACGTGCTCTCAATAGATGTCGTAGACGATGCATCTTGCTCAACCTCATCCAACATATCGTTCAGAGTTGTCATTACTTTGGATTTGAAAATCCTTTTACGTCTATCGTCTAGTTTCTTCAAATCGGGCAACAACGATCTAAAAAACAGCAAATCCGAATCCTCCTGTTTGTTTTGATTTTGTTTTTTCATATTTGCCCATTCCATGAAAGCAATGTCCGTTGCGGTTTTGGAAGTTTGCGGGTGGAGTGATATCAACTTCCTTTTCTTCTGAGGAGGCGTTTTGTCAATTAGTTGCGACGACATATCATTTGACGGTTGATCGTGGGCTGAATTTACTAAATCTTCCAATGCATCACGTTCACAATTTCCATGTGTTGTCTGCGTGTCGCTCTGTTCGGAATCTGTTAAGAGCGCACTCAACTGGCCAGACATGCTGTTTCCTTTCGTATAAGGAATAAGGAAAGCTAAATGCTGAGCCAAATAATAAGTTTTCTTTGCTTTGCTGCCCGATCCAAGTTTAGGTGGTTTCAATGATCTCACAAAAGCACAACGGATATTTTTCCATCTTTCTCGACAGTTTTGTTCTGAAACAAGAACAAAATAACTAAATTAAAATTTTAATTTTAGGTATTTGGCTACAGGAAGCAGTTTCTTAAAATTATCACTAAAATTATACAGAGGTGCATCTTCCCTTGGGGATCACTTTAGTGAGTAAGACCTTGGCAATCCCGAGACTCCTAGCTGGATCTACACCTTTTACACCGGTGTTAGCTAGTAGGTGTTCTAGACCATTACTAGAAAAGTGCAATAAAAGGAAGACGGTAAAATAGCTTCTTCGAAAAATGTTTTGCATAACAGCTGTTTTAGGGAAAAAAGATTATCAATTCACTACCTAATATTTATAAAGTGCCAATATTATTTTTATTTTTTTAAAATAATTTCATTAGTCCTAACATGTGCGTTAAAAAAAAGTTGTTTTCCAAATTTTTAATATATATATATATTTTTTTTTTTTTTTTTACATTACAGTCTATTCATGTATAAATTCTGATCAACGGGACGGAAAATGGACCTCTGAAAACACATTAAACCTAATATCACAACTAAAATTACTATCATAAATTTTGAGCAATTATAGCTCCTAAACAGTTAAGGATATCGAAAAATATCCAAGTCTTAAAATAATGTGTTTTATTCAAATCGCCATACAAATAGGGGTTCTTATAAGAAAATTTAGAGCTGACCGACATAATGGAAAAATAGCAGTGGCATGAAAAATGTGTAACACCTCCAGTAATATTGAAATATTCTAAAATTTAATGGCATAAAAGGTTTTTTATTCCCTCAGCACAGTGAATGTTAATTTTCCCTAATTTAACAATCTGAAGTATAAAATAAATTCATATTTAAACAAAATTCCAACGTTTTCCTTTAATATCACGAAACATATAATAATTTTCTGGGTAATTAAATTTTATGAATTAAGATTTTAATAATTTGTAAAACACTCTAAAACCGCAAGAATCCATATAATTTCCTCTAAAGAAAGGTATATACAACAATTATAAACATGTCTGATACAGGGGACGAAGATGATTTGTTCTGAGTTCGTGGAGTAAAGAGAATGTTTTTAGAAAAATAACCTTACTCACACCACCGGCCTTTTGGCCCCCGGTACGGTTACTTTAGTCCATCTGTACATTGTCAGTGATGACGCTTTCTTTCTGTTACCATACTTTACGCGGCATTATCTGAAGACCGTAATAAGCGACGTAAAAAGAATTCCCAATTTTCGGCCTTCTAGAGGTAGAAAAGTGTGGAATAGACTTTTGGAATGTTAGCACGCTTTTTTCTTTATAAGGCGCTAATGAAAAAAAAGGAAAACCCAAGATAAAATATACTGTACTTGATTTCTTTCTGGGGGGGGGGGGAGTAAACTTCAAGAACATAGTGTATTCATCTCCAGTATCTTCAATTCAAGGTCTCGGACAACGCATTAAGAGTATTCGCCAAAAACCTGGAGTGTTCCAAAGACTGCGGAAATCTATGAGGAGGTGCTTAGATGTATTGGTGCTAAACAAGGTCCGTAACTTTGAACAATTCCTGTAGTTTGTTTATAACTAGCACCGCTATAATTTGTGTATTATAGACAAACCAACAAATTATGTTTTTAGTTTTTAGTCGATAACTATGTTACGGAAAAAATTTTTTAAAAGTTTTGTTTGTCAGTAAATAAGTAACTTTATCTTTGTCCCGATTTTTTTGTAAAGTTAGAGGTTTCAGATATATTAAAAAAATTTAATGGCCGCCATTTTCAAAAATATAGAAAAAACGTTCTGGTTTTTATACAGGTGTAAAAAGTTCCGTAACAAATATGTACACCAAATTTGAGCTCATTATCTTTTCTATTTCCAAAGATATTAAGTATTTAGTAAACAAAAAAATACATACTTATGATTATTGTTGGAACTTTTTTTCTTATATTCAACTAAAGAATAGCTTGGTGAAATTTGGGACAATATTTTCTAGACACTCTGTATACTAGCGTAGTACGTTATTTGTAGAATAAATAAATATTTATAACAAAATGTAATCATTCGAATGGATACTGTCCGTACATTACAGAATTTGTCATTTACTAGTTGTAAATAAAATTTAAGTTGAAAAAAATGTAAATAAAATCATCTCTTACCTGTGTCTTTTAATTCAGCTGCAATGTTCTTCCAAGCCAAACTTATGACATCAGTTTTATGATAGTCTCTCACTTCATAATTCCACAAACATGGGTATTTTTCAACACTATTGATAAAAGAAATTAAGAAACTTAAATCTTCAGGGTTACTTGTAAATCTAGACATGTTGCCACTTTAAACTATCTTACGATACTGAAGGAAGAGATAGACCGGGCGTGTCGCTTAATACAAATATCTTACGATAGATGTCGTTATGCACCTGTTTAGCTGGTATAAGACGATTGAACGCGCACTAGCGATGCCTATTTATCTGGTATAATTTACGATCTTTAGATATGCATCATTATCGGTCTAACATGGAGCTGGGATTATCTACATTCTTATAAGATATAGTTTTAATGTTTCTAATGGATAGCGTTATGTCTTCCATCATTATGTAAGCGGATTACCAGAATGAAAATAATTTTAGCAGTTTGTTATCGAAATTGTAAATATTGTCTGTTCTTCAACAACTTCAAAAGTGGAAATTCTCAATTCAATTTTCTTTTTTTGCGTGTGGTTTTTATGTTCAATCATAACTTTTCAGGGTCCTTAGGTAAAACCAAGGACTCTTATATTTCACGCGTGTGTCCGTCTGTAAGTGTCAACTCCTCTACAGAGACAAGACGACAAATCCTATATACTGTATTTGCATTTATATTCTTTGTATTCTCACACATATAGGACAAATATAGCGGTAACAAAATTAATGACATTGGGGGTAGTTAAAGAGCAAAAACTATCAAGTTGTATTTTTTTGGAAGTATATGCGTAGTATGAAATAAAACTAGAAGGTATTCCGATTACGTATATGTATTTGACGGAAAAATTAGTATGTTATCGCTGGACTAAATTAAAGTGTCAGATATCATGTCCCCCTTCTAACTTGAACACAGCGTGATCAAAAAATTTGAAAAATTATTATTTGGATTTGAAATTAAATTGCACTGCGAAGTATTATAGTTTTTTGTATGACGAAACAACTTAATTTAACTACACACAAAATACGTAGCGTATTTAGCAGGAATTTTTTGTGAGATGTAGTACAAACAATTCAATAACCGTTAAAAAAATGTATTATATTTTCATTGATTTCTCTTTATTAGAGTTCGATAGTATACCAAGAACCTTTAAAATTACCCGCGCTTGTCTGTTTGTCTGTCTGTACAATTAAAACTTTAAATTTCTTGTAAGTATTTAACTGTATAATATTTAAAGAGAAAAATGTATACGTAACATGTAAATAAGTGTTATTTCAAAAATATCTTGTCTGAAAATGATTGTTATTTTTATCGAAGACAATTTATGTAGGATATGTCTCAAAAATTGATTTAGTATGGACTGAAATTCGGGTATTTTGAATATGTGGTTAACGAGTAATGGAAAAAAAAGAGAAAAAAACCTTAGCCGCTGTCATTAACATTTTTGTATCATATTACAAAAGTGTATTATATTTCTTAGAATGTTCATTTGTTTGCGCTTTTGGTATGGATAATTGTGAAAGTTCATGTATCATTGATAGGTTTTTAATTAAATAGAATTTGTTTTTTGTTTTTTTAAAGCTCAAGGGAATCCCTAAATATTTATATTTACTACAACAGTGTTCAGTAGTGTTTTAAAATCCACCACGATTTTTATTTATTAGCCAAAATTTATAAATTTCTTGTATATACAAATTAACAAAAGTGTTTTAATTAAATGTACTAGTTGTGATGCAATAAAAATGATCTGTAAATGAAGTTTAATTTATAAACTGTATCAACTTTATAAATTGAATTTATATTTCTGTAAATAAAAGAAACAAAGAAATTAAGATAAAGAATTAAAAAAAATTAAAAAAACTTCAATTTTATAAATTTATAACAATAACTGTTCCAATATGGCTACAGACCCTAGATCATGTGGTTTTATTTCACGCTTAGCTCTTATATTCTGATGGTCTCGTACGGTCTGCACATTACAAACTACTTTAATTAGTAGCATTAGTGTGATGTTTTTGGACCACTTGTCGTTGTTTTGACTATACATCCAGTCTCATCAATTGAGTACGGTATCAATGTCTATAAAAATACTTTTGGGTAAGAATTAACAATTATTTTATTATATAATGTTATATGTTAATATTAATGGTGCTAATCAAATACCCTGCAAATAGGAGGCCTCTCACAGCTGAGTTTATGTTGTGGTTGACCTTCAACCGAACTGAGCTCTATATATTATAGGCCAATGTTACAAGGGACCACGGTTACACCATCTGGCATTTCTACGTTTAGTCAACAAATGAAGTGTTTGTTTTTAACTTTATTAGCAAGTCTGTTATTTGAATAAACAGTGTATATGCACGACACAAACTTTCTCACATACTTATACATTAGATCAATACTAAACAAACCAATAAAGTTTGTTGTCGTCTCCCCAAAAATGTCTTGAAAGGAAAATGTAAATTTTTTTTTTTATAACAAATTTTTCCTTTTTATTTATCCATGGGAGAAAAGTTGGTAGTAAATATACTTAAACTTCCCCCCACCAAAATATTTTTTATTTAAACAGAACACAAATGTATTTCCTTGTGCCATTAATTCCAAGATATTTATTTTATGTATGTTTAGGCACACTAGCTCTGTTCGTTAATTTTGACACTTCACAAAAATTTAAACAAAATCGGAAGAGCGTCTTCTATGACAGTTTTACGACCGATTTATCTTTATCAATAAACTCATGAACTGACATTTTGAGTCTGATGGTAACTGATGTGTTTTATATTGAGAAAGTTACATTTTAGTACAATTTTTGTTCTCACGACAGCAATCCTCAAAATTAAAGTTATCATCAACAAAAATTTTGTAACATCTCGACAAATGGTCAAAAAATGCGTGCAAATTTATTAAATCAAAATTAGCTTAATCGTTGAACTGTATAATACTGCAAAGACGACAAATATGAGTCCAATTTTCGTCATACTGCTTCAAAAATAGCTGTTTTCAATACATGCATTGAGATGCTAAAATTGTTCTTTTTAGTCCTAGGACCTAGAAACATCAGCTGAGGTCGAAGTCATCAGTTATTACTTCGTTTATACGAATTAATTGACGATTGTAAAGCATCTATAAAAACAACCGATACTCTCGTTTGTAAATAACCGTTAAAACAACTGTTACCATCGATTTGAAGGTAAATAGATTATAATATTTTAGTTTTTGTGAAATTGTTTTCTTATATTATTATTATTTGCAGGATAACAAAAAATATAGTTCATCACTTGGACCCAAAGAAGCTTTTCGATCCTCGCTCATTTTCCTTGAGTTTGTATTGAAAACCATCACTTTTGGTCCTAGTGATGAAATATACTATTATTGGGTTCATTAGACCTCGGTAATGGATTTGAAATGGTAGCGGGCCACGAAATTTAAAATAGGATCATGAAATTTGATATAGAGTGCTCATTACAGTAGCTAATTGAATATAAAAAAAAATCGAATTGAAAAAGTCAAAATGGCGACCATTTTAAATATTTTTTTTGTTTACATCAAGTGTGTTACTCAATTTAAAATACACAAAATTTGATTTGAGTTCTGCAACTCGATCTCTCTACATTGACAAATACCGAAGTTATTGTACAAAATGTAATTTTGAGCCTGACCTCCAAAGAAAATAATATTCGTTTAGTTCCGACATCCGGCAGCACAGAGTCACCGATACGAGCGAAGCGATTGGATGCTCCTTCACATATGTAGAGCTTTGTGGACTGCCACGAGCGAAGCGATTGGAGGCTCCATCACATATGTACAGCTTTGTGGATTGCCACGAGCAAAGCGATTGGAGGCTCAATCACATATGTACAGCTTTGTGGATTGCCACGAGCGAAGCGATTGGAGGCTCCATCACATATGTACAGCTTTGTGGATTGCCACGAGCGAAGCGATTGGAGGCTCCATCACATATGTACAGCTTTGTGGATTGCCACGAGCGAAGCGATTGGAGGCTCCATCACATATGTACAGCTTTGTGGATTGCCACGAGCAAAGCGATTGGAGGCTCCATCACATATGTAGAGCTTTGTGGATTGCCACGAGCGAAGCGATTGGAGGCTCCATCACATATGTACAGCTTTGTGGATTGCCACGAGCAAAGCGATTGAAGGCTCCTTCACATATGTACAGCTTTGTGGATTGCCACGAGCGAAGCGATTGGAGGATCCATCACATATGTACAGCTTTGTGGATTGCCACGAGCAAAGCGATTGTATGCTCCTTCACATATGTACAGCTTTGTGGATTGCCACGAGCGAAGCGATTGGAGGCTCAATCACATATGTACAGCTTTGTGGATTGCCACGAGCAAAGCGATTGGAGGCTCCTTCACATATGTACAGCTTTGTGGATTGCCACGAGCGAAGCGATTGGAGGATCCATCACATATGTACAGCTTTGTGGATTGCCACGAGCGAAGCGATTGGAGGCTCAATCACATATAAACAGCTTTGTGGATTGCCACGAGCGAAGCGATTGGAGGCTCCATCACATATGTACAGCTTTGTGGATTGCCACGAGCAAAGCGATTGGAGGCTCCATCACATATGTAGAGCTTTGTGGATTGACACGAGCGAAGCGATTGGAGGCTCCATCACATATGTACAGCTTTGTGGATTGCCACGAGCAAAGCGATTGAAGGCTCCTTCACATATGTACAGCTTTGTGGATTGCCACGAGCGAAGCGATTGGAGGCTCCATCACATATGTACAGCTTTGTGGATTGCCACGAGCGAGGCGATTGGAGGCTCCTTCACATATGTACAGCTTTGTGGATTGCCACGAGCGAAGCGATTGGAGGCTCCATCACATGTGTACAGCTTTGTGGATTGCCACGAGCAAAGCGATTGAAGGCTCCTTCACATATGTACAGCTTTGTGGATTGCCACGAGCGAAGCGATTGGAGGCTCCATCACATATGTACAGCTTTGTGGATTGCCACGAGCAAAGCGATTGGAAGCTCCTTCACATATGTAGAGCTTTGTGGATTGCCACGAGCAAAGCGATTGGATGCTCCTTCACATATGTACAGCTTTGTGGATTGCCACGAGCAAAGCGATTGGATGCTCCTTCACATATGTAGAGCTTTGTGGAATGCCACGAGCGAAGCGATTGGACGCTCCTTCACATATGTAGAGCTTTGTGGAATGCCACGAGCGAAGCGATTGGACGCTCCCTCACATATGTACAGCTTTGTGGATTGCCACGAGCGAAGCGATTGGAGGCTCCATCACATATGTAGAGCTTTGTGGAATGCCACGAGCGAAGCGATTGGACGCTCCCTCACATATGTACAGCTTTGTGGATTGCCACGACCAAAGCGATTGGAAGCTCCTTCACATATGTACAGCTTTGTGGAATGCCACGAGCGAAGCGATTGGACGCTCCCTCACATATGTACAGCTTTGTGGATTGCCACGAGCAAAGCGATTGGAGGCTCCATCACATATGTAGAGCTTTGTGGAATGCCACGAGCGAAGCGATTGGACGCTCCCTCACATATGTACAGCTTTGTGGATTGCCACGAGCAAAGCGATTGGAAGCTCCTTCACATATGTAGAGCTTTGTGGAATACCACGAGCGAAGCGATTGGACGCTCCCTCACATATGTACAGCTTTGTGGATTGCCACGAGCAAAGCGATTGGAGGCTCCTTCACATATGTAGAGCTTTGTGGAATGCCACGAGCGAAGCGATTGGACGCTCCCTCACATATGTACAGCTTTGTGGATTGCCACGAGCAAAGCGATTGGAAGCTCCTTCACATATGTAGAGCTTTGTGGAATGCCACGAGCGAAGCGATTGGACGCTCCCTCACATATGTACAGCTTTGTGGATTGCCACGAGCAAAGCGATTGAAGGCTCCTTCACATATGTACAGCTTTGTGGATTGTCACGAGCGAAGCGATTGGATGCTCCTTCACATATGTACAGCTTTGTGGATTGCCACGAGCGAAGCGATTGGAAGCACCTTCACATATGTACAGCTTTGTGGATTGTCACGAGCGAAGCGATTGGAAGCTCCTTCACATATGTACAGCTTTGTGGATTGCCACGAGCGAAGCGATTGGAAGCTCCTTCACATATGTACAGCTTTGTGGATTGTCACGAGCGAAGCGATTGGAGGCTACCTCACATATGTACAGCTTTGTGGATTGCCACGAGCGAAGCGATTGGATGCTCCTTCACATATGTACAGCTTTGTGGATTGCCACGAGCGAAGCGATTGGAGGCTCCCTCACATATGTACAGCTTTGTGGATTGTCACGAGCGAAGCGATTGGATGCTCCTTCACATATGTACAGCTTTGTGGATTGCCACGAGCGAAGCGATTGGACCCTCCCTCACATATGTACAGCTTTGTGGATTGCCACGAGCGAAGCGATTGGAAGCACCTTCACATATGTACAGCTTTGTGGATTGTCACGAGCGAAGCGATTGGAAGCTCCTTCACATATGTACAGCTTTGTGGATTGCCACGAGCGAAGCGATTGGAAGCTCCTTCACATATGTACAGCTTTGTGGATTGTCACGAGCGAAGCGATTGGAGGCTACCTCACATATGTACAGCTTTGTGGATTGCCACGAGCGAAGCGATTGGATGCTCCTTCACATATGTACAGCTTTGTGGATTGCCACGAGCGAAGCGATTGGAGGCTCCCTCACATATGTACAGCTTTGTGGATTGTCACGAGCGAAGCGATTGGATGCTCCTTCACATATGTACAGCTTTGTGGATTGCCACGAGCGAAGCGATTGGACCCTCCCTCACATATGTACAGCTTTGTGGATTGCACCGAGCGAAGCGATTGGAGGCTCCTTCACATATGTACAGCTTTGTTGATTGCCACGAGCGAAGCGATTGGAGGCTCCATCACATATGTACAGCTTTGTGGATTGCCACGAGCGAAGCGATTGGAGGCTCCTTCACATATGTACAGCTTTGTGGATTGCCACGAGCGAAGCGATTGGACGCTCCCTCACATATGTACAGCTTTGTGGATTGCACCGAGCGAAGCGATTGGAGGCTCCTTCACATATGTTCAGCTTTGTGGATTGCCACGAGCGAAGCGATTGGACGCTCCCTCACATATGTACAGCTTTGTGGATTGCACCGAGAGAAGCGATTGGAAGCTCCTTCACATATGTAGGTACAGCTTTGTGGATTGCCAAGTTTTAATATATAACCCTAGACATCTACAAGGCAAGCTAAGGTCCAGCCACAACAAAGTACTGTAGTGAAATACAAAATTACAAAGTTCAGAAAATCTACGTATCAACAGTTTTAAACAAACTTATCCTACTGGATAAACCATGAAGGTTTCACCGTATTAAAGTTGGGGGAGAGGGACATAATATTTGACACTTTAAATTTAGCCTAGCGCCAATATATTAATGTTTTCATCAAATAAACATACATATTCGTAATCAAAATAACTTTACAGTTTTAATTCATACCCCACACATTTTTTTTAAAACTCATCTCGATAGTTTTTGCCCTTAACTACCCCAAGGTCATTTTTTTGTGACCTTTATGTGGGACAAACAAAGAATATAAATGCAACGTTTGAAATATATAGGATTTATCGTCTGTGTGGTGGACTGGTTGCGACTTGCGCACGTGAAATTATAATGGTCCTTGGTTTTACCTACGAACCTAAACATAGAATAATAACGACAGTTGTGTATATAAACAAAATCTTGTTGATTGTCTTAATTATTATCATAAGTAACGGCTTTAATTGACTGAAATAATTAGCTAATTTTCCTGTTTTTAATATAAAAACAGCTGTTTGGCAGTACAGTCGCTTGCTCAACGTCTGTTATTAAACGGTACAAAAAGATTGCACACATTGTCTCTCTCACCCATACAATACTAAAATACACCAAAAATATCAGTTCGTTAGTTGTCAGTCAAAAAATTAAAATGAAACCACGGACGTCAATTTAAAAAAAAAATTAATACAGAAAATCTTGATTAAAATTTAATGACGGGGTACCAGGTTTGGGGGGGGGACAATTGTTCTTGAATCATAATATTTTTTGACTTGCATTTTGCACATTTGTTTTGGTTATTAATTTTCACATTTCACTAAAATGTGAACAAAATCGGTCGAGCCGATTTTAAAAAATCGCTTTTTAAAACAACGCCACTGTCGAATTTTTATCTTTTTAACCGATAACTCTATCTACGATGTTTATGGTGCGATGGCGACCAATACAGATCCTTAAAGGCTATACTTCAGCAAAATTTTACCGAAACCGATCGAGCCAATTTTGAGAAAATCATAGATTAAAAAACCTTCCTCAAATATGACCAAAATGTGCACACGTAAGAAGTTTGATGAGCACTGCATATACAATAACCGACATAATTCCAAAAATCACTTTTTTGAACTTACGGTACCTCAAAACTCATATACTGTATGCGCAAAAAGTCGAATCGCTTTCTCGAAATAGATGTTTCCCTGAAGTATAAATATCGATTTTTCAATCCATAACATCTATGTTTGGTATAAACTAAAAAATAAAATATATACAGTTTACCATTCTTTAATTTTTGTTCTAACGAAATAACAACATAACCCTGTACAAACTTTACAACCAAGTAACGTAGCCGAAACCTTCATTGTGAAGGCAGCCGAAATACATAAAGCAATACCGGTCATGTGCAATACGGTCGGTACCAAATTTTACGCTTTGATGTGTTGCTATGGCAACCGAAAGGTCAGTTACCCCGACGTGAAGCAATGTACGGAAGATTCTAAAGCACGTTCAAAGTAACACGCATTAATGTATATTTATGTTGAATCATTAATTATTAACACATGGTTCGATACCTAATTGTTAAGCTGGTAATAGGTTATAAAATACGGTAGGCCTATGACGTGCATACTAGGTGTGCAATTTGCGATGTAGGCCTACCTACTGGTTTCGCAAGACAGAGTCGTATTTTATTTGTAAAATATTTTAAACTCTAAAACTGGTCATTAGAAATTCCTATAGTGACAGGTCGTTTTTGCTCATTTTCTTAATCGTTTTGAAAAAATTTAATATACAAAACGCATCATGTTATATATCATTTTCTTAAGAAAGGTGCGTAGAATTCATCTATGAAAAGAAGAAAAAACATTTGAAAGTAAAATTTTGGGAAATGAATAAAAAAATGTGTCGTATTAAAACTGAAAACTCCAAAAAATGTGCCCATGACGAACACAAACATTTTTTTCTAATTTTGTTCAACATACACAAAAGTTTTATTAGAGGGAAATTAGTCAAAAAAATCTATGAGAAGTGATGTAATTGGGAAATTTATTTTTTATTTTTGTACATACAACTGAGTAGGCGGTTTTGAGGTTAAGAACTACTTCTTAATATTAGTCTTCAATTCAGAGTATTTTTCTAGCAAAGCTCCACACCGATTTTGCTAATTTTTCCCACAGTTGCATGTAGCCTATAAGAAGAAAAACCAACTTTTCAGTTAGGCCTACATCACTTTTATATTTTAATTTTCTTCCACTATTTTGGAATTTATATGTGAGTAAAAGTTGGTAAATAAAAATTTTTGAAAAGTTGCATTAAAAAAAATATGAAAAAATTGAAATACAGTATAGGTAAAGTTAAGCTTATTTTGAAAAAAAATAGTAATATTGTTCATAAACCAACTTTTTTTTATATAATTTTTCTCAGAAAGATGCATAAAATTAATCTACAAAAAAATTTTGGAAGTAAAATATTGAAGTTAGTATGTCAAGAATCAAAAAATGTGTAGTAATAAAGTAAAACTCGAAAAAATGCCATCACCACCACATACATTTTTTTCAAAATATACAAAAGTTTTAGAACTTATCTGTGAATAAAATTTGGAAAATATATATCATTTTTGAAAAGTTAAATTTTAAAAAATCGGTTTCTATGAAAAAATTGAAATGTATGTAAAATAGGTTTATTTTGAAAAACAAATTATAAATAATAGTAATATTAGCCAAACCCCAACTTGTTTTATAACGGAGAGGAGTATAATTAACCTATGTAATGAAAACAAATTTTAAAAGTAAAAATGTTGAGTAAGTACGTCAGGAATTTTTTTAAAAAAACGCAGTAACTGAAGCCAAAACGTCACAAAAACTCAAATATACCATACAAAAAAAATTGTAATATTTTCAAGGTATACAAAATTTGAGTGGTGTAGATGTGAATAAAAAATATATCTATTTCAACAATTTTTGGAAAAAAAAGTTTACGAAAAATCTAAAAATAGCTCAAATAAGTTGGGCCTATTTTGAAAATGAACCAAAAATAATTATTTTATTCAAAACTCAACTTGTAATATACCATTATTTATAGAAAAGTATACAGAATTGATTGGTGTATTTATAAATTATATGGTTGCGACTTCGTCAGAGAGATAGACACGCGCTTGAAGTTATAAAGGTTTTACCTATGGACTCTAGGTAAACCCCCCGACATCTGGCCAAAATATATGTCCAGATACCGAATTTGATGAAATCGGTTCTACTCTTCACCAGGCAGACACATTCTAATAACCATTCTGGAACTTCAAAACTCGTATTATTGTATGAACATTGAATATTTACATAACTTTCTCTATACACCCCCACGTTAAGTAAGTCAAGGCGCATAGCCTACAAAACAATTAAACATAATCTACTGACATGAACATTCGCCCATTAGCACTACTGTCATGGCTGCATGCATAATTTAGTATTTTTGTAACGTAACTCAGCGATAAGCGATATCAGCTGCGACTGTTTTCTGAAATTGTGTATGTGTGTTTGCGCAGGTCTGAGAAGCTAACTATATATAATTACCTTCCCAGACTTTTGTAAACATAGACTGGTAATGCAGTCACAAACTTGACTCACGTTGTCATTGCACACATTCGTCATAACCCAAATAAGCCTTAATTCCTTGTGTCTAAAAGTGTCAGTTTCTTCAATATTAATGGATTACGAGACTTGAAAATTATTTCGCGTTGTTAAAAAATATCTAATTAATGACAACAAAAATAAATAGTTTAGGTTTGCAAGATTTTTAGCAACTAAAATCTGGGGGAAGCTTCAATGCATAATTACCGATCTGTTTTTTTAGAATTTTCCACAATTGTGTGCAACTTTAAAATCTGCTTCGAATGATGTCCATACGTGTTTCCTATGATTAAAAATAAGATTGTAATTTTCTTTGTTGAAAATAGTTATGTGTGCAACTACTGTAGTGAGAAAAGTGTTTAAAAAAGTAGTGGGCAAAGTGAAACTGTTGAGAAATCAGCTGTTTTGCAAACTAATTTAAATGAACAAAATGCCACTTTGTCAACAACTAACTGTAGACAAACAATATTTTTAAAAACATAACCTTAAAATTAGATCGGTAATAAAAGGTTTACTGCATTGTAGTAGCAATTTTATTAAAATTTAACTCTCAATAAAATGTAACATGGGTTCTATTTTTTTTACAATTTTAAAATGTCGGCCATTTGAAACAGATTTTTCAGTAATTCCTTCTCAGGAAGGAAATAGATGATCTGGCCCATAAAATGTGTTTCAAATATAATTCCTAGAATTGAGTCTGAAGAGTTTCTCAAATTCTTATTTATTTTGACCTTCATATAAGTACAGGTTTTTTATATTAGTGATCGAATTTTCTCTCCATTTTTCAAAAATTTGGTAAATAAGTTTGTTGCCGCTTATAAACAAAATTTGACTAGGTCCTAAAAAAAGGGGGGTTATTAACAGATTTTTATTTATGTACAAATTTTATTTTGTAGTTTTAAATGAAAGAAAGTCTACAATTGTTTTGTAAATGAGTCAACCAGACTTTATATTCCCTAATAAACCCAGTGAAGACCTGTTATGATACCACCGTCATACTAAAAAATTCCTTTGGTTTCATTGGCAGGGGCTAACAATGAATTCATAAACTAATGACGTCAATAATTGCGGCCTCATTTACTGAACACACTTAAAAAAACAAAAATTTCTGAAACGAAGTTTTACAAATCTTAGTGAGTTTACTCTACTTACAGTAGCTAGTTAGGACTGAACAAGCGGAAGGTTTTTGAAAACGACGACAAGTTTGGAAACCTCCTTGGGTACACTTAAAGAATTTACTGTAAATAAGTCTATATTGCCCTCATACGATACTTTTCAAAGTCATTTTGTATTTTAAAGTAAAATGATCATTGTACGACGTTTTCTCGTAGTCTTTCTAATGATTTTGATCAAATTTTGCTCAAGAGTAGTTTCTTAAAACCCAAACAAAACGTATTAGTCATCATCCTACAAAATTTCGGATTGTTAGTTATCGGGGGGGGGGGATCTCCCATTAGGATGTTATAAAATACGTAATTTCTCATAATTCGCTCAATGGATTTCGTTCAAATTTTCATGAAGTATGAAGATTAATAAAACAACTTTTGTTCACAGTTTAATTAAATATGACGCCTTTATGCTCAGCATGTGTTTATGACACAAGCAAAGAAAGTTATTTGAACATATAAATACTTTTTTAAAGATAGTATCTTTGGTTCATTTACATTTTTTGATTGCAACTGCTGAACATATTGTTTTGGTGATGATTAGTTTTGGTTTTGGTGATGGGTGAGTCAGATAGTTTGTGCAATGTTTTCCACCGTTTATTACTTAAAGATCATCACACTCACAGAGGTCCTGCCCCAGACAAGCTGCCTAATTTGTGACACGCACACAGCAAACTTTTTACAGACAACTTTCTTAAAACTTCTTAATTGTTAAGTAATAGGCTACCTATTGAATCTCAATGTTCATAAAGTTTGATTGAAAACGACTTCAAACAAGGCTTGTTTAAAAAAGAGAGAAATTGTAAAAAGAAAAGTAGAATAGTAAGAGAATTTTGAAATATATTTGTCATTATGATATATAAAACTGTATTGAATAATTTACATAAACGACGAAAATGTTATCTAAAATGTCCTAATTTAAAATATATACATAAAAAAAGATAAATATTGCAATACAAGCAAATCACTAAAAACTACACCTTGCTTCCTTTTATGTATGTAAACTTCGAGCGAAATAGCGATTCAGTCAATACAGTATTAAAACATGACCTAGCATTACGACATAGGTCTAGTAAAAGAACATAAATACAATTACTGTAGTATGATTTAGAAAAAGGCACAGGTATAAACTGATTACAAATTAAGCTGCACAAAAATCAAGCTATAAATGACAACAACCTATAAACCTTAGATTATAGAGTTCAAAATAAGTAGCACCAGGAATTTAATTAAATATTGTTTCGTCATGCAATTTTAAATTAGGAACACACATGGAAGCACTTATATAACAACAAACATATCTTTAATTAGGTAAAGTACCAGATTAAAAAAATTGCCCCTTGCATTAGAAAATTATGCTCTATTAAAGGTAAATTGATGCTTTAAAAACACTTTTAAGACAAATATAAGAAATGTGGTTTGTAAATTTTACAGAGTGATATAATACTCTAGGGAAAGTATTGCTAAAAGACGAAATACCTAAGTGAGTAATGTCTTTTAATTTTTTCTACTCACATTTGGATGTACGAATCACTAATAGGAGACATAACGATTCGAGTTTGGACTGTGACTAATACAACAGTTTAAATGAGGTTGAAGACAGCAGTGTATTCATTTCCCTAGAAGACAGTAAAGGACAGGGATTGCTTAAAATTGGTTGTCGTTTGGGTATCATTTTTCTTAACATTTTGCGCAGAATAAAACAAAAATTGTCTTTAAACTTACACGATAAAAAAAAAGAAGATTTTCCAGTATTATTAGATTTTGCCTATAAGGGTCGCCACGGATCTTGACTGATGGTTTGGCAAGCGCTTGGTTAGGCGAGAGGAGGAGTGCGGGTAATTTCCTAAAATCATTGGTTTTCCAATGTCCGTGAACAAATTATGTATACCCGAGTTTACGATATCACACCTCCGAAACGGCCAGTTCAATTTTGACGAGTGACTTATCAAATTAAAGGAAATATTGTCAAATGTTATATTACGGAGGTTCAACTTTTTACATAACTTGTTATAATTTATATCTTGAAAAAAGTGAGAAAAAACAATGATTTTTCACAATGTTTGAGTTATTCTCAACTTCAGACGATTATTACTAAATACCTATTAAACTATCAGCTTCAAATTTCAATGGCGTATATGAGGATGATTTACAAACATTTTTATCAGGTTTCATAATTTTAACACTATTATTTGTAATTTTCTTGTCAATTTTGTAAACCTTTGTTAACTTTGTTATCTTGCGCGTAAAATTCCCGTTCAAAGCAACGTTTTGACTATCAATTAATTGATCTTGTGAACGAAAAACATGGTGTCTAAAGAAAAAAAGATAATAGTGATCTGTGATTAGCTTATATTATTGTAAAACCGACTACTGACGACGATTATTGTAAAGACGACGCCGACTGCGGTGCGTGTAGAACTGAACATAGCAGTTATTTACATCGGAGTATTGAACAAACTAGAAGTTCTATCAAAAATATTTTCTACTTTCTCGCTGGAAGTTTGTTTCTACCACAAAAATAAAAAAAGTTCTCCCTTACTGACTTTTTCATGTCATTTTTTTTTCAACTTTCTAATATTTTTATTATTCTCAAGATGTCTAGGAACGTGTAAACGACAACGCGCGTACCGCTCTGGAATACTCCGTTTTGCCGTATTATAGCCTGATGCGCGGACCGCTGGCGCTGGTTCGCTGTTTCAGAATGGCTAGTAGCGCCGATTCATCGCTCAACATCAGTGGCGACCCTTACAGTAGATAAATCGCGCCGGCCTGCAAGGGGGAAGATATAATCTCCTGTGTATGTGTGAGTGAAAGTTGCGCGTGTGTTAGTGAAGCCGTTTTACAAACTAAAGTAATTAATTAAAGGTTATGAACTGCGATTGTACGATCTTTAGCTAAAATGTTGTTTCTTATCGATGTCCCACAATTTTTCACTGTCTGACATCTAACTAGTGGCATCAATTAATGCAGTTTGTCATTGCCAGAATGGCAACAGGCCATTGCAAGATCTACTTGTAAAAAAGTTATTGCGATAAAGTTATAAAGGTAAACAGTTGAAGGAGTTTGTGTTACTTAACAAGTAATTTATGCGTTCCATTGAAATGGTTCCCGAGAAAAATGAATCACTGTCAGAAGGACAGACGCCAACATCAATGACGTAGCCATCATTCGTGATAGTCTAAACGTAAAATAACAAATTATCGAGTGTCGAATGCTAATTTTATTGAGTCAAGGTGTCGACTAACAGGCCATTGTGAAAGTAGGCCTAAAACCTAACTGGTTAAGCCTATAATTAATCTGATAAAGGACCGTAAACCAAATAACATTACGAGATAAATCTAAGTTACACGTTCTGTTTTTTATCTGCAAAATGGATCAATAAAGATAAACTCTCTAATGTAGGCTTAACGGAAGCTATAGGGTTCTATCAACAAATTTCATGTTCCTGTTATCGTGCGGAAGGCATGTCTAAAATCATTTTTACAATTTCTCGAGGCCTTAAAACGTGGGGATCAGTCCAAAAAAACGGAAGTTTAAATTTTGTGTGATTTTACCAAACTTATACCCTTATACTTAAGTGTATAAGGGTATGAGGGTACTCATGTGATTTTGTACCCATATACTTACCCTATATATAGTAGGGTAATTAATATGGGTATAATTTGTAATAGGCCTACCAAGTTAACCCACGGAATTTCTTGAAAATATTATATACAGAGATTTTCGTTTAAACTTTTAACTTTCTTGATTTACAATAACTTTTAAGGGTTAGGCTATTTATTTTTTTTTTCAATCTCACACCGTTTGCCTAAGGGTATCCATAATCTTTTAAAAGTCGATCCCAAGCTAACATTTTGACTGCTAAACTGGTCCAATTGACTCCAAATATTAAAATTTGATGTGAAGTGGGTGTCCCAAGGAAATGTTAGATTTTAAACCAAATCTCATGGGTTGAAGATGAAATGGTAGGAGGATGAAAAGTAGGCCTAATTGTATTAAAATTATCTTAAAAGTCCCAGCGATCCTGCTGTGCAGTATGTATTAAAAATTAAATAAAAAAATTTCTTACGGGGGCGTACTAAAAATCGTCTGTGTTGTATATTCAAAATGTTATAAAATTAATACTTATGAACATACATAAATCTAGCTATGTGTCTTATTATTTTCTGAATAGACCTATCGTAATTAAATTTCACTTAATTAAGTTATTCAATGTTTGTAGATTTAAATGTTAGACTTATGCTGCCTGAATTTATTGTAACCTGATTTAAATCATCAAATTGTGTTGTAAATTTAAGTGTAATTTAGTAGATCAGACAGTCCATCTGTGAAAGTTTCATCAGGTCTGAAGTGTAGGCAAAATAATAGAATTATTTGTGAAAACACCTGTTTTTTAACTCTTTGGGATCAAGGCTATGAATAAAACCTACAGAAATCATTATAATTATTTTATTTAAACTACAATTTTTGGTTTTATATATAATATGTAGGCAGAGAAAAGGTAAAATGTAACATCATGTTCCAAACCAATTGAACATAAAACATAAGAATAGTTTTATTTCAGAAATAGTAGGCATACTGTTACAATAAGTAGGCCTAGTTATTCATGTACCATGGATTCATGCACGGTATTTATTAATTTGTAATTAAAAAGAAGGAATACTATTTTTCTTAAAAGTGAAAAATTCTTGGAGTTATTACTGTTATCACAAGCAAGAAGTGTTAAAGAGGCTGATAATTTTTGGTAAATTATGATCAATTTAAAAAGTAAGAAGCATGTAGGCCTAATAATTAAAATGAAAAATGTTTTTCTTAATAAAATTAACATAAACTTCATAAGATAACCAACTAATATCTTGTAGATAACCAACAACTTGTAGATGAAACAACAAAATATGATTCCCCCCCCCCCCAATATGTAAAAATATAACTTCTTGTAGAAAAGAAGGCCTATTGTTTTAATTTAAAATCTCGGGTCTATTAAGACTGTGGAATGTGACAGTTTCTAAAAAATAATAATAATACTAACTTAGGAATATCGGATTGGCAGCATTAGGCTATTATAATTAATTTTCCTTTCCTTGATCTACATTCTCTCTCTCTCTCTCTCTCTCTCCTAACCTTATTAAAAATGACCTTGGAAATAGATGTAATATTATCACACCTTACATTCTATTCAGATAAAATGTCAACAAAATTGTTTGGGATGAGTTAACTGAAAATAGGTCACAGGGAATTAAATCGATTTTCTCACCCTACAAGCAAGCTGAGCTTCCCAAGGGGGGAATGCCTTATAATGGATTTGTGTTTACCTGTTTTCCACTTTGCCTCGGTAAAGTTTCAGTTCCATTTACCACTGGAGCTTTATCCGGCTCTTTCTCGTCAACTGTCATCGTCATTTCTGCAGCTGGCATTCAATTAAAAGTGTTCCGTTGTTTATTAATGTAACACCACTCTTACAAACACATTAGCTTTTTAATTTTCGCGCACAATTAAAAATTAATTTGTTGTGTTGTTAAAAAATACAACTTAACAATGTACATAGAATAAACACAGAATATAGCCTCTAAAACTGTATTATCAATAAACAAAATTTACGACACAGACAATTATAGTTTAAAAACCGTTACACGAAAGTATAAACATAAGTTGAATCAATCGAATTAAAAACATAGTTTGTACACATCAAAATAATATAACACACACCGGCATCATAGTGCTCTACCGAACTGAAACTCACAATAAAAATGAAAACAAGACTCTCCACGGCTTGACTGCCATTTGACAACAAAGCCGCCAAACGTTCGTTGGATAGTGAACGTTTCCCCCTCCACTTTCTTACTGGAAGATAATCTCCATCTATCTAGCTGCAATATTATATGAGCCATTTAATTACCGATCTGTTACTTCGATTCATTATTTATTCTTATTTCTTTCATTATGTTTTACAATAATCATTACTAATAATTATTATAAAAATGATAAATAACGTTTGAGTCTATACTCAAATACCACACGGCGCATTCTGGTACATAAAATATTAACTACTACTGATTGCTGCTTATGATTGGTTTTTGAGTATACTGTACATTCATGTTCTTTGCCTTACTTTTGAATATTATTATTTAAAAAAAAAAACAATTGCAGAGCTTCTAAACTTTTTAAAGTGTTTTAATTGTTACAATGTTTTATTCGATACCTTGTATACATAGTTCAAGAAATTTACCTACATTTTGAAGATGTCAAACTTTAAAATTCAATACACTTTAAACTTTAATATTAATTACAATTATTTGAAATCTGGTCATATGAATAATAATATTTCTAAAACAAAATAAATTTTTTAGAGGTTGCAAAATAAACCTGTGATATTTCATTGTGTAAAACAATAAGATTTTAAGATTTTATTTCTTCTGAACTTTTATTTACATAGAGAAAATATTTAACTTCTGATGGTCCTAACACCTTTAAAAACTAAACAAATTATATTTACTTAAAAATTAAACATTTCAAGTAATTATAGAAATCAAGATAACTTTTCATCTAAACTATTTTTCTTTATAGTTTGTTAATTTAAGATTCATTCAACACTGAAAAAGTTCAGTGTTTTGTGGTACATTTTGGATTATATTGAATTTGCTTGTTTTAAATTTGTTATTTCTTATCTTTAACAATTTTTCAATAACACATTTAATGGGCAATTCATTAATAACAAAATAAATGAACATTTTGAAGGTGTTTAGTGTATCAGTTTTTACTTTCTAATTAGGTATGAAGTTATGAAAATATTTAGGTAGTGCAAACATTTTGATATTGTGTTTTAGACAGACGTTTCACCATTTTCTAATTACATCTGTAGCATTTTTGTCATGAACTATTTCAAGAATAGACGGTTTAAAATAATTCAGAATTTTTCTAATTGGTGAGATTTGTCTCATTCTGATTAAATTTTGATCAACAACGAACAACGGATGAGAGATACAATTCGGCCCCAAATTTATAAACATTTTTCTAGTAATTTAAATTAAACACACAATAACTTATTTATGCATTCTGTAGCACTGAGTTTGAATTTGACATTGGTTTGTAAATACTTGATTCCTAGTAAATAAAACAAAATTTTGAAATTTGTTTATTGAATGGTTTTAATGAAGCTTTTAAAACTTTAATGTTTTAATGTGTAATTTAATTTGATGTAAGTTTTGGTGCGAGTAATTGTAGAGTCAAGTGCGAGCCATAAGAACTCTTTTATTTCTACAGAGATCTTTTGTATATTGATGTTGTTTACAATTTTGTACTTTCTTATTAACTTCATCATTTCATTGAATTTAATTTCATGAGACCAAACAAATTGATAGTCTGATAAGTAAGTTTGTTAGATGTGACAGAGTCTAGCCTACATTTTATGGTGGTTATTTTGGACATAATTCACCAGTAAACATTTTTCCTTTAATTTTTGAGACGATTAACCAACTTATACAAAACTTCATGATACTTATCCATCCCTTTCTTGCAAACCTAACTTTACAAAAGATTATTGAATCTTATATTTGTGAATATTACTACTTTTGTGATACCAACCTACAATTTCAAAATAACAGAACTTGACATTTGTTAAAACAGCATTGACTCACTTTGCTCACTCAAGCCTGGCGAGCCTTAAAACTATTTGTATACAAGAAACTTCATTCAATGTGCTTCTATTATCAACTCAGTTCTAACTTGTCTCTTAAATATTTTTTTTTTTTAAGTTATAATTTGAAATTATAATTTTGAAAATAACAATTTTTTTCACTATAAAGAGTTAGGACTATTAATTCAAAATTAGAATATTAAAATTGTTAGCCTAATTAAGGTGTAATTTGAATTAATACAAAATAAGGAAAAGAAAAACTGCTTTGGAATTTATTTTTTATTTTAATAAATTTCAACAATTTTTTATAAGGACACATGAAAGTCCACCATACCAAATTTGAAACTTCTTTCTTATATTTTGTGGCTGTATTGTATAAAACCCAAATAATTATAACTAGTAGTATCGTGTTATGGGAATGAAATGCACTGTGATCTCTAGAGATTTATTCCTGTTTATAGAAACCCCTCCAGTTACAACTGCTTTAGAAAGTACAGAACAAGGGTATGTATCTTCTTTACATCAATTTGATATGTTCCCAGACTTCTAGACCTTTTGTCCATTATTAAACTACATTCTTCTCCGAATATTTTTTGTGGAGAATTGGCACCAGTTTTTTGTGGTGCAACATAAGTAGAGGTCACTCTACTGGTGGAGGGTAAGCTTCTGACTACTGTTAATCTCCTTCTTTTTATCTTTGTTTTTCTTTGAGGGGCGATTTCCTTGGTCTACTTCTTTACACTTGTGTTCTCTTGAGAGTTCTTTTGCTCCAGTACTTTTGTCCTGGTTTCCTATGGTGACTTGCCCTGAACTAAGCAACCATCTTAACTAGTGGCATAAATAAAATTTTACTTCTAGGACTAGCCCCTTCCATGTGTCATTCATCGTTCTTCGGTTACAATATTATAATCTCAATACATGTTATAAACTGTTTATATGGGAATTGAAGGAAGTATAAGGAATTGACACTGATTTCACAAGTTTTATAAGAATGCAAATAATTTTATTAGCAACAAATGTGAAACAAAACAAAATATGAACTACTAATAAGCATTGAATATGGTAATCTTGTTTATTTTAAATATTTATAATTATATTTCAAGTAACATGTATTATTAACTAAAATTATACAACTTTTTCATAAATAAAATAGGAATTCATTTACCAAAATATTATAAAACTTAAATGTGAAACTCAAGTTAGCTTCAGTTCTGCAGTTTTTACACAACTTATTTCCAGTATTAATGGTATGGATAATCTTTCAGATCAGCTGTGATTGCATAATCAAGCAATTATCAACAATGGAATGCATAGAACAGGAAGTGTTTCAGTATGATAATAAATTACATAACTGAATGTATCATAGGTTTCAGATTCCATAACTCAACCAACCACACTTCCTCTGTAAATTATTAATTCAGAAATCCTGACACAATAAAAATTATTGTCAAATTATGCTACCCAGAGGTGTATTATTGTGTCCTAAGAGTGATTTATTTTAATCACTAGTTAAAATTATCATTTAAATATTTACTGTGATTTTAATGATACAAAGGGTTAGTTTAATCACAAGTCAGGTATTTTTTGTAAACTTAATGGTTTACATACGAAAATAAATAATGATTTTTTTAAATTTAAGAATACTTTTAATTATCTATTAACTACATTTTTTTAAGATTAAATTTTAATACTTATTTAAATTTTAATATGTGTTGTTAACAAAAATAAAAAATCCAAATATATAATAGTGTGGTGTATAAATGTATTAAATGTATTTAGAACTATAATAATCATTAGTAGGATAGTATCAATTAAGCTTATATTTACAATTAGTTTGTTTACATTTACTAGAATATTCGCATAAATCTAACTATACTTTAACTTATATAATTAATTTGTGAACGCCCTTTATATAGATTAAGGATAACTATATATGTTAGAGGGATTAGTGAATTAATTGTAGAGTATAAAAAATATTTGTGAAAAGTGCAAAAATTGTACATGAATAAATGAAAAATACTTTTAGTGATTCAAAATAGAAAGAGAAGTGAGTGTGAAATGTTTTATCACCATTCCTCTTTAACATAATGATGGATGAAAATGTCACAGAAGTAAACAGTCATAGAAAAGTAGAGGAATTCAAGGTGCTATCACATGCAGAAGATGTCATGGCATGGAAGGATCTGGAGAGAGAACTAGTCTACTGGACAAGCTTATTGAGGAAACACGATAGGACTTACATTTGAAAAAAGAGTAAGATACTGTAGTTGGACAGAAACAAAGAACCATAAAGGAAAGTATTTCGAAAGTGTAGATGAGTTCAATTATCTAGGAAGTAAGCCCACCAAAGGTAAGTTACAAGAGGAAATAAAACATAGGATGTTTTTACATAGGAAGAGTGGCCAGTTTTACAACATGGTACCAGGATATATGAGAATGGAACATAGGAAACGGAGCCAACACAGTGACTATCAACCAATTTTAACATATGAGTTAATGACATGGTGTGGACAAGGAAAGTTATGAGAAGCGAGACAGGCTCTAAGTTGAATTGCTGAAATAGGACATTAGTGCAATCAGAATACCCAATATTGAGAATATTAAAGCGAAGAAAACCTATTGGAAGACCATGAAAAAGACGGAAAGTTCAAATTCAGGATATGCAGGTCAAGAGAGTAAACTAGAGATTAGTAGACGAGTAGCAGGTGTGAAGAGATCTTTGGGAATGGAAGAGGATGTGCCAGATGAGCCACCAAGGTGGAAATGTCAAAGATGCCAATGAAAGAGGATGTGCCAGATGAGCCGCAAGGTGGAAACATCAAAGATGCTAATGAAAGAGGACGTGGCAAATGAGCCACCAAGGTGTAAATGTCAAAAATGCTAATGATGATTATTAGTGATTTAAATGATTTTATTTCCTATTGATCTATAGCTATTTATTTATTTATAAAGAATAAGAACTTCTAAATTCAGTGTTGTCTCCATTTACAACGAAGATATCCACTCTGCTTCTGGATCTTGAGTTACACCTTCAACAGGTATATAGGTCATGTTAACTTTGGTATCTTGATGACCAAAAGCATTTAGAAGTGATGTTAAGATATCCCAGGCCCAGTTGCCTAAACCTGAAATCATGAATATTACAAAACTTTATGATTTATTTTACTTTTATCGTCACAAATACATTTGTTTTTATATTGGTTCCAAAGAGTAAGTTATCAACATTATGTTACTAATATTATAATACAATTTAATTCATCAACAAATTAATTAATTAAATATAATACAAAAAGTATATGTGTACATAACCAGGATAAAATTGTAGAAAACCAGAATCACACATAAGGAAGTTAATCAATCATTTTCAAAGTTACATCAGTAAAAAATTCCCATGCTAAGTAATAAGATTTAAATTCAATAGAAACCCTTCTAGAAGTCTAAATTGTTAAAAATATTATACCGTTATAATATGAATTTTTTCCTAAAAACCTGTAACCTGTGGATCAGGTACTGAATTAGATTATTTCTTGCGCTATACATATTCATAAGTAACTATCTAAATATAGATAATTAGTTTTATAAATATAATAATTTTTTTCATAAATATACAGCATGGCGGTGTCAATAGTTTTGATCAGGTTTTGTATGAGACTCAAGGCTTTGAATGAGTAACATAGGTTGATGAGTCTCATTCAGTTTTTGTACCACATTTTGGTCCATATATTGATCTTCTGTAGATCTTTTTGCAATGTCACTGTTGGTTTTCCCATATGGCAGTCGTCAGCATTGGTAGTAATTATTACTCCTTTCCACTGCAGTATATAGAAAGCATAAGGTCAGGTTTAGAACACTGCCTTGAGGTGCCTCTGTTGAAATATCCTTAAACTCAGAATACTTGCTAATAATATCTATCTTGTGTTTCACTCTGATAGATTAGATTTTAAGATCTGACCAGTATTGTAATAGATCACGCTGTGACTTGAATTGGAGGCTTTCATGCCACGCTTTGTCAAACGCCTGAGATACGTCCAGGAAAATGCTAGAGCAAATCTTCTTTTCTTCCAAAGTCTTCTAGATTATTCCTGTTATTCAGTCTATTTGATCTATTGTTGAGTGTTTACTCTGAAAACCAAACTGATGTTCAGGGATAACATGTCTTTCTTCCAAAATTGGCTTTAAGTCGTAGAACGGTAGCTTCTCAAACACCTTTCAATGGACCAGCAACAGTGAAATGAGTCAATACAAATTTTTGTGTTGTCTTTTCCTGATTTAGGAATCATCATAATTTCCGCTACTTTCCACAGCCTTGGGATGTGTTTTAGTCTTATAGCTTCATTAATAATATTTAACAATTTAGCCAGAGCTAGATGGTGTAAATATATGTCCTGTAATTAAATAATATCCATCTGACATTTTAGAAGTCAAATTACTTTTGATTTCATGTTTAAGCTCCTTAATTATTATGTAGCTGATCTCTATGCTGTTAGTTCTGAGATTACATCCCAGATCCTCCTCACGAGTTTGACTTTTAAATGGTTTAGTTTATTCAAGATGACTAGAAAAGCTGTCTGGTTTTACTGTATCACTTCTTGTTTAACCATTGTTATCTTTTGTAATAGTTGCAACTTGGACTTTAGGTCTTTTAAGGCTCGACTTTGTTGCCATATATGCTTTTCTCTTTCCATACACTTTTTCATGGACTTTCAACGAATAATTAATATTGAAATTGTTTGTAGGATTTGCCAAACATTCCATTTCTTAAAATCACTCACACAGTTTTGATAAAATTTATTGGCTGTCATCTCCTCAAGAAAGTTTAATGTCTTCTCTATATGTCTTTCAAAATGTGAACTCATTTTTCTATATATTCTTTCCTTTGTTATTAATGTGTCAAACGCAATTCACATAATCAAATTTATCAATACCCACCTTCTCCAATGACATAAGCTTACTTACAAGGTGGAATCAATAAGAAATTGGTATATTAAATAGAATGAAAAATAGAGTGATACGTTGATAAGATTTTCTTATCCTAGAGCATTTAAAATTATTAGATTATTTAAGCAGATAGTTTATTAAGAATTTTAAATTATAATGTATAATATTATCTAAATTAGTTTGAGAAAGTTTAGAAAAGGTTTGCTTGCTTACTGGACCACAGGGCCTTATAGTTCCCTATGTCTGAGTTTCGAGGCAGACCTTTCCTCCATTCCAACATTAGCCATTGAAAAGAGGCAAGTTTTTTAAATAAATAAATAGGTAAAAATAAAATAATGTAAGTGAATAAAAACAGTATGTTTACTAAATTATATGTATACAAATATTTCACATTGGTGAAATTTTCTACATTAGAAGGCCAGGCTCAACAAGAGTTGTTACCATTATGTAGAGTTCACAATCCTGCAGTGTATTAACTTGATTTTAATTTGAAATCTAGCCATATTTAATTTGAAATGCTTTTTTTCTGTATTACCAACAGTTTGATTTTAGTAACAGGATACAATTAAAAAATTAATATTCCATAGTAAATTGTATATGCATCTTTTTCTCTTTGTGTTTTCACTTTTTCAAGCAACATTCCTGTGTCGCTGGATCCAACTGTGCCAACCACCCTCTGTCACATCGGACCTACTAGGCTGGAAAATGAGGAAGACAATTAGTTACTGGAATCTTTGAAAATCAAAAGGTATTGCTAGAATCTGATGCTAATTGATAAATTAGTCGAAGGGATCTTGATGTTTATGACTGGAAGCTGTGATTGCTGTAGATAAACAAATATAATTAACATTTAATATTGTGTCTAAATATGCATTTAATTAATAAAATTAATTCAGATTCAAACACAATGAATATATTATACTGAAACCAGCTACGTTTAGTGTATCAGATGTTAACAAATATTCATTAGTTAGTTAAATTGCTATGATTATCATGGTATTTTTGTACTTCACACATAATTCTATATTTGATAAACTGAACAGTTGTGAATAATCTGTTCTCAGTATTGCACTCGGCTCATTGGTTTAAAGTTAGACTGTTATGTTCTTGGCTTCCCAACCACATGTCCATTGTCCTCGGTTTTCCATGAAATCTTTAAAATGATGTAATATCATTTTTAATTATTAACCATGTGTATCGAGCATATCAACGTAATGCCAACATTCAAACTATTTTGTTATATATCTCTAACTATATAATTAGTTGTGAACTATCAGAAAATAAATTTTATAAGAAATTCTTGAACTATATGAATAGTTTTAAGTTCATATTTTTGTCGCTTTAGTTTTAATATTGTCTTATCAAATTTTTAAAAATAAATGATTTTCTATAGTATTCTCATCTAATTTCAGTCATCTGCTACAAGCCATTACTAGTAATTATGTTTCCTATAATTTGTAAAAAGGACTCTTTATTTATGTAATGTTGAATTGACAATACTGGAAAATTAATCTGTTTTATAACTGTCAATTTATTGATTTTGAACCTCAATATTGTTTAAGGGAGCTGTAGTTACAGTTATAAAGAGACACTATGAAAAACCAAACTAACTAAAATAAGTTAATGAAAGGACAAAAATAATATACTTAATATTTAGAATAGGCTAAGATGAAATGACAAAAATTTTTGTTGGTATCTGTTCTTTTGCCGATTTTGACATTTGGTTTAATATGTGTGCAGAACTCCAAAGTGCGGTGAATGTAATACATAAATGAAGAGGAACTTCCAAATAACTGTTTCAGATGGGAGCCATTAAAATTTTTTCTGACCCTTTATTTGAGTAAAAATGATGTTAACGAATTGTGGTAAAACTAAGCATAAGAACTAAATTTGACAAGCCCGGCTAAGAAGTAGTAATGCTGATTTTTTAATAAATTTTAGTGATTATATTTTTTAGTTTAACTCTCTTATTTTTTTTTTTTTTGTATATGGAACATGTTTGGGTATCATGGATGTATATTTCATAGGAACCACCATTTTGTGACCTTTAGAGTACAATAAACACAATAAAATTACTCCTTTAGTGCCAAATTACTCCTATGAGTAGATCAGTGGACATAGTTTTGTTGGGGTTTCCAGGAGAGAGATTGCAATAACCTGATGTTTATATTATAAATTTCCGAATATATTTATTATTACCTTGATATATTTTTCTATATGCACATCTACCAACAAAAACATTATGGATGCACAAAATTTAAACACCTGGTGGTCAGTTGTATTTCAGTACTAGAAGGGTGTGTGCATGTGATGACTATGGATGATGTCTTAGTCATTGAAATGTTGTTTTGTATTGTATTATATAAATAACGTCTTTATTGTGGAAAATAGTGTTTTATTTCGTTTGGAGTTTCAATTCAGAGTGTTGATCATTTATTATAGTGAATATTTCTTGTAGTTTAATATTGGTGATCATTCTGTAACATATGAGGTGAAGCAACATAACAACTGATTAGGATTTGAACCCCAATCACCAGTTTTGTACTTCCAGGCCATCATTTTAATTACTATTCAGGGGGTTCCTTACTGGTATTAAATCATAAATATATATATAAATTTTATTACTAGATTTTTTGTTACATAATTGAATTTTTTCCTTCGGAATAAATGTCAGAAAATAATTCAAACTATTGAAATTATGTAGATAATTCTGAATTTTGTTCTTTCTGAGAAAACATCATTATATCAGAACACAATAAAGACTTGTATTAATAAAAACTATTTCAAAAGTACATTTTAATTCCAATTTTGGTTGTAAAATAATCTCAGGCTCTATGATATATGTATTGTGGCATATATCTCTAGTCCTTTCTTCTTTAAAAGTACTAAATCAAATTCGATAAAACTTAACAGAAACTTTCCTCGGTTCAATGACGAACATATTTGTGAAACATAAAAATTCAATCATTGTTATCAAAATTGTAACTATTTACTTGTTAGTTAAAAAACTCATATAAAAAGAATAGGGATAATTAGCCGAGACGAAGAAGAATAAAGCCTGTCACGTAAAACTAGACAAATTACAAAAAAACTGAATTAAAAATAATAATGAAATTTATAAAAATGTATTGAATTAATTAATAATTTTTCATCTGCTCTAAAAAAAAAAATATTATGGCAACTGAAAAATTAAATGTTTTGTTTTTAAAATAATATTTTTGATCCAACAAGTTGATGCTTATCACACAAATGAACCTATACATAGGTTTTCTCAATATTGTAACTTGGTGTTAATGGGTATTGTAGTTGTATATTAAGTAATTGCATATTTACTGTGCAAATAAAAACATAATTATTTGAAGTTACAGGGGTGTAAATTCTACAGTTCTGCTAAGCTATTCTGAAAGTGTTGGAATGATTTACCTTTGAATCCAGACTAGTGTGGGACTGATTTAATGTGTGGATGATATATAGCTAGGGTGAATACAGGCTAGTCATACAGGCATAGATAGGAATGAAACTACTGATCGGTTTGTTAGGGCCAATGCTCAAAGAGTCTTCTATAGTCTTGAACCCTTCTGTGATAGGCCCAAGGATTATCTAAGAAATGTAGTTGAAGCCTGTAGAGAGAGATGCTCGTCTCTCCACATTGTGAGGAAATTTCTGAACTTAAATAGGTAAAGAATGTTATTCAATTTTCAAAATTGAAATCAATAAAATATTTATCACTGGATAAAAAGGACTTAAGACCTAGGGTAGGTAGGTCTGTTGATTGGTCACTGCCCAATGACATATCACATCATGAAAATGGAGTTAGTAAAACAGGATACCTGTCGGTTCTGCCAATGGGAAGGAGTTGGTGAACATCTTCTGTACAAATGTGAAATGTTTGTTCAGCAGAGAATCAGTGAATTTGGTAGCATCTATGGGCCAATAATATTTTAGAGATACTGATCCCATGGTCCTCACAGATTTTATACGAAGCCATACTATTATATGGGAATAATATGAAATGAATACTAGTCACCTTCCAAAATAGTCCCATAAGGGTAGCAGTGAAGATGGGCTTGTGTGAGCTCTTTCAACCATTTGTATAATGAGTAAGTAATAAGCGTACAAAGCAAAATGCAATCTTTTAGTTCGAGGTTAACTATAGTGAAGTTTCATTCACATAAAAAAGAGGAACATTATTTTTATTTTATTGAGCTTTTATCTTTTAATTCCTGTCTTTTATAATGGGTGGTCTAGTAAAACCTGACAGTTTTCAAAATAAAATAACTCTATAGGAAATAACAGTAATAATTTAATACAATAGCCAAAATATGTACATAGTTACGCCATTTTCATCTATGGAATATAACATCACATAGGTGTTCCCACCAATCTCCACACATTTTTATAATCTTTTCTGAAAAATTTCTATTACTCGACAGATTATGGACATTGAAATTGCAGCAACTTCATTCTTTAAGGAGTTCTTTAAATCGGCAATGGTGTGACATTTTGTAACAAAAAATTTGCTCTTGAGATACCCCCACAATCAAAAATCATAAACAGTTAGATCCGGAGATGTGCAGGCCATGCGATATCACCAAAACATGAAATGAGATGCCTCGGGAACAGTCTTCGCAAAACAGTCATTGGTTCATTTGCCGGGTACAGAGACGATCTATCTTGTTAATACCATATAGAGTCCATTTATATTACAAAATGCTGCAATCCTAGAACTAAAAAGTTCTGAATCATTTCCTTCTATCGTTCTTTATTCACAGTAACTGTTGCAGCATTTTGATTTTAAAAAAATAATAAGGGCCAATAACTCCAAAACGTGCAACACCACAACATATAGTAACTTTGTTACTATGCAGAGGTTGTTGATGGATTTCCCTGGGGTTCTCTCTTGACCGTTAACAACAGTTTTGGGTGTTTACATTATCAGATATCCCAAAGTGAGCTTCATCAGACATTACTAAACATTGCACAAAGTTTTCATTGTCAATGAGCTGCGTCTTTGACAAAAAAATAAGATTTAATGTGATTTAATCAGGATCTGCAGGATTGAGTTATTTTGCAACTGCTAACTTGTAAAGATAAAAAAATTCAAATCAAGATGTAAAATTTCTTGTAAACTTGTCTTTGAAACTCCTAAGGCGGCAGATTGTTTCCTGGTTGGTCAGTTTGGCCTTTGCAGTAGATACGCACACATTTTCGACATTGTCTGGAGCACTACGGATCTAGGCCTACCAATTGGTTTTACTTTTAATGCAGATGCAATATTTCTGAAATTGTGCACCCAGCTTTAATAGCATTTCGACAAGGAATAGTGCCATAACAAGGAACATGGAAATTGTTATGAAATAACCGTTGCGTAACAGTTACAGACTTATTATTTTTAATACAATTTAGATAACAAAAGCATGATGTTTTTAAAAACTGTTGGGCTATGTTGGACCATCACCAGTTCTTCTTCTTAATTATAGTGTGATTGATATATGTTTGACTGTGATAACAATGGAATAAAAAGAAATAACTGAAATCAGCAATAAAAAAATTCAATTATAATTTGTACAATTTAAACAATATTTTCAGTAATAAAGTTCATATTCCTCGACCACACGTGTTGGTGTTTTGCGTGGTTGTTTATTTTTACTCTGAGTAACAGTTTCGACATCCCTCCCACGTATTGAATCCAAATATTCAGAATCTGGACTTGGTGTAGTCAAAGCTGAAGGATTCCTTGTTCCATTGTCTCTACCCATGTTAAACAATCCATTCAGCCATCTTAGAATAAATGAACAGCTAGATGAAGCATTTCGACTATCTGAAATAATTTACCTTTGTTATGAAAGTCTAACTATTTCACATTATAAAGAAAGTCTTTAATTTTTATATTCAAAAGTCTTTTAGTTTGTTTATATACAATAAGAAATAGTACGTACTTCTACTTGTTCCAAATATATCATTCACAACACCTGTGATCCAATCTAGAAAATTTCTTGGATTGTTTGAATTATCAACCTGACGTTTTTGTCTTTCGTAAACCTGTAACATTAAATTAGTAAGCTTAAATTAGATTGTAAAAAACCAAAACAAATAAATTTACGAGTAATTACAGTAGAAGCATTTCAAAGTTATTGGTATTAAAGTTACCAGATAATGGCAGAAAATTGGATTTTGGCAAATGCTCTAAAACTGAATAACTTGTTCGAACTTGTTAGTCTTAGTTATTATGACAATACAGGGTTATAGGTAATATTCTAGTTTTAGTTATAGTTTCCAACATAGTCCTTGAATACTAGCTCTTTCTATGTTTGTCAAGTTCTAAGTGTTTTCACTTGATAACAAGAGTGAACACACTCTAAAAACATCATGTATTAATATTTTAATATACAAATATCAGAATAAATTATGTTAATAATTGCAGGAATATTTAATAAAAAAAGATGAGTAGCAGTGTAGATGCAACCGGGTAGCAGTGTAGATGCAACCGGGTGTTTTAAAAGCTCAACAATTAACTTCTGCATGGGTGCAAGTATTAAAATATAAATTAATCAAAGTACTTTAAAATCTAATACACAACAATCCACAATGTTAGCCTATAAAACAAATAAGATTATAAATTAAATGAATTTATTCTTTCACCAATACAAAATAAGTTTAGTAACTTAATGTAGAAGAATATATTTTAATAATATAAATAACTAATGATTTTTAGATAATTTAGTTTTAACAGGACCTCCTTTTTTGTTGGGTAATTCAATATTGAGATAAGTGTAACACGAGTTATTCTTAGACATAAATAAATAAACAAGTTTCTTTGCACATGCCTTACTCTTCCCCCACTCTTTTAGCTTCATCCCCCCTTACACTTCCTCTGCTTTAAGTCAAGACTACCACAAATCAGTAACTCAGTATTATTCATTACTGTTCAACCACATACTCTTTATACATAATCACTTTCTTCCCTGTGTTTATTGTGGGATCCTCCAAAAAATAATATGGAAGAAATTAGTTTTCTGTATATAAACATGAGTTTATATTTCGGTAAAGAATATCCGTTCTGGAAATGAACCATTAAAGTGTGCCATCTAAAGGTAGGCCTTCATGTTGGAATTTGGTTTGACAATAGTAAGTTGTCATTTGTCAAAGAATTCAAATTTATGTATTGTTGGTGCAAAGAGTTAACGTTAGTTAAAAGGTGTCCGTGTCAACTAGGCATGGTGGACAAAAAGTTACCGACTTAAATAATTAAATGAGAGAAGTTTGTGTTCATTCTGTTGAGAAGAAAAGTTCTGGTCAAGTCGCTGGTGTCGGCATGAATGTGGAAATAGATGAAAGTTTATTTACAAACTATTTTCAACTATGTATGATTTAAGATTTAGAGGAAGGATAATTAATGTATATTTTTGATGCAATGTTGATGTACAACTTCAAAAAACTTTCTTTTCTAGCTCATGGTACTCTTATATCTGTCATACTTCTTAGAATACTTGAGCTCTAACCCTAAGAAGGATATCTGTCATAAACTTGAGCTCGGGTTTTAAGACTACATTTCCTCTGCCCCATATATTTTCATTACCTTGTATTTATTTATAAACATCTCAGTGGTATTATAGATAACTGTTGATGAAGAGAAGCTCAAATCTTTTAAAATAACTACAAAACCTGATTTGTGTGCTGTAACTTAACCATATTTATTTCTGGAAATATGTTTTTTCATGTACAGTAGACTGTTGATTATCCAAACTAAGAGTTTGGAAATAAAGCTAAGTTTTCCTTAGCCATAATTTCCAATATTGCCTTTTAAATCTTATATTTTGGGCACTTTGGTTAATGTGCAGGATGGTCGCCGTCACAATTTGCACACTTTTCATCGCTATTACACCATTCAATTTTGTGGCCTTTTATGGCACACGGTTCACAAACTTCCTCTTTAGAGAAACAACGCTTTGGATTTGGAATGTATGGTCTAACAGTTAAACTATAGACTCCAGCAAACACTCGCTCAGGAAGATTTGGAGTAGCAAATAAGACAATTGAACCGGTTGGTTTTCTCTCATCATTCTCGGTTCAATAAATACGATCAACATTAGTCATGTGTTGTTCGGCAAGCTCTTTCAATATTTCGTCCATGAGGTCACGACAAGAAATAACGTTCTAGAAGAATTTAAACCTTTATGAGGTTCAACACACACATTAACGACATTAAAAAGGGACTTCATTTTTAATAGAGAGTGATCTGCTCGGGTTCCTCGAGGGACGCTAAACCCCTCTCAATAGGTACATATAGTTTACACCCCCCTACGATGAGAACCCTAAGTAAAGATGAATGTAAGATACTGTATATAGGTGCACTGTATGCATGTCTATATGGATGATAGTTTACGAGTTGTGAGGGTTTGGTGAGTGTTTGACTGGGTCGAGATGCCAACCCCTTCTTATTAGGTGCAGCTAGTCTGCACCTCCCTGCAGGATCATATTTTTATTAACTAAAGGCTCATGGGATGTTGTAGTTTTTAACAGTTTAAATTTCTTTTATTACCTGTTACGAGTGACTGTCATACTTTGGAATGATTTTTATAATATAGCGTATATCACTTATAACAATGTTATATATAATATACTGTGCAGTTTTGGTCATTGTAAACAATAACACTGTACAGTAAGCCTATTTTAAAAAAACAACTGCATAATAAGTAGACATAAATTTTAAAATAAATACTGTAGTACACTAAACTTAAACACTTTAATATGAAAATACTGTACAAACAGTACAAATAATTTGCATTGTTACTGATTTTTTTAGCGTAAATATTCAGGTTCAGCAGATCCTCTACTAATTTATATAGAGGATTATTATAACATAAACCTTTATTATGTTTTTAAAATCTATCATTTTTGTTTGATTATTGTACTTCCTAATCTCATAGGCATTTTGCATTTTACTGTACATTTCTTTCAAAACCCCACTATTTAATACATTATCGAATCATGATTAAAAACAACAAATTTTGTAAAGTTGTAACTGCACTAAGAGTTTTTGGAATGCATTGGTAGTCGAAATTCTTCTTCTTCACCACTACTCCATTGGCTATCTTAGATTGCTGATATATTCTTTAGTTAATGCGCAGACAAGGCAACATCGTTGTCAATGTTGATGAACTTCCCAATTTCAGTCCTAGATAAAGAAGACTCCTAAAGCTGTTGCTAAAACTGGTAAGTCGTTATAAAGTCACTATAAGGGATTTACACAGTTATTTATAAGTGATATCATATTTATTATTAAAAATTATTTAAACACTTTTAACTGTACTGCAGGTATTGATATTTTCCTCCCAAAAATTTATCGAACGATGTGTTTGGATAATTGACATTTCGGTTAATTGACATTTGTATAATTGATGCCTTATATATAATTATATAAATTCAAATATGATTGTATTTGAATTGTCATATTCAATACTTATGGGTAAAAACATAAAGTAGTTGACCATTAGGCATTTGAGCAATTACCCAACTTTAAAACCAATCAATTTGTTCGTATATTATGTAAAAAAAAGTTTCATAGTTTCTTCACCCTTTGAACAGTAACGACGCAACAGTTACGTCACTTCGCTACAAGCCACCTGCAGTAACGACGTCACTATTGCATTTTTATATTTATCCTAAAGCAGTGTGAACGTATATGTTGCGATCTATTTATTTTTATTGGTGAATCCCTCGGTGATTTTTAGAAGCAAATTATTTTAGTTCTAATCACATCCGCTAAGTGTCAGAAGCGTGTAGTATGAGTAATGTGTAGCGCTACTGTACGGGCCAGCTAGATCACGCCAAATGGTAGAATTTGTGTCCCGCCTTCACCGGAGTCAGTTCGGCTGTTTCACGGCTACCAGCAACAAGTGTTATGTTTATGTATTCATGAATAATAGCTTTATATTTTAGGACAAGGCTTACAAAAATGGATTGATTAGGAAACAATGAAATCTTTGAAATAATTATGAATCCTGAGAGTGGTGACGAAAGTGATGTTTCAGTGGTGAAGGCTTGACTTTATATTATTTATACCAGCAACAGGAAAAATAGAAAAGGATAGAAGGAAATGCTTTATTTGTAAGTGGAGAACTATCCAGCCCTAAAAAAGAAAAGACACTCCTTGGATGTGGAGGGAATGTGATGTCGCTTTGTGCCTACCTAAATGTTTCCGTACCTACCATACTACAAAAAACTTTTAAGGTACCTAGTATAAATATTTTCAAAACTTATCTTTTTATATGATGTAGGCCTATACAACGTGAATATATATTTGTATTTCAAAAATAAAACTACTATAATCTTTGTATAGACGGCTTTTCTTTATTTTTCCTATTGGTTCCTACCAAAAATGGGGTTTAAAAAAAAAAAAAAAAAATAGTTTGTTTCATATCAAAAAGTGGTTAAATGACATTTTTCTCACAAAATGTCATAATTTCTGAACTAACACAATATAAAGTATCAATATAATGATAAAAAAGTTATTTTAATGAATTTTAAAAAAACTCACTTTTTGGGGCCTGTGGATGTTTGGAAAGTTAATGCTCAAAGGGTTAACAAAATATACTATATAGCATTTTCAATTAAATGTTAAGCAAGTAATTGAAATTTTTGTGAGACAAAATATTTTTAAAATTTACGTTAAGTTGAACATAGTAACATGTTTATAAATAAATAGTGAGCTTGACTTGTGAGATAGAAAAAAATACCTAACTGAGAATGGCGACTTTGTCGTTGAAATGCGTTTCATTAAATAAACATATTTTTTGTGAGATATTGTTTTAAGAGTTTTTTTTTCTATATAGTAACATGCATTTACCACATTTCAATAAACTTACCTCTTTGGAATATTCCATATGTGTTTTTTTCTTATTGTAGTATTTATCACCAGATAGTATAGTTATATCATCTAAACACAAAACAATTCTGATAAGGAAAGAAAATCATATTAACACACCTTTATATATGTTAGTTCATTTGCATACGTAAAATTTAAAAAACTAAAATTTTATTAAATACTTTATCTACTCCACACCTCAAACCATATGTTAGCTGTTTTCTATGCAGATATAAATTTTAAATAATAAAATTAAAATGTAAATACAAAATAAAAATAATATGAGGTGTTTTTTTTTTTTTTTTTTTTTCATCACGAAGAAAAATGGTTTAACAAGGTAGAGTCACAAGAATGGATCTCGTGATGGAAGAAATCAGGTATTTATTAGCAATTTATTTTATACAAGCTCTGTTAAAAAAAAAGTATACGCTCTTTGTCTGAGAAAAATCTGGACATCTGAAACCCAAGTTCCTTTCAAAATAATCATCTCCTTGGGATTGAACACACTTCCCCCAGAAGTTCCACCATATTTGGAAGCATTTCTGGATTGCCACTTGGGAAATAGAGTATGTTTTCTCGTGAGTGAAAGTCTCACTTAGTGGAATTTTCGGAGAATAGCCCAAAATCAGAAGGAACCATGTGAGACACTAACATACCACAGGAGTGTTGTATACAGCCAAGAAACTCTGGATCAGATTAAAGAAATGAAATGGTGAATTGTCATGATGGAGTTGACAATTTTTTTACCCACAAGGCCGGTCTTTTGAGTTGCACAGAATCATGAAGGTGAGAAACAATTGAATAGCTCTGAGGTATGTACTTACTATGCATCACACTAAGGAAATCAAAGAAATAGGCCAACACTAACAGCACACCTACCATGTTTTTTCTCCTCAGAAATATTAAACGTCTTAATAGTGATGATTTGTTTTCTAGATGATAAACTCACGATTTGAGGTGTTTAGCATCTCTTATGAGACTTGTAAATGGAGTGGTTTCTTCTGCATTATAACAACTTAAGCTTGAATATTATGGAAAGTTTCCATAAGACCAAATCCTTAGTCAAAATGGAATGTTAACCAGCGCTTATCACCACCTCGTTCACAAGTTTACGGGTGAAAAGACAGCTCAAGGATAAAATAAAGCAAAAGCTTAAAGTTTCAAATATTTAATAGTATAAATGAGCTACAATTGTTTTACCTTGCGACATCGTCAGGCAACGATGCCACAAGGCGAAACTATTGTAGCTCATTTATACTATTAAATATTTGAAACTTTAAGCTTTTGCTTTATTTTATCCTTGAATATGGAGTTTCAACAAGAAATATCTGCTATTACATTAAAGTTGAAAAGACAGCTGTCCTGCATGGTTAAAATCCACACTTTGTTAAGGACCTTGTCATTTTGGGTTTTTGAGAGTTCACCAGAATCTGAATTACTCTCCTTTAATGTGCAACCATCTTTGAAACAATTATTGTACCACACCTTAATTTGTCTAATGCCCATGGCATTATTACCGATAGCAGCTGAATATACTAAATTTTTTCTACTTGAGTATTATGAAGTTTGACAAACCACTGTTTAAGTCATTCCATCATTTCATGAATGATGAAAATCTTACGGGCTCTGTGTATACTCTTTCACTTATAGGCTGACTGCAGGTGAGAAAAATGTACACAAATGCATAAAAGGTACTTGTTACCTCCACACTGGAGGTCACTCTCATGCCTCCTTTGTATCATGCACGAAATATTCAAGTTGGATTTTTGAAACAAATCTAACCTTTTGAAAAAGCAAAAGCTTTATACAAAATGAATTTAATGTATAGTTGAGTACTTGAATGATGAAATGATTTATAAAATCATTATTATTTCCCTTTTTTATTTGAGTTATAGACTTTTCAAATAGAAGATTTGTATGTATAGTAGAACCCCTCTAATCCGTCACCTTCAGGACTGGGGGCATGGTCGAAACGCAAAAAAGGTCGGATTATCCGAAAAAATCCAATATTTATTACATATTATATAAAGACACTTTTTTTACAGTGAATTAAGTGATATATAAACTTTAAAAAGTCATAAGTCAAAGTTTACAGTAACGTGTTTACATTTTCCTCCTGACATGTTGACAAACAAACAACTATACATACAATGAGTCTAGCAAGTACTATGACAAATCAATAGAAACAACACAGCACTGAAGCGGGCAAGCGATAACAAACCGTAAACAATGGCGCGTGACAGGCCATGAGTCATCGACAAGTCAGCACAAGCTCGTGAGCTCGAGCACTGTCGGATTAACCAGAGCGACAGACCAGACGAGGGTGGATTAGAGGGGTTCTACTGTAAGTACAGTATGCTATTGAAACTAAAATTAGATTATAAATTTGATATTCATGTTTAATGTGAATTTCATGTTTTAACTCATTGTGCCCTTTCAAATTATATTTACAGAGAAAATTAAGTACAGTGCAACCTCGTTAAGTCGGCCCCCTTCAAGTCGGATCTCCGGGTAACCCGGACCGGTTTGCAATAAATAAACATAAATTAATATAAAATATACTTTTTGGTAGCGCTATTGCTTTATACGAGCGCACAATCGTAGCGTATTGCACGGTGATCGTGTTTCCGCCTAGTTCATGAAACCAAGTTTGTTTGCCGTGACTGTACATCTGATGCCTAACTGTAGCGCTACATGCCTGCGTGGTGAGTTATTGTCACCCAGGTGATACAGACGAGGAAAACGCTGAAGAACCAGAAGTCATCAGTCATGCAGAAGCAGCATCTCACTTGGATGAATTGATGGTGTATTTGGAGAATCAGAACAAGACCGGCCGAGCTTGTCATGTTGAAACAGATGCGCGTTTATGCGGTACGTAAACGTTACTCGAAGCTGACGCAACAGAAATTTACAAGATTATTCTCCAAAAAGTAGACATACCTGTACAGTCCACAGATGTGTTTGTTGTTTTATTGTGAAGAGTAAATATTTTTAAAGTGTTTTTCTCCGTAATAAAGGAAATCATTGTAAGTACAGTATGTATATTTTCATTTTTTTGTGTGTGTTTTCTGCTCCTTCTCCAGCTAACACGGATTTTCGTTATGTCGGATCGGCCGCGGTCCCAGCTGGTCCGACTTAACGAGGTTCTACTGTATTGTGATTGTACTATAATTTTGATTTGATTTTTGAAAATGTTTTCAATGCTTCTTGATATTTTGATCCTCTATTAGATCATTTTCAGAATGAAATTTACTGTCTGTCTGATTATCTGTTTGTATATGTTTTTTAAATATTATCTTAATAACAGTTCGTCTAATTGATTACAAATTCTAGTTTTATGTTGTGTTAATACACCATGGAATGAATAGATTTTAGCCAAAACCGTTTAATAGGTGAAGATAAACATAGTACTTGGCCCCAAAATGAATAATTATTTAAAATTGTGGTATGATTTTGATGAAACTCAAATTATCTATGTACTTTGGCATTCTGATTTGAACTTGATGTTACGTTGTTAGTAACTGACTCTCTGTAATTCCTCAAAATTGTAAACAAAACAAAAACTTTGATGAACAGTTTTAATTCATAGTTTTGAATAATATGCTAATTAAAATTTGATAACAGGTTACATGTTACCCAAAAAATCCAAAATAAATCCAAAACGATGAAATGAGTTTAATATAAGTGAAAGTTGTTAAATATTTCAATCTAAATAATCAAACTTTTCCTCTTTATTTTCTTTGTATGGTATATCTTACTTTGTATTTCTCATTATGTGTTATTAAGTATGAAATGGTGTTTATTTCAATTTAAATAAATTAACATAACCTAAATACTTTTGGTGCGAGGATAGCAGAAACAAGCTAAAATGATTTGCAAGAGGATAAAGAGAAGAAAGAAAATAATACATTAAATTTAATACTTACATCAAAGGAATTATTAAAATTTTGAGAATATATACATTATGTATTTTTTAAGTTTAAGAAAGCTTGGTGTCCACTACTAGAGTCTTCCATGTATTCTACCGATTACATAAAACTCATTAAAACAAATTATCATTTAAACTGTCCAAGATATGTACTTATTAATGCCTGATATTTTGTCTGTTTGTTCCTTGCAAAATTTTCCTACTGTCGTTCTCTTTATGTTTTCTACAGAAATATATAACTACGAAAATGGATGAGATATGGAGTTCAGATTTGGATATATATACACATGAGGTGCGACAATAAAGTAATGAGACTGATTTTTTTTAGCAAGACATGACAACCTTGGAGCTTGCGTAGGCACTTTGACCTTGATGGTTAGACTAATTATTCTAGTCCAAGCAGCACATCCTTGAGAACGTTCAGTATCGAGTTGTGTTCTAATCAGCAAACAAGTGTTTTTGTCTCTCATTACAGAAATGAAATCGCAAAATATTGCATAACGGCATGGCATTTCTTTTTGTATTAAACTAGCTGACAATGTGATGACAACTTTCGGTAAGCTTGAGCAGTCTTTTGGAAATGAGGTTATGTAAGAGCTCAAGTTTTTCGTTGGTATAAAATGTTTTTTGAAGGCAGAACGAATGTTGAAGATGAAAACTGCAGTAAATGACCATCAACCTCACGGACAGACGTCAACATGGCCAGGGTACGTGAAATCGTACGATCTGATCGAAGACTATCTGTTAAAATGATTGCAGAAGAAGCCAACATCAATTGGGAAACTGTTTGTCAAATAATAACTGAAGATCTGTACATAAGAAAAATTTGTGCATAAATGGTTCCCAAAAATATCATAGAGGAACAGCTTGAAGCACAGAAAAAGTGGCAGCTGATTTGATATCTTTGAGAAGGAGTAGTATGATTTCATATGGTCAGAGATCATGTCTAATACATAATCCCCTATGAAGATTGTTGTGATTTTAGTATGTCTCAACTTATCATGGGACTGCTTCCATAAACCCTCGCACTGCAAGTGATAAGCACTCTTCCTAGCCTCTGTCCTATGTCTATTCCTGTAGGTCTATAGAAAGAATGTTAAGGCAACAGTCCAAAGATATTTCAGGGTCACTAAAATAACTCCTGTTACTGCAAGACAGGCAAGTCTGAATTCCTGCCAGATATATAATAAAACAATTTATTCTTGTTATTCTCTCTAATGATTGAGAAAGTGAAGTCTATTTAAGATATATTTGGAGTTTTATTGTGTTTTCTATTTGTATGCTACTATGTAATACCAATCCAGTCATAATAAGGTATAATTGGAATCATTAACTTCTAGGTGTTACAGTCAATCACTAAGAAATTATATTTTAACTTTTTTCTTTTTTATCAAGAACTCTGTTATCCTTAATCATTAGAAAAACTGTAATGCCATTGAGTTTGTTGTTCAAAGTGAAACATATTTTGTTTCTCGTAAAAGTTCTGTAAATATGAAAATAAATATTTGTATTAATTGGTTTTCGAGATATTCAACATTAAAAATTTTAAATACCCACCATTTTGAAAATGTACAAAATACAATTTTGATTTTTATTAGATTAGTAAAAATTACATACAAAATATGGACACAATATTTTTGATGTTGTATAAAGGCGAAAACCTCATGGTTTAATCATAGTCATGGTTAAAAAGAAATTAAAAAAAAAAAAAATAGAAATTTGTAGTCCTCAAATACTCTAATAATGTAAGCGTTATAAGAGAGCAAGAGTTGGTCAATAGAGAACTAACAGGTAAGATGATAAAGAGGAGACTAATCTAAGACTTGGACTCAATATCTCATCTATTTCCAGTTATACTTTTTTTTTAAAAAAAACCATGAATGAGAGAAAGAAAACTACTGTATGTGTTTTCAGATATATGTTCATAGAAAATTTAAAAAAATTAAAATGTTGCAAGGCACATGGTGAGAAAATATCAGACATATTTAGTATATACCCTGTGTATATATATATATATATATATATATATATATATATATATATATAGAGAGAGAGAGAGAGAGAGAGAGAGAGAGAGAGAGAGAGAGAGAGAGAGAGAGAGAGCACAATATGAATACTTGCCCATATGGAAAGACCAATCATCTATGATTGCAACTCCTGGTGAAAACCCCCAGTGAGTATTGTTACAAACAGTGATATTCCAAGCTGGCTGGTGTAGCACTCTATCTCCAAAGATCTTCCATGAGAAACCAGTTGTAGATGTTTCCCATGTAAGTCTTGCTGATTCATTTGTAACTGAATTTTGATAGTAAAATGCACCTTGACTGATATCTGTACACAAAATTTTACACATTATTTAGAATAGCAAAAGTACTAGAGTTAGGCACACAGAATTTCAAAATTATTCAGGTTTATTATGAGATTATTGTTTTTACATGAAGAAGAAACAGAGGAAATAAGATATTATATATTGGCTAAAATTACTAAAACCTACTAAGACAATATAAAAGTTGTCACCGTTAAATATAAAACTCTGAGGATTTATAAGAGTTATGTTAATTTTAAAACATTTTTTTTGGAACAAAATTTGATTAACATTTCTAATGCTGATTAAAAAAAACTTAAAATTTTATGTTTTACAAAAGGTAGTCCCAAATATTGAATTACCTATCCAAAAAAAGGCATATCATTCTTCAACCATTCATGTATTATGTTTTTAACCCAAAATTATATTTTTATAATTGTATAATAATAAATTTCCCAAATATGTCAATATTCCCATTATCCAATAATAATCTGCATAATAGAAAAGACCACACCCATTTCTCTCTGCACATAGGTAATAATTATGTAAATAACATAAATAAATGAATACATGTAAACAAGTGATTACAAATTCAGTGATTTTGGTAGGAAAATTTTAAAAAAAAGTATTAAAAACATTTAAAGTAATATATTTATTTTGAGAAGTAATCAGTGACATTTAATGTAAAAACTTAAAAATCTTACATATAACTACTCAATTTTGTTTGTAGGTTATATCTATTGTATAAAGTGTATATCAGTCTGAATTCATTGTCATAATTTGTTAGCTTTTAAGTTAATAAATTTGAATTTGTTCTTGTATTCTGTTAGTTAATGATATTAAGTTGGCAGGCGTCACTTGGTTCCGGGTCCCACAATGCAATGGATATCATTAACATACAACTCTATAGTTGTGTCTACATTCTAACAAGGTGCTAATAATTATCTAAAATACATATGTTTTCCTTTATAAATTATATCTGACAATAAAATTCATAATTCATTATATAATAGAAATATCGACAAGCTAAAAATGTAGGGAGATCTGCCTTATGGTTTAAACTAATAATTGTAATTTTATAAAAATTTGATCTAAGTGTTTTAATAAAATTTTGTTAAAATGTAGCTTGTTAAGGCAAAAATTTAAAAAAAATACCTTTTTTATATTTTGGGTGTTATCATTCAAAAATCTAAGAATGATTACAAATTGTTAGTGAAATGTGAAGATTTATAACACAGGCCAATGTGCCAAACTGCAAATAATAAAAATTGTGGCACTTAGATTTTATTTATTTTTTTCAAAATAACTTTTGGTCCATAAAAGTTTTTTTTTTACCCATGAAATAACTTTTTCTAATATATATATATTGTGTGTGTGAAAATAAAAAAAAATAATAAAACTGTATACCTGAGTACAGGAAACCACTGTAGATTTCGGAGGTTTTCGTTGTAGCCTAACAAATTTTGTAATAAATTAAAACAACAATTTTTTTTTTTAAAGTATAAACCACAATATTTTAATTGAAACTTGTCGACCATGGTTTCGCTAGTTAAAGCATTGTCAAGGACTTATACAAGAATGAAACAAAAAGGTTCAGTACACAATATAACAATACAGTAATACAAATTAAATAAAAAACATTTTGTCTTCTTGTTTAAAGGTGAAAAACCTCTCGGACATAAGCGGCTTAAGAAGGCACCTAGCTCTAGCATACTCTAATAGCATCAGGGGCTGGAAGAGAATAAGAGTTGGTCAAGAAAGATCAGATAGGAAAGATTAAAGAGGGATCTAACCTAAGACTATGAAGAGGTTGTAGATCCAGCTAGGATTCCTCATATTTGCTACACTCGTACTCACTATGAGTGAAACCCAATGTTAAATATAAAAAGAAATTAAATTTACAATATTTCAGTAGTTTATTCCATGATAAAATGAAACACAAAAAGTAATGCTGCAACAAGGACAATGCAGTTGTTTACTATGAACAACACACATTATAAGTAGATATAAACCTAGAATCATACTACACCGTGAACATACTCCCAATCAATCAATTTCAAATATATATTGGGGTATTTATTGTAGTTCTAAAATAGAAACAAATTTTTAATAGTAGAAATTTTTATGTTAACATTACATATAAAAAATCTAACAGGGTGTTAAAAAACAGAAAAATATAATGAATTGTTAAGTACAGTAGAGTCCCGCAAACTCAGCGTAATGTGAACCGGAAGTGTGCCGAGTTTGTGAAATGACGGGTTATCGGGAATAAGGGCAAAAAATAAATTGTAATTGAAACACCAAAGCGGCGGCGATATTAAACGACTTTGTCGATAGCGGTATCCCATTGTCGGCGGTGTAAAAACACCGCGGCACCTAAGCGGCGAGTCAAAAGACTTTGTCGATAGCGGTATTCCATTGTCAGCGGTGTAAAAACACCGCAGCATTGGCACCCGTCGGTATAGCAGACATACACCTGCAAAAACGTTTGATGGGCCGCTTTTTTTCCATGAATCAATTTAGTATACATTATGGAAAATATAACATTTCTTTTCAGTTTTCTTTGACTGGTTATGATCTACGCACAATATATACATTAAATAAAAATGAGTGAGTTATGAAAACGGAAGAGTGTCTTGGTTTCGTTTGAGACGCGGTTAAATGTGTTAGACTTGACAGAGGGGAATCTGTAAAAAAGCTTTGTGACGAGTTTAACGTGGGAAAAGTACCATCAACAATTCGAGAAATCGAAGTTATTGCCCGCTTTGGGATCTGCCAAACTTTTACGAACATCGCTGTTTTTAGCAATATATTTTTTTCCCATCAAGGTCGCCAAGTAATCCGGACTGCCGGGTAATCGAGTGCCGAGTTTGCGAGACTCTACTGTACTTTACAAACGTTGGTTGAAGTGGGATGTGGATTGTCAAAAATTGTATAACAATTCCTTTGTATATATTAACATAATAAGGTACAAACAAAAACATACATTAATGTTGAAATTGTTAATATTTATTATGTTTTATATTACCTCTGTTCAAAGCCCTGATATAAACAGAAGTCCATTTTCCTCCGCCTTTCTTAGATTTCCAACGCCATGTCATATATATACTGCTCTTTGGATCTACTTTTTGTGAATATTCCACAATTGTTTCATTTTGTGATAAGCCATCAACACTTAAGTTCCATTCATTCTTTAAAAGAAACACAAGATAATGTCTATAATTCTTACCTTAGAAAACATCGATGTAATTTAAGAATAATCTGTATTTTATAAAATGATGAAATATGAATTTAAAAAATATATATATTTATTCTACATCAGATTACAATCCATATTTCTTACATGACTAAACAATCATTACTTTGAACTTAAACAATTGCAATTTAAATATACAAATTAACAGCATTGCTGTAATACACTAAAATTAATTTATAAAAAAAAATCAAATAAACAATTTGAGTTAGAATTAGGTGCCTCTAAGGAAACCTAGAATTAATTGAGGTTACCATAATTTTATTTAACATTTACAAAAGTGACAGATGGAAATAATTAAATATTTTTCATATCAAAAGGTTGATTAAATTTATTATCAGTGTCCTTTACCTAAAAAATTTAAATAAAGCTGATGTGTATCAACATATTGTAATGAATAAAACTAGGAGTATAATAGAAGAGAAACACATGAGTAATAATAAACAAAATTTTAAAATATTAGATATTAAACAATTTTCCACATAACAAATAGCCACAATTTTAATTCCTCAAGCAGCTATAATAGAATTAAACAATTTTGTGGAGTATAGCAAAAAGATCTACGAAAAGCACCATTTAATGATCTTGTTACCTCAACAAATATCCTGCATGCAACTTTGATTTATAATCATCGCTACTAACTGAACCATTTCACACAAAGAATCTTAATAATTTGTATATATTATACAAATGCTTAAGTGGAAAAATATTACACATTTTAAATATTGGAAATGATACTGCTCTGTCCTGGGTCTGGACAATAATTTTGAACTATGAAAAGAGACTTTATATTTTGAAAATAAATTCCACCCCAGAAAATTATACCATATTGAATTTTAAAATCTAAGAGCCCAAAATAAATTGACATTAAGACCGATACTGGACAATAAAATTTTCATAATTTTAATACATCTTTCTTTAGCTTTTTAACATGATGTTTTCAATTAAAATTCTGATCAATAATAATTCTCAAATACTTAATTACATACATGTTCAATTTCTATACAAATACAACAAATTCTTTTTGCAACAATACATTTATAATATAAACAACCTTTAAACTTTTGTTGGACAGTCTATTGAAAATTATATATTTAGATTTCAGATTTAAGACCAATAAAACTCTGTTTAAATCTAATTACATATTTCTCTGAAGATTACACAATGAAGTAGCTTCATAGCACAGTGCTGTATCATCAATAAATGTTGCCCAACTTTCCTTTACATAAGTTATTGTCTATATATATAAAATAAAATTGTCTCCAGTACCAAGCCTTGCGGCACACCACTTTTTATAGATTACCAATTATTCAAACTATCGCCAACTATCACACATTGAGACCCTACCATTCATATAAGTTATAAAGCAATCATAAGCAATTCTTTTAATTCTTTCCATATACATATATATGTCTTATAATATATCATGATCCACAGTCTCAAATGCTTTAGTGATATTGATAAATATATTCCCGATACAGTCGCTACTATTCAACTTATCAGAAACAAATTTAATTATACATACCTGTAATCTTCAGAGTTTTTATGTTCTCTAAAGCCAATTTTGTTTTCATAGAAAATATTGTTTTATTTATAAATGAAATAAGATTTTTAATCATTTTAGACTACCGATAGTAAATATATTAGTCTATAATTATTAACAATAACATTTTATCACCCTTCTTAAATAAAGGTATGACTATAGCAGATTTTAATGTGACGGAAAAAACTTTGCTCTGCATTTTCAAGTTGCAATATGAAACAGGATTAAAAAATATACAAATTGTTGTACAAGACTTTTAATTTTTGTATAAAGGAAATTGTAGGGGGAAAATGTCTACCTTTAGTAAAAGTAGGTGGCCTTATTAACTTACAGAATATACCCCAGAAATTTAACTATACCCCAGAATTTCAAAAAAACTAAAATTTACTTGGCGAAGGCTAAATAATGGTCTATATTAATATATTGAAACAATTTAACATGAAAAGTCTCAGTTGTTTAAATTTCTTAAATTAATTTGTCATTACTAAAAATAATATACAGTAACTAATATAAATTTTAGAATCAAAAAATCATAGAAATTTACATTACCCCATTTCTTAAAGATGATTAAATTAATCACACAAAATATAGATAATTCCATAAGTGAAATCAGCTTTTTTTTTTTTTTACTCAGCTAAAATACTAACTCCTAATTTTTCAATTTGCATAAATTTTTCATAAATGTATAAATATTCATGATATACGTGTTAAAAAATCTGGTAGAAAATAACCACTAGAATAGCAAAGAAAGAAATAAATAAAAAAGATTGGTCTTTTATAATTAACAAACTCAGATTGATGTGTATACGCTATTCCATACAAACTGTAAAATTTGTAGGAATGTACACACTTCCTCTTTTAATGGCCTAAGTTCCGGATTGTCTAGATCTGACTTTTCTAATAGCTCTTCCAAATGGGAAATGAAACAATCAAGAAAGTTAGTTAATATTCATTCAGAAACTTAATACTCAAAACAAGTTCGATGAAAATGGACAAAATAACAAAATCATATTTTATTGAATAATAATAGAGCTTAATCCCCCCTCCATATATTTATTATAGGAGTAAAATAATTAGAGAAGGAAGAAAATTTTGTGCAAAATTGTTAAAAGGCTTAAAAATTATGCATTATACTGAACAACTAGACTACAAAAAGAACAGATTAATAAAATTTGATCCAATGGTTGTAGAGATAATACAATTTGACAGCTTCCAATTTTTAAGGATTTGGTTAATAGGTTAAAAAAATGAAGTTGATTTTTTTTTCATCAATTGATAATAGGAACATTATAATTTTGTTATGTAAATCCTTCATCTAAAAATGATAAAAATTAATTAATTACAAAACATAGAATACTAAACTTGTAATGATTTAAAATTGATGAAAACAGTACCCATTGAGACAAATCACAAAATTAATGTAATGAAAACAAACATAATTTTTACTCAAACAGAATACATAGTAGTTACTGAAGTGAATTGGTCATCGACTTTTATCAAACTTCCTATACCGTCAGTAATATAAATTAATGATAAATTTTAATAATTTGCTTTACTTACAATACAATTATCATGAGGAATACATTCAACTAAGTATACAATTTGTATTATAACTGTCAGCACACTAGCAATCAGTAGCCTGGCCATTGTTGAAATGTTAACAGCGCATCTAATTTCATGGCATTGAATGATGTGCGATACCCTGGAACCAATCTGTATAATTTAATTGTTCAATGTCACCTATGACGCAATAAAGTGTCCATCAATGGACAATGGCTATCAGATGAGAGGTGCCACACCTTTCACTTCTCAACTAAATATAGGTGTAATTTGATGAAGACAACAGTTTTATCGACCATAGATTTATATTCGCAAAAATACTTGAAAAATGATTGAATCCAGTAGTTCTGAGTATAGAAACCAATTGAAAAAATAAATGAAAATTTATTAGTTTTGTGAACGGTTGTTTAATCAATCCATCCTTATAATCATTAATCTTAAAATAATTAAAAGATATTAATGTAAAAGTAAAAAAAAAAAAAACTGCATTTTACATTGAAATTTTTTAAATAGCCTGTAAGTGATGAAATTTTCACCGGATTAGTAATTAAAAAAAAAACGAAAGCAAGCCAATTTAGAGCCACTCCTTTTTTTGAACAATGAGTTTTAGATGGAGTAAATTCTGGATTTCTTCTTAAGTTGTGTAAATTTCATATCCACACTCATTCTAACTATATCTCCTTCCCTTCAATCAGTATTAAATTGTGTATATTCACAACAAACGTGAAGTCTGTACTTGTACATAGAAGCAAAATTTGGAAAACAATCAAAACCATCTCCGAACCCTTTATTCATAAATAAATGCTTAAGAAGAACTCTATGAATTTTCTGACCAGTTCAAATTACAAACAAGGACCTAATTTGAAAATCAAATCACCTATTGAAATATCCTATCAAATGTGGGAAGCATGGATCATACTCTAAGCCCTATACAGTGTTCAGAAAATACCAAGCTCTAAGTGGTTATTATGGGTGAAAATAAAAAAAAATAATTATAGCTTTTGAAATAATTATTAAGATTAAAGTCGAAATTTGGTATACATATTTTTTATCAGTTTACCGAGAATTCAAACTTAACCTCATGCATTTTCAAAATGATGGCCATTGACATTGTTTTTAGAGGTATTTCAACATTAAAAATGTTGAACAGTCACCATTTCAACAATTTATAACACAAAGTTTTGATTGTTAATATACTGATGAAAATGTACCATGCAAAATGTTACAAAATTTGAACTCATAATCTTAATAAATTCAAAAGTTATAATTATTTTTCAAAAAACAAAATATGTTTCCACGAAAAACTGTTTTTGATCCATCATATAACATTCTCTATGCTACACATACGTGAGAAAATAAAAATAAAACTTTAAAATTGTTTTCAATGTTTCAAAATAAAAATTCAAAATCAGGTTTTGTAGTATGGTACCAAAAGAAGTGAGAGTAGTAAAAATTGCAAGATAATTTCATTTTAGGCTGGAGAAATGATATACAAGGATGTATTATCATTTTATTATATTTGTTTTTAGTGTATTATAAAAAAATCTAATTATTAAAAAGTTCCAATAATGTCTAGAAGAAAATGTTGCTTAGATTTGACTAGGATTACTTCTTAATAATAGAGTTCAAACTTAAGTCATATAAACTCTAAAATGTACAAAGTATTTAATTTTGAAAAAAAAAAGTAATTTAAATCCTAGCAATGGTCCATTTATTGCTCGCCAAAATTCCTTGTATTTAGAATAAAATTGTAAAAACAAGCAGCATTTATTCATTTTCATGTTTTAATTTATTAATTCACTGCAGATTCATTACCAGTTGGAATAATTGTCCTCAACAGGAAGTTTTGCAACATAATTTATTAGGTTTTGTTCCTACTTCCTCTGGTGTTATTCAGGCAGAACTATTGTATCCCTCAAACTGACCTTGATACTTTACAAGTTTAACAAAAATTCAATAGTGATACACAGGAAATCCCTATTGAATAATTTTTTAAAATTATTTCAAGGCATGCTTCGATTTTATTGCTGTGAATGTATAGTGTATAGGCCTTCTCTTGATCGGTTTTCTTCCTTATTCAAAAGCAGTAGGCTACCTTCTCAGAATGAGGACACGGAAAAGACTTCTGGTCCTAGAAATACCTAACTACTGAAAATGATGCATCACAATTTAAAAGAATTTTTGTACAAGAAGTGAGGATTATTAACTGTGTTTATTTCTTTATGGACCAAATATAACAAACCACCTACAAAAGCAACTTATTTGGTTATTATTAAAATTTTTGAAGGTTGGAACGTTAAAAAAAATTACTCTTTTTCTTTATATAATATAAAGAGTGATTCAATTGGTTACAATATAAATGTGAAATAATAAAATGCATTGGTTTTCATAAACTATTTATTTCTATATAATGCTTAGATATTCACATTAACATGATAAATAGCTACCATGGACAGCCCTACAGACCTTAATCTTTTTGATGAAACGTTTTATCACTTTATGACATAGCTCCTTTGATAGTTCACAAATAACTTGTGGAATGTTATCTTTTGCCTCTGAAATCGTTGTAGGATAAAAGCTTCATTACCTTCTGCTTCAAATAACCACACACAAAAAAGTTGAATAGCATGATATCACACATGACCTTGGTAGCCAATTTTGATCGCCAGAATTTATCTGCAGGATAATCTCATATCACCAACTTAACACTGCAGGGAAAGTCTTGCCATTCTTAAGCAATTAGATATATAAATATCAATCTATTAGTATATCTTGCTACAATCTCCATGGTGCTACTGCATTCTATGAATAATTTATGCAGGCAGGGCCGGATTTAGCATTTTGGCGCCCCTAGGCCCAATAATTTTTTCCGCCCCCTAGTCTGGTTAAAGTTACTTCCCCAAAAACCTTTATTAAAAAAATATATCAAACCTATGTTGTAACGAAGTTGATGCGTAATTTTGAAAAATAGTTTAACTTTACCAACAATTATTTGTTCCAATGAACTTCAAAATCAGAATGATTTTTTGTAATCAATTCAAAAAATATGTTGTTATGGCTATTTATTTTTATTTCTAGATATTAAAAAAAAAAAAAAATCTCTCGGCCGTGCACCCCCTGGGAGCTTGCGCCCATAGGCCCGGGCCTTCAGGGAAATCCGGCCCTGTATGCAGGTTCCATATAATGTCTTACTTGGTACACTCGGGCAAAGCAGAACTCATTTATGGGAGTAGTGGATAAGGTGACCAGATGTTGAATGTCTATTCATTCGAGAAAGAGATCAAATATAACATAAAAATGAATTTAAACACATAATTAACATGTATATTTTCAATGCACATACTCTGTACCAAAATGTGGTAGAAAGATCTCTCTTCAATTTAGGTAGGCACTTTTAGCATCTATTGTGGACACGCATTACATTGAAAAACCAAAAAAGGAAGACTGTCGTAAGAAGGTTTGCTGCGATTGTGAAAAACAGCATTTCCTAAACAATGTACCTACAGCATACACAAAAAGAAAACCGCAAGCAGATGTGTTGTCTACTTGCACAACACGATATGCTGATATGGAATGTGATGTTGGGCTGTCTGTCATACAATATTTTAAGAACTTTTTATAAACAAAATGCTGTGTGTTGTATATAGTTTATAAAATATTTAGTGCAATGTTTGAATATGTAAATTTTGTTGTTATTACTAAAGACACTGAAAAAAGTTAGGATAAATGTTATTTGTTTTTAAATATTTTATAACAACTAAAGGAAGACCAAAGCATTAAAATCTGTTTTTAATAATGTGTAAACATTTTGAGTAGTGAAGCTGAACAATACTGAACATCACAAATAATTAATTAGCTGTTCCTTTACAAGATAGGATAGGTTAGGTTCAATTTAATTATTATTAGATTTTAATCACTTAAATAATTTTAAAGGTATTATTAGATAAAACAAAGAAATAATATCGAAGGCTTAGGAGAATAAATGGTAATTAATACACGATACCTTAGACATTTTAGCTAAATGAACAATCATTATCACATGTACTAAATCTGATATTTCAGACAGATTGTGTATTCTACAGAGTAAAATTATGAGAATCCTTAAAAATATATTTATGTACAATTTCTGTTATACCAAGATAAAATACAAATACTTTGTAAATTTAGTACATACTGTATGTGAATTTACCTATTATTATTAAATTTATTGTTCCACAAACCTATCTTATTAATGAGAGAAATCTATACATTTGTCTCTATACTACTATACTAAAGGTATTTGTCGAAAGCAGACATGTTAATTTTACCAAAGATAAAATTTTATCAAAGCTAATGAATAGACAGCTTTTAGAACTTCATAAACATATTGACATCTCTTATAAGGATTAGGAGTAAGAAATAAAATTCATACATTTTTTAGTAAAAGATCGGCTGTTTATTCCTTATCACAAGTTAATACATGAATGTTTCTGGTCGCAGAGTATAGAAATCACAGCAGCTCCATTACCAAAAATTACTGTAACAGAAAAAGAAAAAAATCAATTAGAAACAAAATTTAAACAGTATTTTTTTACATGATTTAGATATATTTAATGTTCACTACATTCATTACAAAAACTATTGTACATGAAGTTTGTCTTGAGTACTGTAAATATATATAAGAGATCCTACAGTTGAGTTAACTTGTGCAAAATTTTATATAAAGTCGAATATATAATTTAACCTATGCAACAAGTAACAAGAATATAATGGAATTTTGTAAAAAGCAAATAAGAAATACTGTCTACACAAAGCATACTTTGTCTGATGTATCATAAATCTGAATGCGTTTATTAGCAACCTAAGTACAATTTAAGTTAACAAAACAAGAATATTCAAAGTGCTGACAACTGTAACCATAAAACATACAAAGTCTTAATTATGATTAATTTATTCACAAACAACTAGGCTTGGGGAATTTTTTCAAGTGTCATTCTCTGTGACCACTTTGATATCTGACAAATACTCTAGTTGTCTTTAAATTAGTTAAGTGGGTGTGTATCATAGCAACTAAATGTGTGCCTGCTCGAAGCTGAAATATTCTCAGACACAAGATGGGGTAAATATAATCAATTATGGTAAATGAATGAATAGAAAACTAAAAAGAAATCAAGAACTTTATTCAATAGAGTTATTTGGTAGAAGAAATTTCATTTTAATAAGAAATCAAACTTTAGTTTGATCCCCTGGGTGATCTAATGGTTTTAAAGCTCTCGCTTTAATCTTCAAGAGGGCTCAAACATTTATACTGTTAACCCAGCAATAACAAGAAGAAATTGGGTAGCAAACGGATCAAAAAAAATATAGAACAATGGAGACAAGAATTTCAATGCATTAGCCACATACTTATTGACAGAAAAGGCATCTAACAGACCTAGACAGTTAACTCTCTACAATTAGTTTAAATCATTAATTTACCAGGTAAGAAAATCTGGATAAAAATTAGATAGCCAAGCTACAATTAGGGCTCTAATTAATACCAAGAAGGAAATTGTTTTGGGTTTCTGGTAATTTTCGGTGAGAAAATTTGGTCTGAAAATTCTTTAATAGCATTTCTACTGATTCAGCAACTGCTTTGTTCATTCTCTTAAATAATAAGAATGACATCATGCCTGTTCTATGAATACAGTAAACGAAAGGAAAGAATCAACCATAAGGCTAATAAAAAATTGCTGGCTATAATTGGAACTCTGTCCAACAATATGACCTTTTACGAATAGTAGGGAATACAGTTAAAATGGGCTTTTCAGAGAAGCTGGTTCCAAGCAAACTGTGTTGTGTCATGAAAAAACAAAGATGTTTGTAGACCTAGAATCCTAATAATATCTTGATTCAGAACAATAAGTTCAATAGATTACTTTTAGCTGACAAAAAAATTTAATGTTTAGGTTTGCTAAAAATCCCGGTAAAGAATTTTATTTAAATATAATAATATATAATCTAGAAAAAAAAATCTTTGAGAAATGTAAAAAAAGTTTTAGATTTAGCTAAATTTAATTCATTTGTATTAGGAGTTTAAATATGTCTAAGTTATCTACATCACACTCCATATTCTAGCAGGCCATAAATAAAGATAAAACAACCCCCCCCCCATGATTATTCAGGATGTTAATAGAAAACACTCAATAAAACTAAATCAAATTTTAATACTACGTTAAGAAGAAAATAGCAAGTTTTAAACGACGTAATATGTATTTTAAAAGATACAATTGATTCATCTCTAATAAGATTGCTACATGCTTTGAATAAGTTGATTTAACAAAAGAAAATCATGGCGGTGTATACTTTAATTTTGTAGAAACACTGAAATTGATTTTTATAATAAAAGTACTAGCATATGTTATACATTGTTCTATATTAGGAAATTTCTAAACAGTATTATCAATTTAATACATTATTTAAACAGGCATGGAACCAACATATTGCACACCACTCAATTTCACAAATCCATGCAACTCCTACCAGTATTAAAAATGAGAGTAGACAAAATGACACTGCTGAAGGTATACCAACTGAAGTTTCAAACACTACTTCTTCGATGCCTGTAAACAATAATAGAAATTCCAGCTGCCAGTTATAAAAATAGATCATTTTAGTAAAAAAGCACGCATTAGATAAACTCGAAAGCAAATCATTTTAAACTTTAAAGAAAGTGTTAGTGTTATACCAAATGTGTTAATAATATAAATCATTTTATATTAGGATTTTAGAATTAGATCTTAGGATTTATAAATATATTATTTTTTAACAAAAATTTAGTTCAGTAGAAAAATTAATAGGACAACACTACATTATACTTCATACCAAAATTGGGGATAAAAAAAAGGTCTGAATTTCTTTAAAGTCTTGACCTATCATTTTGTTAGTATGAGTTATTTGTTATTGATTATTTGTTATGGTCATAGTAATAAAATTGTGAAACATGATCTACGGTTGAGTAATCATTTCAACTCAACATATCTCTGTGTATTTTGAGTAACTCAAAAGTAAATGATTATGGTTATTAAAGAGAAGGTTTAGTTTAGAGATGTAACGGATAGTCGTTTTGGCCGGATACCGGATATTCGGTGAGGTTCTAGGCCGAAGCGCCGGATATCCGACTCAGGTAGTGTGTGTAGTTCTAGCGATGATTCACGGAAAGACAAGTACGAACCTGTCTCTTGGACCGTAGGAGTGGGCGGCTTGTATCGTTCATGCGTCAAACACTAGTATTCAACGGTCTGTCAGTGAGTTTTTCGGTATTTGTTTTTTGTGTTTGAAGTTTTTTGTAGTTTAATGGCGACCGCTACGAAAAGATCACCTATTTATGTAATTTCATTTACATAATTAAGTATCCGGTACCCGGCCGGATAGTTGCAACTATCCGGCCGGGTACCGGATACTAAAAAAAAAAGGCCGGATACCGGATATCCGTTACAACTCTAGTTTAGTTATTTGATTAACATATAACATTTTATTTCAAGAACATTTTTGTTGTTGAAAATATTTTGTGTTAAAACAAATTTTTAATAATAACATGATTGCAATAATAAATTCAAAAAGGAGTTATATTTTAAAATAAGTAGTTCAGCGGCAGGAAGGTTTGTATACATGTAACAACTGAGAATGAAATGTTGTCTTGAACTAATACATTTTTAATTGTGAAAATTATTTTGTCTTTCATTTAGTTTATTTAAAACACTGATAGTTATTTGTTACAAACAAAAGTGAAAAAGAGAAATATTTTGACTTCAAAGTATTAATGAATAAGACAAGCTATTTTTAAATATTAAAGTCAACATATGTTTTTATGGAACAAACTTAGATTGTTTAGATTCGGGTTTGTGGCTTTATTTTTAAAACAAGTCAAAATCTGAATCTTGATTTTCAAGCCAATAATAAAAACTTGGACTGGGACTTATTACAAAGTTTTGGTATGCTATGATGACAGAGTATTGGACAAATTAATTGCAGATCTTAAAAACTGATCTTCACCCTCTGATGTTCTAGGAAGATACAGTCTTTGGTTTCATTTAATAAACTATGGAATTGGATATTTCTGAAAGCTTGTATATATAATTTATGAAGTACGACACAAGCTGACTGGTTAGATGGATGTGTTTGCTGTGATGAGCACCATCTGTTCACAGACTTAAGCAAGTTAACATTGTAATCGTATAGTGATTTTGAAATCTAATTAGTCTTAAAGTATGAAGATAAAATCATACTATCAAATAATGGTTGAACTAGGCAGAAATATTAGTTATCCAAAGTACTAATAACTGCAAAGGTATCTGCTACCACGCTCTTCTAATAGATAATAAATTTTATTAATAGGCCCTAGCAGTTTCTAGTTAAAAAAATTAATATAAACTCCTATTGTCAGTTGATAACTTATAAGCACACGAAACATTTCTTATTCCCAGTTTTAAGGCTATGATCATGATGAAGCTCTTTCACGCTAAAGATTTTATAAAAAATGAAATATAGCACCATTTCTAATTAAAAAATACACCTAAACATATATTTTATACAATGTATAATCATATAAATTTAATGTGTTAAATTACTTAGGAAATTTGTTCTAATTTTATTAAATTATAACCAAATTCGGCTTATCTATTAAAATGGCTGAATGTATTGTACAAACATGTTCGTAAAAATGTATTCATTAGCTTTAAACATTTATATTCAGAATTTTTCTAATTTACATGCATTCACAACACAACAGGACAGTGCAATTAGAATGTCAGAAGAGGAAATTAATAATGGTTTTGATTTCACACTTTATTGGATGAAACATAAAACAATTAGTAAATAAAGGTAATGGAACTAACTATAATCTACTAATAATGTTTTAAGAAAGTCCATGCACATTTTTACATGCTATAAAAAACCATAATAACATAGTATTAAAATTTACTATTTTGTGAACATCAAAACTGAAATATCTTTTGGATAAAATCATTGTTTATTCTAATAGTATTATAAATTAGTATACTTCCTGTCACGCCTTGCAAGACACAGAGTCCAGGAGGTACTTTGAAGAAGTAGTTTAGTGCTTATTACACTTCTAAAACATACTACTACAGCTAGAAAGAGTATTTGGTATTCGTTATTTATATTGATTTTTTCAGAGCCCTGTTTTTATACATATTAGGAATATTTTCACCTCAAAGACCCTGTTAATTCAGACCTTATTAATCCAGACAGCCCCATATCCATAATAAACTATCTCGATCATGACTGTCAGAAACTTAAAGTGAATGAAATTAAATTTTGGGAGTGTTGTTATTAATAAATGAGGAACATTTTAAACAGAAATAAACATTTCTAAAAACTTTTGCTTATTAGCTCTCATCATTGTAAAAAAATCAAAAAGGTTATTTGGTGAACCTTAAGACACTTCCACTACCACTCGTCAATGCATAGTTAGTAAAATTTTATTTTGGTAAAAAAATGTGAAAAACCAAAATATAAATCTAATGCAAGGTTTTCTATAAAGCATAGCTAATTTTCTGCTTGAAGCGAGTCTGTGAAATTGTACTATGACCAGGAGTAAAGATAGTTTTCGCGGACTAGTTTTGACAGAAGAATCGTGTTAACCCATTTTGAATAACAATCTTTTATGAAAATATGAAATAACTAGTGTGGAGGATATGTATTGGTAGTACAAGTTTAATGCAATGCATGTCTAGCACTGGTAGTTCATATAAAGTGACACACCAAAATATAATTGAAGTAAATAATAAAAAAAAAAATTCAAAATTGGTCAAAAACCAAAACTTTTTATACATTCAAAATAAGCACAAGAAAATAAAAATTAAATATTCTAGATCATTTTTGGGGGAAATGAATATTGTAGAAGCTTAAATTGATAAATTTCAAAATAGTATAAAATTTGAATAATGTGTTGTATACAATTTACTAATATATTAAAGTTATAAAGGAAAATAGAATTAAAAATAAAATTTTAAATGTAATTATGCAAGTCAGGGTTTTAACACCTTAGTGAGAAAATGGAAAAAGATATAAAGATAAAATAATAAATAATACTTAAAATCATATAACAAATAGATACTGAAATCTCAGGGTGGTCAGTTGATTAAGAAACATGTTTTGAGAAGGTGTGAAAATAAGTGTAACAATGGAAAGTCGGACAATCTTTCTGCTGTCGTGGTTATCAGACTTATACGCTGTGTGCAGAGAAAGTGTGTAGTTTCAAGACGAAAACTCAAAAGGTGTAAAAAGTAAAATTTGCTTGCAAACTACGTAAATTCTTGTAACATGAATTACATAAAAACGGGTGGACCGATAATCAACACTTAAAGTTCCGGTCAAGCTCTCGCCGAGTAAAAAATGACTGCATCAAAAAAATCCCGCGGGAAAGCATTAGGAACAGTTTAATAACAAGTTCCAGGCAGCAAAGAGTAAAACTAAGAAATTAAGACGTCGCAGAGGCCTCCCCAGTTATGTTGCCAACTAACAACTTTACTACCAAAAATGAATAATTACAATAAAACTAACAACATAAAGAATACCTTACAAAGGTGAAAATTAATTTAAATATTTCAAGGATAAATAGTTAAGAGCACTAGCACCCATAATTAGTTAATTAACAGCACAATAAAAGTAATAGAGGAAAAATGGATAATTCCCAGAAGGGAGAAAAATTGGTATAGAATAAGGGAATTTTTTGCTATAAATACAGCCACTCTGCCTCTCACGAGGGACTCTTAAAAAAATATGTGAAAAAAGTTGTAAGGGGTTGTTATGACCGAGGAGACTCTTAAAAAAATTGTTGTAAGGGGTTCTATGCCGGAACGAGTAAAAAGTAAAGTATATTTAGTGTCGATAAAAAAAAAAATAAAAAAATAAAATATATATATAAAATAATGTGGTAAAATTAAAAAGAGTGGTATCCAAAAGTGTTATTCTAATGGATAAAAGACCAACACATCTGTCAACTCTAATCAACTAACGAATCCATGGATCCAAGAGAGGATAAACAACAACAACAACAAAGACACCAGAAGCCAAATCATTTCATGAGTGGTCAAGGTTTTATGAAGTAAAGTTAAAATAAAAATAAAAATTAACTGATTCTCCTGGGATAATTTTAAATTTAATTTTGTATTGCAATAGTAAGTAAGATTTCTATTAAATGTCAATCATGTATGTGGATTATTGTGTTAAATTGTAATATAACTCATTCAAAAACTTATAAATTTTTTTATTGTTGTATAAATATAATTAGGATTTGCAAATCTGCTAATAACTAAAATGATTTAAGGGTTTTTTTTTTGTGTGTGTGTGTGTGTGTGTCAAAAGTGTTTATAAAAAGATTGTTTGATTTTTTGTTTAATTAAAATAATAGTTAGTATATTAAATTGAAGTCTTATTTTAAATTTGAAATCCACATACTTATCATATGTTTTCAGGTTGCAACTATGGTAAAATATAGTGTGTTACGAAAAGTATTCTCTAAAACTTACTCCCTGTATGAATGAAAAAAATTTCAAAATCATTTGTGGTCTCCCTGAACAAAAGAGAATAATAACTGGAAGTATTTAAGAAATTGGGGGGTACCAGTAGTTTGAGGAAACTCAAACTGTTGAGGGAATTGAACAATCCAGGCCAAGGAAAAGAAAAGCCGAAACTTCCAGTGGATTGTGCAATTCGTTCTTTATTCGTGTGAACAGATCCTGTAATAACAAATTACAAAGTCTGGGATTTGTGCGTGTTAAAAAGAAAAAAGAGGGACAGATACAATCCAACTTAGAAAACAAAACTGAGTTTTCTCGTTGTAGAACATTTAACAAATTATTAGTGGAGTTAATGAATTCCAACATAATACAAGAGATCAGTCATTTTTTAAACCTGTTAGTGCGGCGAGTATTGTGTGAGAAACTAACATATTACATGTAAGTAACTGTAATTCTTTCCTAAATATTAATTTTCAAATTATATTATGTTCATACACTAAATGTACATCATATTTAAAAGTACAATGAACATGTTTTATTGCATACACAAGTTTCTAATTTACTTTATACTAGATTTTATAGGTTATTAATTTAATCCGGACATTCATTAGTTTGGATAACAGCAAGATATAAGAATCATTGAATACATTTCGGGACACCACAATCAGCATTTTTCAATTTCTAGATGTACTCTACTCAAATGTTTATGGAATTATTTCAATTGTACTAGTTTAAACCCCTATTAATAACATCAACTAAATTTACAAATTAATACAATCTCAGGTAAGTGTGTAGAGTATTAAAACTAATCAAGTGTACCACTTCAATGAGACTGATAAGAGATAGATCTCAGACAGCCACTTTAGAAAGGAATATTAATTTTCTTCCTGTAATACCTCACAAAGCACAACACCAAGTGAGGTACTTAAGGAAGTTATTACAAGCTAACAAAAAAACCCTACATCTTTAATTTTGTATGCTTAAAATTACTACATATGATAATAGATATTTCAAATAATAGATCAAGTGTAGCACTTCAATGAGACTGATAAGAGATAGATCTCAGACAGCCACTTTAGAAAGGAATATTAATTTTCTTCCTGTAATACCTCACAAAGCACAACACCAAGTGAGGTACTTAAGGAAGTTATTACAAGCTAACAAAAAAACCCTACATCTTTAATTTTGTATGCTTAAAATTACTACATATGATAATAGATATTTCAAATAATAGAATATTATTTAAAAAAGATTAATTAAAAAATGCATATAAAAATAAATTTAACAAAAAGTATGTTGTAACAGTTCTCATTTAGATTAAACAAGAGAGAAATTGTTAAATCTCAACCTGAACTCCTTTTTGCTTTTCCTTCGATCAAAGTTCACTCAAGATATCAATCATGGAGGAGTTTGCAAGAAGGTTGTAAACAGTAGAACATTACTTGCGTAAATATATAGGCTACTTTTACTTTTATTAAATTATCAGTAGTAATTAAAGTAAACGACGACCTCAATATGCATTACACAAAAATAAGGTGCTTTTTTGGAAGGTTGCAACATGAATCATTTTTGCTGAAATTAGTATATCACTCAAGATTATCTTATGCTATCATCCATTTATGACTTTAAATAAAGTATAACATGTATTATTTAAAAGATATTTTATCTGAAGTTATTTTGTATAAAATTTTCACAAAAATATTTTGGTCCATCACATAATCTACTTTTAATATGATAATGTTACAATTCAGATTGCGACTCAGTGAAATGTTTAGTCACAGAATTTCACCCAGAATTGTCTGTTACTCTCCTTCCGTTGACGACCTCAAAATGCATTACACAAAAATAAGGTGCTTTTTTGGAAGATTGTGCAACATGAATTGAATCATTTCAATTGAATTTAAATCTTCACTCAAAAGTATATTATACAACAATCCATAGACAACCTCAATAAATTTTCACATGTATATTTTAGCCCGTCAAATTATCTATATTTAATATGATAATGTTACAATTCAGATTGTGATTCAGTGAAATGTTTAGTCACAGAATCTCACCCAGAATTGTGTTACTCTCCTTCCGTTGACGACCTCAATATGCATTACACAAAAATAAGGTGCTTTTTTGGAAGGTTGCAACATGAATTGAATCATTTCAATTGAATTTAAATCTTCACTCAAAAGTATATTATACAACAATCCATAGACAACCTCAATAAATTTTCACATGTATATTTTAGCCCATCAAATTATCTATATTTAATATGATAATGTTACAATTCAGATTGTGATTCAGTGAAATGTTTAGTCACAGAATCTCACCCAGAATTGTGTTACTCTCCTTCCGTTGACGACCTCAATATGCATTACACAAAAATAAGGTGCTTTTTTGGAAGGTTGCAACATGAATTGAATCATTTCAATTGAATTTAAATCTTCACTCAAAAGTATATTATACAACAATCCATAGACAACCTCAATAAATTTTCACATGTATATTTTAGCCCATCAAATTATCTATATTTAATATGATAATGTTACAATTCAGATTGTGATTCAGTGAAATGTTTAGTCACAGAATCTCACCCAGAATTGTCTGTTACTCTCCTTCCGTTGACGACCTCAATATGCATTACACAAAAATAAGGTGCTTTTTTGGAAGGTTGCAACATGAATTGAATCATTTCAATTGAATTTAAATCTTCACTCAAAAGTATATTATACAACAATCCATAGACAACCTCAATAAATTTTCACATGTATATTTTAGCCCATCAAATAATCTATATTTAATATGATAATGTTACAATTCAGATTGTGACTCAGTGAAATGTTTAGTCACAGAATCTCACCCAGAATTGTCTGTTACTCTTCTTCCGTTGACGACCTCAATATGCATTACACAAAAATAAGGTGCTTTTTTGGAAGGTTGCAACATGAATTGAATCATTTCAATTGAATTTAAATCTTCACTCAAAAGTATATTATACAACAATCCATAGACAACCTCAATAAATTTTCACATGTATATTTTAGCCCATCAAATTATCTATATTTAATATGATAATGTTACAATTCAGATTGTGATTCAGTGAAATGTTTAGTCACAGAATCTCACCCAGAATTGTGTTACTCTCCTTCCGTTGACGACCTCAATATGCATTACACAAAAATAAGGTGCTTTTTTGGAAGGTTGCAACATGAATTGAATCATTTCAATTGAATTTAAATCTTCACTCAAAAGTATATTATACAACAATCCATAGACAACCTCAATAAATTTTCACATGTATATTTTAGCCCATCAAATTATCTATATTTAATATGATAATGTTACAATTCAGATTGTGATTCAGTGAAATGTTTAGTCACAGAATCTCACCCAGAATTGTCTGTTACTCTCCTTCCGTTGACGACCTCAATATGCATTACACAAAAATAAGGTGCTTTTTTGGAAGGTTGCAACATGAATTGAATCATTTCAATTGAATTTAAATCTTCACTCAAAAGTATATTATACAACAATCCATAGACAACCTCAATAAATTTTCACATGTATATTTTAGCCCATCAAATAATCTATATTTAATATGATAATGTTACAATTCAGATTGTGACTCAGTGAAATGTTTAGTCACAGAATCTCACCCAGAATTGTCTGTTACTCTTCTTCCGTTGACGACCTCAATATGCATTACACAAAAATAAGGTGCTTTTTTGGAAGGTTGCAACATGAATTGAATCATTTCAATTGAATTTAAATCTTCACTCAAAAGTATATTATACAACAATCCATAGACAACCTCAATAAATTTTCACATGTATATTTTAGCCCATCAAATAATCTATATTTAATATGATAATGTTACAATTCAGATTGTGATTCAGTGAAATGTTTAGTCACAGAATCTCACCCAGAATTGTCTGTTACTCTCCTTCCGTTGATGACCTCAATATGCATTACACAAAAATAAGGTGCTTTTTTGGAAGGTTGCAACATGAATTGAATCATTTCAATTGAATTTAAATCTTCACTCAAAAGTATATTATACAACAATCCATAGACAACCTCAATAAATTTTCACATGTATATTTTAGCCCATCAAATAATCTATATTTAATATGATAATGTTACAATTCAGATTGTGATTCAGTGAAATGTTTAGTCACAGAATCTCACCCAGAATTGTCTGTTACTCTCCTTCCGTTGACGACCTCAAAATGCATTACACAAAAATAAGGTGCTTTTTTGGAAGGTTGCCACATGAATAATTTTAACTGAAATTAGAAAGTCACTCAAACTTATCTTGTGCTATAATCTATTGACGACTTCAAATAATTTATAACATTAAAAAATATTCTATCTGAAGTTATTTCGAATCAAATTTTCACAAGTATATTTTGGTCAATCACATTATACTTGTTATATAATAATGTTACAATTCAGATTGTGACTCAGAGAAATGTTTAGTCACAGAATCTCACCCAGAATTGTCTGTTGACGACCTCAAAATGTATTACACAAATATGAGGTGATTTTGTGGAAGACTGTCATCATATGTCATTCAGTTTAAATTAGTCATTCTCAAAATTGTGTACAAATACAATCCATTGATGACCTTAAATAGTTTTGAATGTTCTTAAATATTCTTTTAGCAGTCATTTTAATTTAAAAAAATTAAAGTATATTTTTGCTAATCGTATAATTTACTTTGTTTATGATAATACAACAATGTAGATTGTGACTCAGTGAAATATAATCACAGAGTTTAACCCAGAATAGTCTTCCTCCGTCCTTTAGCTGATGACCTCAAAATGCATTACACAAAAATGAGATAGTTTTTGGAGGGCTATCACATAAGTAACAAGTCGCATGATTACTCGGTGAAGTGAGGGGTCACCAAGGCTCATCCAGAATTATTTTTAAAAGTATAATAAAATCATTAGGTGTATTTTAGGAGGTCTACATTTCTTTTCAACTATAAAAGACCCTTTATTTCTTACTAGTTATTTAGTCAAATGACTAAATAACTATTATTAGTATTTATTTGAGCAGACTGTATATACTATTTTTCTTATTATAAAACTATTTATATTTTATATTATAACTAAATCCTATTATACTAATTTTGTTTCTATAATCAAATCATATAGTATACTCTCCATATCAGATTGTAACTATGAAAAAGAATCACTTATTCTCTCCCACAATTAATTGTCTTTACTCTTTTTTTTGTTGACAACCTAAAAATGCTAATACAATTTTTTATATATTAGCACAATATAGCACATTAATCTTTTTAACTATAAATTTAACATTGTTACTGAAAGTTACTTTTTATCTAACTATCATAATTTTGTCTGCTTAAACATGAGTTCTCCCTCTTCTTCCAATGACAACCTCAAAATGTATTAAACAAAAATGAGGTGCATTATTGGGGAAAGTGTTACATAAATTATTTTAATTTGAGTTTTGCTCCAAAATTGTTGAGCACTATAATCAGTTGACAACCTCCAATCTTTTATTGGCTATAAAATTTTTATTATAACTTATATTTAATCAAATTTTCAAAGTATATTTGAAATAATCACACTATTTAATTTGAATATTATAACATAACAATTCAAATTGAGACTCTGTGAAATATATGATCACCAAGTCTCATCCAGAGTTGTTTTTTACTCTTCTTCTGTTGACGGCCTCAAAAGATATTAAAAATGAGGTGCTTTTTACGAAGTTTGTTGTCAAAAAATCATTTTAGTGTAAACTTGAATCTCCGTTAATATATTAGAAGATTTCAAATCAATTTTAGTATCTTTAAATTTTCTATTTTAAATCATATAAATAAATTTTACAAATATAATTAATCACATAATTTAATTAGAATATAATGTAATAATTTAAAAAGAGACTTGGTGAAATGTATGGTCTCACCCAGAATTATTGTCTTTACACTTCTTCAATTGATGACCTCAAAATGTATAATACAATAATGTGTTGTTTTATAGGTTAGGCCCTAGGTTGTGTAAATATTTTATAATATACAAATTTTGATTTTTCAATGTGATACATTATACTACAAGTTTTTTTTTAAAATTCATAATTGGATATAAATCATTAATAAAATAAAATGTATATTTTAACTTCAAAATTATTCTTTAATATTGTATATGTGTGTGTGTGTGTGTGTGTGTGTGTAACCAACATAGCTTTTGGTCTATCAATATCAAATTTTAAAATTATATCATTGAATTATCATGAACTCAGTTTAGAAATATTAAATTGATTTACCTTTTTGCCTGAAGCTGCACCTACTTTCGATTTCTTTGTACCACGGACTTTCTTCATTCTGTTCTTGCGTTCCTTACGCTGTTTACGTGTCTGTTTTGACTTTTCATAAAGTCCATGCTAGAAGAAAAATAAACTCTGATGAAGAAATATATTTATGAAAAGGAAAAAAATAATTCTTTGCATTTGTTTTGAATTGCTACTCAGTAGTTTTATGAACGTATATATTTTTAATGAAATCAAAGTGGTTTTACTTTTTACTTATTATACAGCAGAAACAGAAGAGTAAAATAATAGCTAAGATTAAGGTTAAATTCAATAGGTACACAACTAAAAATAAAACTTACCAATACATACAGGGTGTCTACTAACATTTGTTACTGAAACTACCTAGTCTTTCCCAGTTTCCCCCGAAAATTACTCTTAATTTTTTATAACTTTTACATCAAGATTTATAATTTCAGAATATATAGCGTTAATATGAATAGTGAATTTATTGAAGATATGCACACACTAGGGCTGTACCATACGGACTTTAAGGATATAACAATTCACAGCATTATTTCTTAACAAGGTGAAGACACTATATTGGTACCACCAATTGACACTTCCTCTTTATAAAAAATCCGGTTGAGGCCATGAAATAAATCAAGTTAAAATGGTTAAAATTCTTTTTTTTTGTTTGTAGAATTGTAATACATTAATTTTTTATTTTACTGTATAGCATAAACAGTTTCATGGCATTATTTCTTATAAAGGTAACCCCACTATATTGGTAGGTACTGAAAACAACAGACACTCAGCTGTTCTGCCATTTATGAACAGTCTAGGTGAAGTAATGGAAATAAGTAAATTTATTTAAAAATAAATCAAATTAAAATGTTTTATAAATTTTATTATAATGAATGTTAATACATTTATTTTACTGTATAGGTTAGCGTAAAGGTTTTAAAACATGTTTCATATTAAGATCACACTACATCTGTACCGCAGACAACACTCCGTCATTTACAAAATGTCTAGTGGATATATATAATTTTTAAAGTACATTTGTATTGTATGTGCAGACACCACCTCCCCTTTACAAGTATGAACTGATAAACAATGATAAATTGATAGCTTGTAGTACAGTAGTGGCTGTAGTCGTCACACCATGACACCACAAGTATCAACTTCTTTTAAAAACCTTAAGAATAATCAAAGTAACTTTTAATTAAGACTCAATTGTGTGAAATTTCGTTTCTCACTGAACGTAGTGAAAGTACTGCCTAAAAAATTTGATATTCGACTTACAGGAATATCGTGAGACACCACAAAAATAAAATGTTTAAGAACACAAGAACACTACGACTAAAACATATAGACTGATATGCATATTTTGGCAATGAAATATGCTTTTACAAAAATTAGGGTTAACTCCATTTTAAACTCTTTTCTCTCTTTATTTCTTTCCTCTTGCTATAAACAGGAAGTGGTTCTTCCACTTATGTTTTATTGGTTATACTCATTTTTGTTCTTATTAACCCTACAACTGTTTGAATTGCCAATGCTAATTGATTCACGTTTTTTTTCATCGGTTGAAATAATTTCAAAAATTCGCCAAAAATAGAAATTCTATCCCAATCATAAAGTGATCCATAGCTTTTTTTTAGGAAAAGGTCCAAATTATTCAAATATGTAACTAAAAATTTGATTGGTGCAAAATTGTAAAAGTTATAAGCTCAGGAAGCAAAAATTTTCAAAAACGGAAGATTTTTTTCTAAATTCAGGCCTAAATAAATACTATAAAAATGTATAGGCCTGGTTATACAAAATACACAAAAGTTTCATAATTTAGTTGTGAATAGAAATATGTAAAAACATTTACCAATTTCAAAGTAGTTTTTATGAAATAGATTTTTTTATGTCCGTACTACACACCGGCACTAAAATTTAGCCTATTTTGAAACACCAATCTAAAATGTATCCTTTACCCAAAAATGAAATTTTATATACCAAATTGTAGAGAATAAATCATAGAATAGAACTGTAAACTTGAACATTTTATGTAACTTACCATTTTGTAATCAGAAATTACGAAACGAAATTTCGTTATGTATGTTATCAACTCACCTACCGACATAGCCTACAATGTTACTAAATTTAGCTTGTCTAAAACTAATTTCACTAAACAAACACTACACTTATTTATTTATATATAAAACACAATTTCATAAACGTTATTCACTATAAATCAACAAAATATCATTCAATTCAGAGCAAACTAACTGCTAACCTAAAACGTGCCAAACGTGGTATTAGATACAAACATAGCGGATGATTTGCAACTGTAAAAACGGTTGGTTTGAGAGGGGATTGTCTAAAGACTCAGTGGAACAAAAAGTGAACAAGACATACCAATGGAATCAGTGAACCTTTATCTTCAATACCTTGTAAAAAGAATTTTACAAACACTTCATCTGTGAGAAACATATCGACTTCCAAAGAAGCTTGCTTATTGGTCCAAATCTTGGCCAATAGCAAAGGTTTATGCGGTTGAACACAAAACCTAAACCGTAAACGTGATCTAAGATTTGAAAGCAGTTCTAGAAAGATGGAAATGCAAGCTTTCTATTGGTGTAAATATCATTGTCCTAAAGTCGGTGTGTATAACTGTTATAGGTCTTGAAAGTTGACGAAATTCTAGCGTTCGTCGACGCACGGACCAGCTGTTTACAGTTCTGCAATTATTCCATCGATCATTAGACGTGTTAATATTCATTTTAGAAACATATGGTAAATACAAAGATTAAAGTTTGAAAAGTTTCCTTTCCAACGGTATAAAGTTTATTAAGATTGGATGACAATTAGTGGGTCAAATATTAGAATGTATAGTACTGCACGCTACTTGTAAAAGTACTACAGTTTTCTGCAGTAGTGCAGTAAGAAGGTTAAATATGTAATACAATTTATTTACATTAGGACAGAATGGATGTTCTATACTGTTTAAATCGAGGTATTATATTGTTACATGTACATTTTAAAGTGTTTATGTAGTTTAATTTATTTCACAAACTATATAAATTATATTTCTTTTATATTATAATTTTGTCATATGTACTTTTACTGTGAAAAAAACCTCGACAATCGGTAGTGGTGGTAGTAGTTGTAGTGAATTGTATTAAATAAACGTTGTAAAACATTTGACAAACTTTCTCACTCACTCATCCCCAAAACTATTTGTCACAACAAATGTCAGTAAAAAGTGAAAATAAAGCATAGATGGCGTTGTTGCAAAAATATTTAGATATTTAAATAGGGCCTAAACTGGCTTGCTTCGCTTCTGCCATAAATGCGTCCTCAGCTAAAATCAAACTTTTAATGGTGGCAAATTTAATTTTTCTCTTGGTCAATTATTCCTGAACCACATATATATGTTTCTTACCGACAACTCATGAACTGGGATTTTTGGAGAAGTGCCAACTAAGCTGTTTTGTTTGGGTTATTGGAGGCTATATTTGAGAAAAATTTGATTTAAATCGTTGGGAGTCAATTTTGAGTTATTTTTCACGTAGCTACCAAATTTTGAGATATCAAAAAAAAAAAGACCAGAGTTATGACCAAAATACCAGTCATCACATTTGGCATGCAGACATAATTTCAAAAACCACTTTTTGGATTCAAGGGACCTAAAACCGAACACATACGCAAAGAACTCAACATTGATTTTTTTTTACCCATTTTCTCTATAGAGTAAGTAGACTACCAATAGTTTTTTAATGAGACTTGGAACTAATCTCTAATTAATTCAATTAAAAGTTCACTGTAAGCCTTCTGTAGTTATCTCAATGTATTGTTGAAGTCGTACATAAATACTGTGTTTAAAATGTAGTTTACAATAAAAAATAAGTTTTGTTTTATACTGTACAGTTTTTTTTGAGTTAAAACGTTTATCCTTATGTTCCTGGTAAAAGATACAGTATCTGCTTTCTAACATCATGTTGCAGCTGTATTCACTGTATGAATAACTATACAGCTACCACGTCCTATAATCCAGCATTTCTGGTAATCCTTTCTTTAATATTAAAGTCTTATCTTTTAATATTGTCTATGTTTTATAAAAGAACATAATTATAATCACTGATAATGCCTTATAATAAAAATGAAATTAATGATGCATACATATTATGAACAAAGACTACAGTACGTAATAAAACATGTGTACGTCAAACAGCATTCATGTCTAATGTATTCCACCTCCTATTACAAAACATTGCAAACATGACTGAGCTGAATTGCAACCGTCTCATTCGGATAAAATGGTTTAACACATACAGTTAGGTTTTATAATGAGTGAAAGTTTGTGAATATTCTTTTGTTCAATTATGAAAAAGTAGTTGTTTCAATGAAAAAAAAACCTTAAGAATATTTTTTCTGAATGATAGTCTCAAAAAAACATGTTTTCCCCAGATTTTTAACAAACTTCTGCCCCTCCCCCTAAAACTACTTAAAAATCCCGGATTTTTACTGGTTAGTAGACACCCCGTAATAATGCCTCTATTTTATTTCAAACATGATAAATGTTACTTTTTTAAATACAGAGTTTATAAAATATAATTTTAAATTTGGTCTTTATTTCTGCTACCCCAAGACTGCCATTCTTTTTCTGAATTATATGTACTCGAACATTTGTTAACATTTCTTCTTGCAAAACTGTTCGTTCATTGTTTAACTCAAATATTAGTCTTATAGAAAGCCTACTGACAATTTGTATTTAATACTTTTATTATACTGCTTCTTAAAACTCTGTTACTTAAATAATATATATACATTACCCTGGCTAATCTGTGTTTAGGTTCAAATTTCTTGGCATAGTCCAATGTGTCGTATACCAGACCAAAACCTGTAGATTTACCACCACCAAAAGCTGTCCTAAAACCAAAAACGAAGACAACATCTGGTGTGACTTTATACATCTTAGCTAATTTTTCTCTTATTTCTAGTTTCTTCACAGATGGTTGGCCTGGGTGGAGAACATCAACTACCTAAAGAGAAAATACAAGTTAAAAATAATGTTTACTTCATTTGTGCCAATTTGATATATCTACTTATATGTAAAACTTCTTCCTAGCTTCGAAGCTAGATTTTTGTTTTCCAAATGTATGTTAAACCGTGCTTAGATTTTGTACCTTTACACTAATCACATATATGTACTGTTATATAAATAATGGCTACCAATGGCAAAAATCTAGCAAGTGTAATTTAACATTATTCCAAAAGAAATATTAAAGGCAATATGATAGGTTTTTGGTTTAAAGTGGAACTTGTGAAATAAAATCTAGTAATTTATACAAATAATATAATTATCTATCTAAGGTTCCTTAGAAACACAATAAAATTTAATGTAAGTTTCTTCCACTGCTGACCACAGATCGCAAAAGAAGGCGATGAGTTGCATCTAAGAGAGAGGCTCAAATAAAAATAAATACACATAATTAATATTTTAAGTTTTGAATTTCAAATATAAAAATTCAATTCTGTAAACCAAGTTTAGGAAAGTTAAAAAAAAAACAAAAAAAAAAAACAACAAAATGTACAAATTCAACAAAACATTAAACAGATACTTTTGGGAAGGCGAAACTTAACTTTAATAATTTATACACATAAACCAAGATTTAAATACGATCTTTTATAAAATTTGAAAAAAGTCTATAAAGTGTAAAAACTAACAAAATGTACCAATTCTGCAACACATCCAAATAAGAAGACACCTCATTGGAAATAATACAGAATTGTGTTTAATTTTCTTCCAGTGCTGACCTCAAAATTCAGGAAGACAATGATGAGGTGCTTTTAGGAAGTATAAACCTAAGGTTTTATTTTTGTAAAAAATACAAATAAATTAAGGTTTAAGTAATATTATAGGACGTACATAATTAATTTTATACATTCTTCTGCAATTTTCATCATTGTATTAACTACAGATACACTTTCAAAAGTCCCTTACCACACTTGGGAATAAACAAAATAACAAAAAACAAAAATTTTTGTCAAAAGTAAAATGTTTATTCCTATTAGACCCTTATAGCTATTACAACAACAAAGTAATTACAAACTTTGTTGTTGTAATAGCTATAAGGGTCTAATAGGAATAAACATTTTACTTTTGACAAAAATTTTTGTTTTTTGTTATTTTGTTTATTCCCAAGTGTGGTAAGGGACTTTTGAAAGTGTATCTGTATATATTGTCACCACAGTGCTCTAGTCTTTGTTTATTGTATTAACTGCCAAACTCAATTTTCGAAAGCTATTTATGTTGTCTATGGTTTTGAAATATGAAGCTATGATGTAGATCATCCTAAATAAATTGCCTCATAGAGAAAGGGCCTAAGTTACTTTTTCTAAACTTTAGAAAAACACACAAAAAAACATTGCTTTTTATCTACTTTACACAATAAACTGAAATAAAAAATAAATGCATCTCCTGAAAGGCCACTCTATTGGTATATAACTATGATTCTTGTAAAGTTTTGTACTGTAGTTTAAGTATAAAAAAATTTAAACACAACATGGGCTTAGGCCCTTTCTTTATGCAAGGGCAAAATAAAACTCGATTTACTTTAAAATATGCATATATTTTATAAGCTATATGTTTTGTTATATTTTTTATGCATTATTAATGCGTCTAAGGTTAAATCACATCATTTCAGAATGTTCAATACACTTTATTGCTAATAAAACAGACCAAGTTATGAAATAATTACAAAATTTTAGGTATCTTGTTCAACCTCCAACTCTTCATACTGCCCCATTTCCCAGTTGCATATCTCTTCATAAAAAGCCTTATGAATATCAGGTAGGACATTAGTTTCATATCATTAATTTTGGCTAGTTAGATCCCCACTTTTTCTTTCGGATAAGCTAGGTTCTGCGACAAAGTTATCTGACAAGTTCCAGGCTGACTGAGGTTGAAGGTGTGATGTACAACTCCATTTAATAAATCTGCTGGCAATAAGAATACCTCGGCTTTCAGCATTGTAAGAAAAATGAGTTAATGAACTAATTCGAAAGTAAACTTTAATATTTTTTGGCATTTTTTCCCACGAGTCTCTTCAGACACACATTTTTAAAATAGTAAACAGGCCACCAGCTTTTGTACGCTTTAATATCTTTTGTTTCAAACTCATGTACAAGAAACTTGTTAACATTGTTTGAAGAGCTCAAAATTATTTCTGTAATTTCTCTGATGCTGTAAAAACTATCAACTGCAGGGCGTTTGTCCTTAAACATGCGGTATATTAAGCCTTTCATCAAGAAAATGTATAGTTTTATTAGAATACTTGCTTTCTTTAACTTAAAATGAGCCAGTGTGCTGCCGAATAAGAATCACTGTTTCAGCAGGTAAGCTGTTGTTTTTGTCATTATAACCTCGGGTATCTTTGGGAGTTTTGGCTTCAATTGCAAGTTTTTGCAACCTTTTCAGCCGCTTTACTTTGACTCCGTGTACAGATAAAAAAGATACACCTGAATATATTCCTTTCAACACTATTGTTGTAAGTAAAAGACTTACTTTTAGCAGATCAATAATCAATATTCACTTTATTGTGTAATATCTAGTACGAGTTATCTCTGACCGAGAAGCTCGCCATCTGTAATTACTATTCACAACAACTTACTACACTTTACATAACCAGTTTCTATGTGAATTTGGTACTTTTAATTATTTTTTTCCAGTCAAAGCAAATTCAGTTACAATATTATTTTACATTTTAAAAATAAGATATATAGTAAAAATGAATGAGACAAATTTTTTAAACTAATCTGCATATCGATTCAAGAAACTTTTACTATTAAAAGTAATCGAATATTAAAACAACATTAAAAGACTTTTTTTTTTTAAATGACTGCTCTCAGTGTACATAATCCCCCTCCCCCCAATCAAAATTACAGTATCCATGAACTATAATTTCTTTTCTTTGTGGTTTATTAAATTAGTTTAGTTTATTACTATGTTTCAAATTCCATGATTTTTTGAAAGTGACAAGTTGATATACCTCACTTACATTTTAAAAGCTAAATTTGAACAAATTATATATTTTAAAACTTACCATTTGTTTCCGACATAGTAGCTTATTACTCATAAACTTCCTCGTTTTAATAGTAGCTGTACCCTCACTCTGTAACATGAACAAATCGTACACTGTTATTTTCTTTGTAAATCATGAGGGCAATTTACAGACTACCTTTAATATGTTTCAAACTTTGAACAATTATACCTCTATTAATAGAAGAGACAAATAAATATAATAAATAAAAAATTACAAATAACAGATCAGACTCCAAGATATACAGGTTCGAGCATGATTTGGGAGTTTCTGTGTTATTCTTCTTATAATATTCTTATCTTCATTAGTATAATGGTCATAAAGTAGACATTAGAACAAAAATTATCCACTCATTATTATTAGGTTAGATCCAAATATTGTTGGCATTTAAATAATTTCTAGATATGAAAAACCTAACCTAGCACTTCATAGCATGTTCACTTTAAAAGAAAAACTACTACTACACATCGTCTTATTTAGATATTCCAAATTCCACTATTTTTTTTGTATCTTTAAAAGATTATGTTAGCTTACTATGTTTTTTTTACATTATTTACTTCGGTAATTGTTTACTTAAAGATGTCACCTATTTTCTGGATTTCTTTCTTTCTTTTTATTGTCTACTACATACCTTACTTCTTAAGAATAAATAATGTTTTCCTTGCGCAGATCACTATTTTTCACTGAAAAATAACAATCTAAAAACTACCAAATCAGACGTATTTTCAAGTTAAAATATAATGGCAATGTTAATAGCGTATGGTTTGATGCATGCACATTACACAATGAGGCTACGCTAGATCGCCATTTCATATCACAACAGGTTTGTCCAGGTTGCCTTTCGTATGTTAATTGAAGTTAATAATTTGCATTTTTGCAATAGGCTACATTAATTTGAAATTAGATTATTAATATGGAGGATTCACAGCATATCACTTGATCTGCGATCACGGATGTTATAGATTGAAATACCTTTAGGCTAATAACATATGAGACGTAAAGGTGAACACTTGCCAATATGTCTAACTTATAAGTTTTTAGATTGTGATTTTTCAGTGAAAAATATTGACCTGTGCAAGGAAAACATTATTTATTCTTAAGAAGTAAGGTGTATATATATAGTAGAGGATAAATAATATTAAAAAAAAATAAAAATCCGGAAAATAAGGTTCACCTTTAAGGAAACATTTACCTTTACTTCAATATCTTTTAAATAAATCCAATATGTCTTAATAATAATAATCTCAATATGTCAAAGATGCAGTATAACAAACACACAGAACACAATTCTCACAAAAAATACGCCTAAGTATCAGAAGCATTTCAACGACAAGGTCGTCCTCTTCAGTGATACACGAGCTACACCAATCAAACTATAACTTATAAAACTATTTTTTTGTGAGAATTGTGTTCTGTGCGTTTGTTATACTGTATAATTTTTCTCACAAGTCAAGCTCAACATTTAATATATGTCTAAGATGGCAAAAAAAAAATAATAAAAATTCTGAGAAAAAATAGGATCTTCACAATAATTATAATATTACAGTAGAACCTCTGTTAACTGGCCACGAATCAACCGGTCCTCAGATTAACCGGCCTATTTCGTAGTGTACTGGTTCAATGAGTTTCCAAAAATAAATTGTAATTGAAACACCAAAGCGGCGGCTAGTCAAACGTCTTTGTCGATAGCAGTATCCCATTGTCGGTGGCGTAAAAACACAGCGGCATTGGCATCCGTCGGTATAGCAGACATACGTACCGACAATAACGTTTGATAAGCCGCTTTTATTCCCACGAATCTTAGTATACATTATGGAAAATATAACATTTCTTTTCAGTTTTCTTCTTTGAAACATCCATAAAATCCTTCTTTTTGTGATAGGAAAGAAAGCTAGACCGCAAGCATTCAAGAACTAGAATATTTCGTCTCTTCCAGTTTACTATAGGTCCCAAAAATCAGCTTGGATGAATTCCAGTTTGATTGAAGAATGGTTTAACTCTGAATTTGTCACGAAAGTAAAGGCACACTTAATGGCGTGTATTTCACACATACACATTTATGGCGAATTACGAGTGAAATACATTTAAATTCAATAAATTCCTCTTCTACTGAATTTGCAGCAGAATTTGACTCTGATTAAGATTTTCTTGTGTAATTATATTATGTAATCATCTTTCCGACACTTTTTTTTCGATAATAAAATATTTTTCCAACATTTATTTGATGAATAAAACCCATAAAAATTGATTTTGAAGTGAGGCAGCTCTGCTATATAAATACCATGAAATTTTACTGCAATATGTTGAGCAGCAACAACATTCCACAGCATTGGATGTGATGAACATCCGAAAACGGAGGGATTTGGCTTTCGAAAACCCTTTAAAAACTAAAAATCAAACAAAAATTACTGGTTTCCCCCCCTTTTTCTTCTTCTCTCTTCAAACAGTGATGTGTGTTTGTATTATGTAAGTTCTTACAATGTTTAAAACAGTTTGGGGTTCTACTGTATAATGATAAGCCTATATAACTAAACATTGATCAGTTGAGCAGACTAATGTTGACAGTTAGTGGCTATTATCAGAATAAGTCCATATTAAACATCATCTAGAAAGTTTCAGTGAAATATAAATATAAAACCTAACACTTAGACATCAAAAATTTGATATCTTTGGGTAGGTTAGGTTAGCTTGGTTTTATTAATTATTAAAAACCATGCCTATTTTCGTATAAATCAAGTTATCAGAATTTTTAATTTAAATAAAAACTAAAAATCTGTAGATGATTTTTAACATATATAAGGCAGTATTCTTACCTCCAGTCATTAAATATTTACTAAAGGCAAGTAAAAAATCTGAATCCTGCGACTCCAGATAAGACATTTAATCAAACATCAACCACTTAATTAAAACTCAAACTTCTCAACACATTTTGACCTACGCGTATAAATAAACCTATGTACGATATGACATTAATCCCAATTGAAATGTTTCATGTAGTATTCCCAAGTGGAGTGGCATTCAAGTACCGACTTCGCGTTGGTCAGTCGAAACATTGTTCGCCATGTAAATTAACTAGGCCTACACATACGTCATTGAAATATGTCAATTTCCAAGTGATAAACACTGTTTCTCACCAAAATATGTTAATATTCTTATAAAGAGAGGTATGTAGAACAAAATTAACGAAAAACAAAAATATTATAATTGGGACATTGTATTTCCCATGTAAACTTAACCTATAAATATATCATCAAAATACGTCAATTACGAAATGAAAAATATTTTTGGTCACCAAAAAATGTTACTATTTTTATAAAGAGAGTATGTCTTATTTTTTATTATGTTATTTTTCATATTGAGAGTATGTGTTATTTTTTATGTATGTGTAGTACAAATATAACTATAAATATATATATTAAAATTGGGGCGCTACAGTAATGAATTTTACCTTTTCCCCTTGTTCCCAAGCGGTCTCGCATCCAAGTACTATACTAACCAATGTCAATGTTCCTTGACTTCGGTGATCAGGCTACATCTGGTTTTAAAACTATCACCCATCCAAGTAATAACCATGCTCAATGTTGCTTGACTTCAGTGATAAGTCAAAATATTGCGTTTGCCATGTAAACTTAACCCACAAATACGCCATTGAAATATGCCAATTCCGAAGTGATAAAAATGTTTTCTCACCAAAAAATGTTACTATTCTTATAAGAGAGGTATGTAGTACTAAAATAACTGGGGGAAAAAAATAAAATTGGGGTGCTACAGTAAACAATTGTCTAAATATTAACTTTGGCATTACTGTATAACCAGAGCTGGATTTGATTTCGAAGTAAATTAACCAGACTTGGATTTAACCTAACAACAGCTGGATTCCCTTGTTTTAAATGTGTTATTTGACAGTGAAGAAATGCATTTTGTGACTTGTTTGATAATGATCGGATTGTTTGAATATAAGGTCAATATTAAAGATTTTCATAACAAAATCAGAGACAGGTACAATAGAGTTTTACCAAACATACAAACCATTAGGAATGTTCTATCATTTCCCCCCTCTAATTACAAAAGCAAATGCAGAGTTTTCGCCATAACAAGGTTAGGTCAGGATTGTTTTCAAGTGGAAACACTACAAGATAGGTAAGGCCTAACAAAATGAGGTGTCAAAGCCAAGCCTAACCTAACTTTATAACAATGTTTTCATGGAATAGAGTCTATTAGTCTAATCTTGTTCAACCACTACTTAAATTTAAAAGAACCAAGAAACATCCTTTCGTTAATTCGTTCTAAAATTAGACTATAACTAAATAACATGTGGAGATCTCCAAATTTAAATAACTGAAAGACTACCCTAATTTATTCCGAGTCATATTATTTAGCTAACATTATGCACACGAAAGTTGAACAAACAATTTTTTCTAGTTAAACTTGGGTAAGTCAATGCGATTATAATAATAATCTTCGATAAATAATCCACAATCTCTTACCATTTTGAGAAAACTTCACACGACTCCTTAAATCTGATAAACAGGAAAGAGAGAACTAAACCGATCTACTGCTCATAGTGAAATTCTAACACAGCGACTTCTATATCCGCTTTTCAACTACAATCACAACTAGAAGTACCAACTTTAACCTAATCCAATGCCTTCATTTTACAATGACTCAACCTGAAGATGTTTTACGTAATATTATAAATGTTAAATATAATTTTAATGTGATATGATATTCATAATTAATCCCTAATGTAAATCTTCTGTTACAATAAATATATACTATTTTTTTACAAATAAATTGTCTAAATAAAAAAGTATTAAAATTGTAACTACATCCACCCACTTTTTATATACTTTTTAATTTTAAAATCAACCAACTTAAAATATTTTATTTTATACACAAGAGTGGCGACAAAGCCATGCAAATAATATTATTCACTCATAGAAATTTTTTGTGAGTATTATTAAATAATTTATTTTTTATTATAGTATAATCATTATGAGTAAGAAGGCAGTTGAACACAGAATGAATCTTTTGAAATTCAGTTTAGCGGTTTAGCCTTCCATCGGTTCCTTTCCTTCTTTCTCGTTGGCATACCTGACGTCATTGCTAAAAGAGAAAATGGCGTCTGAATCAGAGGAACGAAGTTATTCTTCTCCGCCAAAACGAATAAAACTTGATGATTCAAATATATTGTGCAAATCAAGTATTGTATTAGATGAAGTATCATTTTCTACATCGTTTAAATCATCTGAAGCACCACCAGAGAGTAAGTAACAAGTAATTTAAGCAAATACAAATTCTTAATTTTAGTCACAAGATGGCTGACTTTTTAGAAAATGCAAAGTTTCCTTGTTCACTACAAGATCCACCATTTTAAGAGGCGGGGCAAACTGTCTATTTGTATATTTATTTTTCATCAGGGTTACCAAAACAAACAACACGTAAACAGTGCAGTCTTGACAAGTTATATGAATTTGTTAAATGTCATCTGTCTAAGATAGTGATAACAATATAAGTATGTACTATTATGGAGTTATGTCATTAAATAAATAGGTAAATTTAAGCTACTTCTGTGACCCTTTTACTGTCACTAGCCACTTTTGATAGATGTAGCACCCCAATTTTTATATTTTTTTGTTAGTTATTTTTGTACTACATACCCCTATTTATGAGAATAGTTCATTTTTTGGTAGGCAAAAATGTTTTTCACTTCGAAATTGACTTATTTCAATGAAGTATTTGTAGGTTAAGTTTACATGGTAAACAATGTCCCAATTTTAATATATCTTTTTTTGTTAATTTTGTACTACATTCTTATAAGAATAGTGACATTTTTTGATGAGCAATCATGTTTATGATTTTGAAATTGACTATTTGGGGGTTATTCATTAACATAGTTATTTCAAAAACATTGAGAGTTGAGACATTCACTATTTTTATTTCCAAATTATAAAACATAAATATGGACATAAAGTTGCAAAACAATTTTTAATATTCATAACTGACACAGGACAACTGAATTCTTTGTAGGTTAAGTATTATTCACAATTATTTCAAGTTTTATGTTAGGCTAATCAAAGAAAGCAGTACAATACATTGATATTTATCTCCTATAACATCAAAAAAACTTATTTAGTAGATAACAGCAGCTACTCTACATTATAAAATCATTGATAGTCCCTAACAGTCTGCACACTTTTATAAATATAAATTATAAATATGTATCTGTACTTGATCTAACTTGTCCTAAATGTAAAATATTCGCTATGTAGGTTGTAAATGTCATATTTTATGGATTTTAGACTACTTTTCAGCTAATTCCATACTCTCATAATTATTTATCTAGCCTACTGTAGAAGTGTTAACATCACATTATTATTTTTTTCAAGAATAATACTCTCTCAATTACATGTTACCCTATTATGGCAACCCTATATTTCCACAAATCTCTTTATATGAATATTGTAAAACACATAATAAGAAATATATACTAAAATAGCTTAAAATATTTAGATACACATTAACTCTGAATTTTCACGTGTCCCCTAAATTATGTTTTACTGCAATGGAATTTTGACATTCTGTGGTTTTAACAATATTTTCAGCCAGTCCACATTACTCGAATTTTATGGTTCTATAATATATTGAATGTGTATGAGTTTGTTGCTCTCGAAATACTCTATTCGTATCTACACCTTTCTTGATCTGGTTTTAAATTAGATCTCTCCTTTTCATATTTCCTATCATGTCTCTCACGACCAACTCTTGATCTCTTCTTACCTGCTGATGCTAATAGAATATTTGATGGCTAGGGGTTTCCATTTTATGCTATTTTTTACCATTAAAACTAAGAATAAAATTAGAAAAAATAAATTATTGTTAAAGGTAATTTCCATAGTTTGATCTATAATCTTATAGGTTAGGTTTAAATTTAATGGAGACTGTAATTTTGCAGGTGAACTCAGACTTAGCTCTGGTGTATTAAGGAAGTCTGAGAAAGAAAGTAATTCAATCTTTGATTCAACAGCCAATAGCCATAACCGTGACGATGGAGGGTAAATATATGTTTTATTTCTTCACGCTAGTTTATTTTGTATTTGTTACAAATTTATTTTGGCTTTTATTGTTTTCTTATTTTAGAGTAATTATTGCCATTTAATTAAATGTTCGTACATCGTTATCTGATATAAAATTTATATTTTTTTAGTTTGGAGGAGGAGGAGGAGGAAGAAGATGAAGATGATGATGATGTTTCTTCTACAGTTAGTAATTTATCAGACCTCAGCGGTCTATCCGACATAAGTGGTCAGGATTGGAAACCAATTGCAGGTCAATTTTTTCTACAAATTAAAATTAAAACAGATTTAAGTGAATTATATTAATAATTTGTCATGCATAAGACTAATAATACAATTTCATAAAATAACAATAATTTAACATGCAAGTTGATACTAATTTTGAAATACTCATGTTTTTAGTTGTTCATGGTTGATCTGCATAAGATATAGCTATAATTTTAGTCAGCGATAGCTTATACATAGGTACGTATAAAAAAAAAAAAAATTTAAATGTTTTTGAATAATTTAAATTTATTTTTGGTTCCATAAGCTTTGAATTAAACAAGTGTTTCAATGTATTTCAAAACATGCCCACTCGAGTCTCTGCTTTAATGTCGATTGAATAAAGAGTATTTATCCAGATGTCTCCTCCAAACTTACCTTCCAACTGGTTGAAGGAATCCAAGTCTTGTGCATTTGCATCTTCTCAAACATAGATTTCGTTGAAGCCGGACTTAACTATCAATTGTTTCGTGAAGCTTCTGGTGTCAAAACTGTAGAATTCATATTTTCATGACATCACTGCCTTCTATGCACAGATGGTGTCTAGAAGGTTTTCGTCTATATTGTCAACAGATATTTTAACTGTCAAATTGTTTAGTTGTACATAAATTCAGTATTAATGCAAATTTATTATGTTCTTCCTTTCAGGCTAAATTTCTTAACACAATATTAGATCAGAGTCTCATAATAACTTTACATTACAACAAATCCATCAAAAAACCTTTAACCTAGACTAAACAGTTTTAAAGATACTTCTAACGATGCCAACATCACACAGCTTACAAAACATATCACAAGAGATACCTCACAGTGGTATTATTTATCATAGGAACTATTTTAAATCACTCGCACATTATAACAATCGCATATCAGATGGTAAAAAAATGGCTAATAAAACACACTGAATGCGCGAACACACATCATTGCCACAGTTAGCAATCATTTCAAAATGAACTTTACTTTAAAAACAAGCCTCAAACTCCAGTGTTTTAATGGTGTTTTGTTTTGAATGTTTCTATTCTTGGATTCACTGGATCTCCATTTCAATTTAGAGTAAATTCATTAAATTGTCATTTGTTAAAAGTAATGGTAATCTGAGATAATCCGAGTATATGTTTGTTACCAATTGGTATTTGATATTAATCAACGTTCTATTGATTTATAGGTCCTATGAGTTGGGTACAGAAACAAATGATGAACGGAGTTAATCCCAGAACATTGCTAATACATTTGATGGGGGATTCGTCGCATGTACCCACACAAGTTGATGATTTAACTTTATGGAAGGTAAACCCGTCAGATATTAAAAATATAATACTTTAGTTAAATGATGGGATTTTTAGTATTATAATATATTTTACCAGTGTCTGCCTACTTTTTTATCTTCTTGGATATATTTTAAGTACTCTTGAGCCCATAAAAACTAGTTTTTACAAACGTCTGCCTATAGAAATTTCTTAGATACCATTAGGGGCTAAAAGTGTTTAAAAGCGTTCTTTTTGATTCCTGATTTTACACATAAAATGAAATTGTTTTAAAATAAAATTTGTTGGGTAGGCCCTACCTATCATTAAAGGGGAGGGGATTAATTTTTTCAAAAATGGTTTGAAGTATTTTGTTCTGAGGTTCACACCTAATGTTTGGTTGTCATGTCGCCAAAAAAAACAAACAAAAAACAATGGTTCTGGGGTAAAAATGTATCTACAAGTGATTAATTTCATAAACTACTCTTGTATACAACAGAGGAGTATATATATATATATAAATGGTATATCATGGAGTAAAATTATAATTTCAAAGTGTTCAGTCCAGGACATTCAATTTCTTTTTCTTCTTTGACAAGTTATGCAGTTTCATTCTGTTGTAGACAAAATGTCCAGAACATATTGTTCATAAAAAATAAACTTGCAAAGTAAAGATTTTCAATGAAGATGGAGCCAAAACTTTTGTATTAATGATTCGAGGATCAAATTAATTGTTATTATTGTACTCACCAAATAAAAATCACCAAAATCGACAAATAAAAACAAATTTCTGTATCCTTATAAATAGTTGATGGAAACCATTGCTAATCGAAACAATGTGGCATTTATCAAGTAAAAACAAATTAAAATATTGCACCTAACCTTTTAAAATGATGATCACGTAAGCTTTATAAAATTATGGATAATTATTCTTACACGGGTCAAATTTTAGTTTTTTTATGTACTATGAATGGTAAAACTAAACAGTTTTTAGAATAAATTTGTACTCTTTTTACAAAATTTAAAATGATGTTTAATTAGCCTATATTTCGGAATTTGATTTTTTTAATAAAAGTAGTATAGATATATATCTGAAGTTAAGTTACATTCAACTTTCATGTTCAGTGCAATTAATGATCAAATAAATATCTTTAAACAAGTTAAAAGATTGTTAAATCTAAATTTACAATTCTGAGCGCTCAGGCCACTGGCCTGTATCTCTCTCTCTTTCTTGCTCCTATGCAAGAGGCATGCACACCTCTGGATTAGGTAGATAATAAAAAGTAGAAAGACAATAAATTGTTTTAGTTTTAGTACTTGAAAAGTATATTAACAAAGCTAAAATTTGAGCCTATTTGGAATAATTTTTATAAAAATGACTCATTGTTATGAAGTCTCAAAGTTTTATAGACTAATCACAATGTCTAGAAGTTAGGTTTAATATTTTGATCCCAAGTTTTGGATGTTGTTTAATTAATACAAATAATATTATTCGTGAATATCAATGATTTTCATACATTTTTGTAAATATTCAGTACTTTTTTATAATTGTCGAATTTTTAAACGGTAACAATAGAATATTCAAGCTTGTTTTAAATCAGATTTCATAAAGATTTAGGCACTAATTTTTTTATAATCTGTACATTAGATCCTATTATATATACATGTATTAGATATATTATATATATATCCTATTAGATACACATATAATATTCATATTTTTCAATGAATTATTGTGAACAAAATGTTCTGGACATTTCTTGTGACACAAAACGAAACTGTAATCCCTCCCTCCTTATAAGATAAAAATAAATTGATTGTCCGAATTAAAGATTTCTTGAATTATATTGTAACAGTTTGTTTTATGCGTTTTTCTGTTATCTAGTTACATAAATACTAAAGTTATTTTTGTTTTTTCAGATCATTATTAACATGTTAAGTGAACCACCACGGCGCTCAAGATTGCGTCATATCAGTACTTTGACAGATGTCGTTCATCTACTTAAAACTTGTTCTCGGATTATTGTATTAACAGGCGCAGGAGTAAGTAATGAATAAATTACTAAGTAGGTTATTCTAGTTAGTAGTTATCCTAAATAAACTTTGTTGTACTATTTCCTATGTGTGATATCAAAGTAATATATATTTTGTCAAGGACTTGAATTAAGAAATTTTCAAAACTGAATTGAGGATTCAGTACATTTTTACATAGACTGACAGTAAAATTAAGCAAATTAAATCAGAATTCACTATTTTTTTGCTATACGGTCAGTAAATTAGAAATGTGAATTAATTTTAATGAAACTAACATTTTTTAATAAGTAAAATATATTTCAATTTCAAATCAAGTTCATCTACCATAGATATCTAATCAGTCTGTAAATCTAGATTTGCTTTGTATATTACATCATTATAATGACTAACATTATGCTTAATTTATTGATAAACTATGTATAACAATAAACTTCTCATTTTGTCAATTTAACCAATTATTCATTTTTTTCCAGGTGTCCGTGTCGTGTGGAATCCCTGACTTCCGCAGTCGTGATGGTATCTATTCTCGATTAGCAATTGACTTCCCTAATTTGCCAGATCCTCAAGCTATGTTTGATATCTCTTATTTTCGCCAAGATCCTAGGCCATTTTTTAAATTTGCTCGAGAAATATATCCAGGACAATTTAAGCCATCTCCTTGCCATAGGTAATTACGAATGTAGCCAATTTTATAATAGTTATAGTAACGATTGTGTCATTTTGTGGTTAGATTTGTATATTGTTTGTGTAAAAAAAAAAAAAAAAGAGATAAATAATTAGATACTCAAAGGATTGTAGGCCCAACTGGTTTTGGGACGACCATCATAAAGCTTTGAATTTTTGGCAAGAGCTAAGAGATAAGAGTTATGAGTAATTTTAATAAAAATTGTGACGTAACATTAATATAAAACCAGATTAAATAAACTGCAGTATGAAAAACAGGAGAATAACACATCATATGCTTACAACTTTGATTCTGTCTGTACAAACTCCATCAAGATTGACAATAGCTGAGAGGTCTAATCTGTATATTTGCCTCTGTGAGGTTCCTTTGATCTAGGATTTAAACTCTGGTTAACCTCATATCTTATTCTTTCTCTTTATTACTCTTAACAAGCATAAAAGGAAAAATCAAGGAATGAAAAATCCATTGCAAAATATTGATTTTCAAAAGAAGACAGTTTGTTAACTAAATTATCAGCTTATGAGATAGGAAATTTTTGGTATAACTAATAATTTGTTGTTTTTTTGTTTTAGTTTTTTTATGAAAAAGTGTCCAAACTAAATTGACTTTTAAGCTTCAAAGCTTTAGATTTGATGATGATTAGAATTTTGTGATGTAACTTTTCACTTACATGGTCATATTTACAAAAGATGTTAAAATGGATTTGCTTTTATGAATTCAGTTATTGCAGTCTAGCCTTATCCATGTCAAAAGGTCTGAAGTCAAGTAGTTCTGGTTTATTTTATTCTCTTATGTACACCAATTTCAATAGATTAACCCTGCATTCGCCAACTTGTTATTATATCATTTTTCTCAGAAGGGTGCATAGAATTGATCTGTGTAATTAAAAAAATGTTAGATGTATAGGTTTTGAAGTTAGTATGTTAGGAATCAAAAAAATGAAGTAAAAACCCCCACAGAAAAGCCTATAAATACCATATAACAAATTAAAAAATTTGTTTCAAGATACACAAAAGTTTTGTAATGTAGTTTTGATTAAATGTTGATAAAAAATAAATCAAATTGTAAAATGTACATGTTGAAAAATCAATATTTAGGATTGAAAAGACTTGCTGAAAAGTTAGGCTTATTTTGAAAAATTCACTAAAAATAGTTATTCTATACAAAACACAATTTGTAATATATCATTTGTTAGAGACAGGTAAGTAGGATTTAATTATGTAAGAAACAAAAATTTTAAATACACAGAGCAATTTTGGAGTTAGTATGTTAGGAATTTAAAAATCTTGTAATCAAAGTGCGTAAATGCTACAAAAAATTGTTAATTATTCTTGAGACCCAGAAGTTTTGTAGTGTAATTGTAAATTACAGTGTGTAGAAAAATATATCAAGTTAGAAATTTGCATTAGAAAAATTTAATTTTTATGAATAAAGTACAAAATAACTACAAAGTTAAGCCTATTTAAAAAAGTTCACGAAAAATATTCATTTTACACATTCGTATAGTTGACCCCAAAGTGTTTCTTCATGACCGATCCATTGGACCTGCCTTTCACCACAGACTGAGAATAGTAAGCCTAAACTAAAGTTACCCACAGACCAAATTTTTAAATGTACTTTTATGATAAATTACGATATAAATAAATTAGTTTGGGTGATTTTTAGTAAAAAAAAATCTCATTTAACCCTTTATTAACATTTTAACCTTTTTTTAACATTTTCTTTTCTTTGTCAACTTAGTGTAAATTGCATAGGCTACACTATGTAAACATTGCATATAAATATGTAGATTTAGTTATAGACCGATGTCAAAATTAATTATTTGTAAAGAAATTTGAGATAAACACAATCAAATATAATATCGGTTAGATTTTGTATGGACAGGAGACAGGCTTACCTTGGAAAATGGTCCTTGATATTACCTAATAGTACATAAGTAAGAAAACACACACAAAAAACACTAAAGTTTTGAAATATTTCATAAACACTGTTCACTTTCTCAATCAGTAGAGTTAAGAAGAATACTCAAATATAATATCGTAATACAAATTATTTGTTTATTACAAAGTCTAAAAATACTAATGATATCGTAAAGTTCGACTAGGAGACTGTTGACTAATGCTCACCATTTAATATTGATATTTATCCAGTGTTAATTTTTTAATATTACCCTATGTACAAAATTTGAAATATATTTAAATCTAAGAATATTTGCAATATGCAACCATGTATTTAAAAAAAATTGTATTTCAATAATTTTCAGATTCATCAAAATGCTTGAGAGACAGAAGAAATTGTTGCGGAACTATACACAAAACATTGATACTTTAGAACAAGTGGCTGGCATTGAAAATGTTATTGAATGTCATGGTAAGAGTTATACATAACCATGCTGTTGTTAAGTTTTTTAACCCTTATAGAATGGTTGACTTCTATAAACACAAAAACATAAACATATGCTTAGATAATTCCATAGTTCACGAAATTTCCAATAAAATGCTTCTTGGATACGCAAGACAAAATAAAGCAAATATATATATATGTATATATATATACATATACACACACACACGTCGTTTTCTGTTGCTAAAGCAATCGAAACCTGTCGATTTATGGGTCTATTCAGCGAAAAATATGTATATATCCATGAGCTGTTCATTGTTTGATTTGACTGTGCACTCTTGTTCGCTGTACATTTGTATTTTTTATTGTGTTTTGCTTTATACAATAGTGCATTCTTGTTAATTTTGTATATGTTTTCATACATAGGACAAAGTATAACTTATTATGTATTTGACTTTTTTTATAACAATATGGCAAACTCTGATGACACTGTTTTTTTATTTGTTTGTGCACAGAATATTGAATACTTCGTTTTCAAGTGCTATTGATTTTAATAATCTCGAAGAAGAGGAGACGGAAACTCTTATTTTACACATCATTATTCACGGTGAACAGTTTGTCCTAGGCCTAGGACTCAACTCTCTCTACGACTACAACTGTGCCAACGACTAGACTTAAGAGATAGATGCCTATTGTGATTTTTCAGTTTTATTAGTTTTTGACAGATTTTTGTATATAATAACTTATTTTTGTAGGTAAACTCTTGCAATATTTTAGGTCTATTATTAATTTTTCTCTTCTATTTATATGTAAGTTTATAGTCATGTAGAATTTTATCATGTAGTAAATTTTAAATCCTACAAAGAAAGTTTTGATTTTTTTTTTAATTATTAAAAAGTCTGTTAACTTTGCTCTAAGAATCCAAAATAAAAAAGAACTTTGGGATTATATATATATTTTTTAACATTTTAAATTAGTGGTAGTTTGTATTTAGGATAGTGTTTTTGAAGGGTTATTAAGATTTATTGTTTAAATATTGGGTAATTTCAAATCATATTATATTTTATTTTATTTTTTTCAGGTTCTTTTGCTACTGCTTCATGTACAGTTTGTTCACATAAAGTGACATGTGATGATATCCGAGAAGATGTATTCAAGCAAAAAATACCAAATTGTCCAGTATGCCCTGCAAATACAAGTAAAGTCTTATTAGTTTCAAATCATTAGAATAACAATAACAATCCAAATACCATTCTTACTTAAAATGCCATCAGGCTACCATTAAAACTAAAAAAAAAGTTTTTAAATAAAGCTGTGAAAGTTGGCAAGGACAAAAAACATTTATGACCTTTGCATCTCTTTCTTTGGTACAGCCAACTAATATTCTAAAATTATTGGGAGGTTTATAATCAGAGAATCGGAACAGTAGTTAAAAAAAGACATATTTTAAGGATTTTTGAAATTTTTACTATACATCAATTAATCAAAGTTTTAAAAAGATCTTGTTGAACCATCAATCTTTATTTATAAATTTGATTACCTATTAATTGTTATTTTTTTATTTGTTAATTTATTATGTGGTAATTGTATTTATGACAGTTAAACTTTTAAGGAGAGACAAATTTCAAGTTACATCTTAGAGGCTTTGTCTTGGGAGGTTTTCTGATAGATATTTGATTGTATGAAATTCGATTTGTAGAGTATTTATTCTTAATATGCAACATTATTATTTTTTTCCCATACTATTAAAATTCCTCCAGAAGAAGGTTTAAAAGGAACCTTCAGAAGAGGTTAGGTTTCTTAAAATTTTACTAATGCAGACATAGCCTTCAGAATCTCTATAGTCATGAGTACTAGATACAATTGGTGAACATAACCTGATTAACATGATCTTAACTTCATTTATAGTTTATGAACTTAGCTGTTATTTAAAATATTACCTTATATTTTGATTACTTGTAAAAGAACTGATTTTTAATTGTTAAACCTAATAAGGACTTAGAAGATTTATTGCAATACATTGAAAATAAAGTAAGAATGATGATGACGTACTGGAATTTATAGCTGAACAAAATGCTGTATAATTTACAGGGTTTTTTCCCCTCTGAACTAGCGATGTTGATACTCGGGTGAAATAGATACTCGCAATACTCGGCTTCGAATTATTTCAATACTCGTATTATTAATTCGACATCGAGTATCTGCGCAGAATGATTATGCGCATCGAACTCAGTTTTACCAATCAGAATAATCAGATCGTTTTAGATAAACCTTCACTTATGCGTTTAATATAACCGAATGTTTTTTGAAACTATAGTAGAATAACCAAGGTCAAAGATTTATTATGATACAATGTTTACAACCTGTAAATAATATGTCTGTCTCTGTTTACAGACTACAACATTAATAATTTAGTTATTATTTAAAATAAGTTAATTTACTATATTTTTTATAAAGATAGTAACCTAATAATATTTATTTAAATATAAGTACAGTAATAACAATTAAATAATAATTTAATTTACTTTTTGTTAATGTGGAAATAAATTAATATTATTGTTATTTTAAATTGAACTTGTTACCGAATCTAAATCATTATAACTCAAAATCGTAATTTTTAATTAATGTGTAGTGAAAAATCAGCTTAGAAACAAATGTAACCAAAGTAGAAACACCGAGTATTTTGTTTGGAATTGACACAACACTAACGAATACAGTTGTCCGAGGATACTCGCCGCACACCGAGGATACTCGCAGACCGAGGATACTCGCTATGACTCGCACATTACTTCCTCCTTGTTCCTAGTTACGAGGATTTTGACCGAGTATTTTAATTCGAAACCGAGGATTTTAATACTCGGACTCTTCCGAGGATTTTGATACTCGGAATCACCGAGTATTTTAATTCGAACTCGCACATCACTACTCTGAACTACTACAAACATTAATTCCTAAAAAGAAAGATTACATTTTCTTTTTTTTATATATATGTTCATGATGGTTGCTAATGAAACACTTTAGATTTTCTCTTAGTTGCTTGATACATATAGGTTTCATATTGAATTGGTATAAAGAAGTATTGCAAAAACTATAATAAAAATTAATAGATTTGATTTGTTATATAGAAGAGTCACCTGGTGTAATGAAGCCAGATATAGTTTTCTTCGGAGAAGGACTACCGGAGAGCTTTCATTCTGCAATGGCTAGAGATAAAGATGCGTGTGACATGCTCATTGTTATTGGGTCTTCTCTTAAAGTGCGGCCTGTAGCACTCATACCTAGTAAGTATATATGTAAATTTTGTTAAATATAAGAAGTAGCTTTTTAAGTTTTGTTTGAATTTCTATTTGTCACAAAGTCCCTGAAAAGTTACCGATAAATCTTTCTTGTATGTGTTTATTACATTTAACGCCTACAAGATAAAATATATAATTTCATTTGTTTCTTATCTGAAGTGTTAATTTATAGGTGTATAATAAAGTGTTTGTGGTATTTTATCCACACAAATGAAGATTTGTGAATTGAATAAGTAAAATTTTCACAAATAAATTGGAATATTGCTAGTACTAATTCAGAATTAATATAGTGATCAAGTGCAAAAATTTGGCAAGACGGACACTCCAAATAAAAATAAAATCATTTCCTGGTTGTCTCAAAAGTCAAGATTGCAGATCTATTCTCAGTATGTGAGTTATCTCTAAACATAAATTTGAAAATATTTACAAAATTATTTAGATAAATTGTAGTTTTAATAAAATCATTGCGTGTGATACCAGTTCTTCAAGTAATATATGACAATAACTTCCATCCTTAACCTTCATTAATAGCTGATTTTGTTCAAAATGTTTTTATTCCTTGGGACACCTATCTCAGATCAAATTTTGAGTCGATCTCACCATCTGTTTTTGTGAGATAATGTGTAACAAAAATGCCATAAATAGGGATAGACGTCAATCCATAAATGGCCTGTCAAGTAGTGAATATGTCTAATACCATCGAAGATAGTTGTAACATAAGTTGGGTTAGTACTTGGTTCAATATATGACGACGGGAAACTTGCATCATCTCTCGTATTGCAATCATATATTCGAAGCCTTGTATGGACGGACAGAAAGTGTTCCGAAATTGGTTTAATGTTACAGAATCGTAGGTAAATGAGTTGTATGAATGGAAAATGTTTAGATTCTGTATTACTGCTAATACAATACCATACAATTAAATAAGTAAATATTTTAAACGTTTATAGTTTTTAAGTAAAATTAAAACATTAGATTAAGTGTGGTGTGTTAGTGCTCCAATCTAATCGTCAAGTTAACCTTAAATATTGGCCCAAAATATCCACCAATCCCCAGGTACAGAGTAATTCTTGTAGAATCATTCCCTCATCTTCCTTCGGCGGGAGTGGTCGTGTTGACTCTCGCCACTACGAGACCTTCTCATTAGGCTGATCGCCTCAGATTTGCTTTGCATCTAGAGCTACGCTACAAATAAACGAAAGAACCAGAGCTAACAAGTTTTGGCTTGAATTTCATTAAATTCAGCGTTGCGTCCTTGGTATATGGCGCCTAAGTATATTTCTGAGCTTTTCTCTGTTTATGTAAAATATTGATTATCGTAAAGTCAAAGATATGATACTATGAAAACTAAAGAAATATTCTAGTTTAAATAAAAATATCAATCTTTCAGTAAAAGATTAATAGACTATTATAATTTCTGTAAAATGATTTTTTACAAATAATTGAGACTTGTAATGAATTTGAATAAAATTAATTTGTGAGTGATATGTTGTTATAAAATAGACAGTCACAAACTGTGATTCTCTATTATATGTACATTGTATCTTTGTTAGTTATAAGGAATTTATGTTTTATATATATTCTGTTTGTTTTTAGGAAGTACTTCATAATTAGAAACTATATATATATCTTTATGTGTGTATTTCAGATATTCGAAAAACTTTGGTATTTCCAAAGATATCTGTAATTTGTTTGTGACTAAAAGTAAATTTTTCTGATAGATCCACGATCCCAAGCAATTTATTTTTTAGTATTAAAATCATAAGTGTCTAGGCTTAAAATCATAGAATGGCGCCTATTAAAATTTCTTAACGTATTAAATATAAATTTAGTTAACAAAAATCAATAAATAAGTTCTTAATTCCTGTTTAAACAAAAGGTTACATAGTATATAGAAATGTTCTCTATTTTATAATACTTTCTAAAGTAAAAAAGGGGGAAAAATTAAGTATTTATTTAATTTTGGCCTAATTATCTATGATGTATGTTTCACTATACTTGAGGCTGATTCAAATTTAGAAAATAATGTTTCAGGCTCAATACCAAATAATGTGCCTCAAATTCTCATTAACAGAGAGCGTTTACCACACCTAAACTTTGACGTGGAGTTGCTGGGAGATAGTGATGTCATTATTGATCAGCTTTGTCGATTGTAAGTATTTACTTGATGAAATCAAAATACTTAAGTTAGATAATGTAATAATATTGATTTTAGATGTTATAAATTGAAGACTTGTATAGAATGTGGAATTTATATTCTTATAAAAAGTGTGTTTATTCATCAACATTAGTTGTGTAAACAGTTTGTCTTATTGATTTTAACGTTTATATGTTTTTACCAGCTAATATTGATAATACAATAATAGTTCAAGTGAAAAATACACGACCTTGACTGGGAATTGGACTCAGGACCTTTGGCTTTACACGACCTTTGGTAGAGTTCTATAAATTCATACAAATTTTATAACTTGACTGAATAATTAAATGAAGACAAAACGATTTGTGTTCTATAAACTACACAACATTACACATCGTATACTAAATTATAAATTCCAAATGTAAATTTAAGACTTTAAAAAAATCTTACTTTTAACTGTTTCACTTTAAAAAAATCATTTTTTGTTTTTCTAACACAGCTTGAAGTTTTGTGGATTAAAGCTCACTTTACTAGCATTAGTTGAGACGGATAACTCTCAGGCTAAGAGTGTGTAGGTTCCTCATCTGTGGTTTCTCCATTTTTGTTCTCATAACTTTCGGCATCTTCCACCTCTACTCGAATTACGCTGTTGGTAATTTTTTAGTAATTTAAAATTAGATGCTCAATAAATTCAGGCAAAATCTTTTCCGCAGTTGTTATTACATAATTAGATCACACCAACACTTCATTTAGTGGGTTTGAATCCAAACATAAACGTAATTTGTTATTTCTGGATACTATAATAATATATGTTAATTCTGGCAAAATCTATTCCGCTGTCGGTATTATATAATTAGATCACAGTAATGCTTTATTTAGTGGGTTTGAATCCAAACATAAACATAATTTGTTAATTCTAGATACTATAACAAGATTGCTCACCCACATTGTAGGCTCATCTATTCTTTTAATAATCCCTTCTTTTTATAATTCATTTATTTTCATCACTTTGTACCCATTTTCTTGCATCCCTTGTGTTACACTCAGTAAATATGGTATTGTGTTGAAGAGCAATGTATCATTTTCCAATACACTATCCTCATTTTTATTATGGTTTTTAATCTTTTTGTAAAATTAATCATACTTTTTTCATCTTATTTGCGAGAAGAAAGTGATGCAGAAGCTTCTCCTGCAACTCATTTTCATTTTTACAATACAATGTGATTCCCTTGCCCATGGGTTGCAGTATTCCTGTAATATTTGGAAAGAGGATTGCCGTTCAAAATCATTATCATCATTTACATTCAACATGTCTACAGCAGGATGTGTCAGGACATTGTCTGTGATGAGAGGAACCTTTCCAACTTTTCCTTTCTCTTTCCTGTTTTTTAACACTTTGAATATGATAAAACTTTTTGAACCACTCTTTACAAAAATCTGATGTCATATATGAACTTTTTTGTTATGTATATGACCAGGAAGAGTTTTGACATTCTTTAAACAGCAGGGTTTTTTGCCCTTCTCGTTGACTAACAGTTGTAAAGTGTGTTCCAGACTTGGAGTACCGCCTACCATAACTGTAGCAAGGTTATCCTGTCCTTGCTATTCTTAAAACTTGAAGCATATGTTTCTCAGTGTGATGCAAGGGACTTATGTGGAAGTGAACGCCTGTTAACATCAGTTCGTCACCAAACATTGTAGATATTGTTTCACGAAAAACCCCTTTCAACAGCTATCTTGATAAGTTTTTCTTTAAATATCTGGCCACCAGTGCTATCAGACAACAACTTCTCACCTTGAATTTCCTATCCTTAATACTGTCTTAAAAATTTTCAACAATGTGGAAATAGCCTTAAAGTTTTTTTAGTCTATTCAAAAGTAATTTCATATAGGTTAATTGATAAATAAAAATCTGCCTAATTGAATCCCGGTTTAACGTAAATGGTAGCCGATAAAAAATCACACATACTTTGTTTGCCCTGTGTAAGAATAAGAATCTACCCCAACAAATCTTTTTATAATTGAAAGGTAACTTAGCTGTGAAAAAGTATAAAAGACACTTTTTATTTTTTTTACTAGAACATTACACTATACTAGATTACTTTATAATTTTATTGTAGTTTGCATATGATTTTACCTAATGTAATGTTTTTCTTTGTCTAGAGATATATTTAACTGATATTGGGACTTTTCAAAATTCAATTAATAAAACGCATCTGTTTTTCAGGTTAGGCGAAGACTGGACAGAAGTGTGTTGGCGTAGTACAGCTCTAATGGAGGCAGAAATGTTGTTATCACCGCCCAGCAGGTGAGGGATATACTTGTCTTCTTTGTGGTTTGTCAAAATGTTTTCCCAACTTTCCAGATCAATTTTGCTGGTAAACTGTACTGTCTTTATGTTGGACAGAAATTTCCTTTATACTTTGTTTACATCAATATTTTGCAGTGTAGTAACACCACAGATTTTATGTATCTTCAAAGAAGGACATTTCTATAAAAGTGTTTGATTAAAAAGGATAAATAGTCATCTCCCTTATTTTGTTGTAGGCGTTAAGTTTTTTATATCAATTTTTCAGTTCTTTTTTAATTTTATTACTTTTATACAGATTAGATGATTTATGAGTCTGTCAAAGTCGAAAATTGAATGTTTAAGTTTCTTTTATCTCATCTATTTTTTGATGTAATGTCTCATTTTATGGTAAAATATCAAAAGTTGGTTATACTTTCTCAATGAAAAAAAAACTTTGTTAACTTTTTGCTGTTCTAAAACATGGCAGTTTTAATAGTATGACATTAAACTGATTAAAAACTTTGTATAATTAACCAGATAGTAGGAAATTAGAAGTTTGAAACTCAATTTAAAAAATAAAACCAGTCCTGGTGTTTGGTAAAAAAAGATTATATAAAAAGTAGCTTTGTGTGTGGCTCCACCTGTGTTGAAATCTATCTTTGTATACATATCAATAAATTGCCTTCGGCTTCATCCACTTGGAATACACGTTTTGCATTATTTAGTGTGTGTCAAATTCAGAATAGAGTATTATAGAATCAGTTCTTGAAGCTGGATTGATAGCTTCAGGATATTTTAGTGAATTAAATCTACTAACGCTTATTACAATTTCTATTTATGATTTGTTTGTTACTCTTTACAAATTATAATAGGTAAGACAGAGAAGAAAAAAAATTAGAAGACATAATATAAAAGTCGTTTTATCCGAGGGCCTCTTTGAAAATAATATTTTTAGTTTTATCATTAGGCATTAGTAGGTAGAGATTGCTGCTAGAATTCATGTTCGAACATATGTGAGTGTGGGTTCTGCAGATCAATCTCAGCTATCAGGAACTTGGTTTATTGTGAGTCCCATCGTCCAAATTAAAATATTGACGCTTTCAAACTAATAACCACCAATCTCTTAAACCTCAATTTTGTTCCAACTTGATTATGATAAACAAATATATGTTTCTTAAATGTCAAAATATCTCTTAATCACTACCAAAAAAATGTTAATTTGAAACCATTTTTAAAAAGTTTCAGTTTCAATTAGAGTTTAAAATAATGTACCAATTTTGTCACTGAAAATTTAAAAGAAATGTGTAAATTTTCTCGGAAGATCTGGATTGTCTAATTTTCAGCAGTAAAAAAAAATGGTTGTAATTCGGGAACTACTACACAGATAATTTAAAAAATCCATTCCAATTAGTATTCAAATCATATATATTTGTTACTGAAAACATATAAGTTGTAACTGAAAAATTTAAGGAAATGTATAATAAATTTTTTGAACTTCGTACTTTCCAGCAGTAAAAAATGGTTCTAACTTGGAATCTATTCAATCCGATTTCAAATTTTTTTCATTTTCATTATCATTCAAATTTTAATCCAAATTTGTCATTGAAAAATACATGTTATCACTGAAAATGTTGATAAAATGCGTAAAATATGTGGAAAATTTAGATTTTTGTTATTAACCTTACAGACAATATGTTTGTAACATGTATACTCAACATTTTATTCATTTCTGAAGTTTAATTTTTGTTTAAATAACACAAATAGGACCAAGTATGGGAAACTAAATCATTTTCAAATATATGTTTATAAGAACTTTTTATTATTTTGGACGAATAATCATTTCCGAAGTTTGACATTTGTTTAAATCTCCTTGTATAAATTTTTTAATTTTTTGCAATTAAAGAAATTAAAATGTCAATTTATTTGAAATTTCTAATAATTGCTGTAACATAATAGATTTGTCCTGTTTTTGAAGATATAAATTTAAAGACTATTACAAATGTTCATTAATTTGTGTCTTGTTATTTTCTCTTTCTAAAATGTAACTTCGTTGCAGAAGTTACGTAGCTAAGGCTGGTCAGCAATTGTGAAAACTCATATTCTGTTCAATAAATAAATGTACAGTTTATGTGTGTTACTTCTCATACATGTTATACAGCATGTTCATGTTCTTTGATATCATAATCATATACAGATAGTCCCTGTTATAAGCGGTAGATACGTTCAGGCAACATGCCGTATAAAGTGTATAACGAAGACTATTTATGGCCTAGCACGATAGCAGCAAATAAAACGTCATATCTATCGTAGTGATGTTAATAATCGAATGATAATGATATAATCGGAATCAACAGAATCGAATGACTTGTATGTTCAGAATTATCATATTTATTCCCAATCCAATTTCAAGAAATATGAAGAAAGTTTCAGGATTGTCTTCAGGTATCAAATATTTACCCCACACCCCGGAAATTTGTTGTAAGTGTTGGGACTATCTTTCGGTGTCAAATGCTCACACCCCAACTTTTTGCCCAATTCCAAAACATGTAATTATTGTTTGCAGCCATATTTTGTTTGTCTAATGAATAGTCTGTTACCATTAGTTATTTATTATTTTAAGTTAATACACAGTGTTATTATCGTGTGCGTTAAAAAAATTTTTTTTACTCTTTAAAGTTTTCATTTTGATATTGTTATTATTCTCTTTTACGATTAGTTATATTGTCAAGTTTTTGTTTAGTTAATATTTTTTTAATTGTACTTTGGCATAATAGTGATAGCAACAGTTTTATACGTTTAAATGCCATCTGCAAAAAAGTCCATTGTTTAAAACTTTAAAAAAAAATTTCCCTATGGTGATAAATTTATAAAATTATCTAAACAGTTTTAAAAGAAGTAATTTACCAAGACCAGCAGTTTTATACTTTATCCAACTCAATAGTTTCTTTAGTTCTTGATATATAAAGGAAAATCTGATTGTATAAAAAAAAATTCTTTATGAAATATTAATTTACTTTAGATCTATTTAACGACATCGCATACACATAGCTTGTGGAAATATTAAAATTTGTATTAAAAGTAATAACTATTTCACATTGTATTCCGAATATATTCCTAAAGAATATGACTACGATATCAATATTGCATCCAAACTTGTTTTCAGTAGTACCGTACAATAGAGAAATATTATGTAGATCTGAATATGCTACTTGGATGAATTCAAAAGAATTAGAACTTTCAGAGTACTTTGATAATCTGAATCACCAATTATTTTATTCCGGAATAAGCCAGGCCCGATTCTATAACTGGGCAACATGGGCACTTGCCCAGGGGCGCAAGCGTACAAGGGGCGCAAGTTTTTTGGGTCATAATTTTTTTATTATTTTTTTTTTTTAATGGTCCAGTATTAAGGCAGTATATGTCGATAAAAGTTTATAAATTTAAAAAACTATAAAAAATTATAGAGCTGAAAAATCAAAATTTTAAGGTAGCACAATCATTCTTCAGATCTTTCTGAACAATTTGGTAACATTCCCATGCTCATCGGTCAGAAAATAGCGTCCGAAACAGAAAACTCGTTTTGCGCCCTCTTCACCCGCGCATCGCAAAAATCACCTCGTTCGTATAAATTCATTCAATGTAAGGCCTCGATTTGACAAATCTTACTGAAACACAACGATTTGAAATTTTCAGCTCTCTTAGAGAAAAGCAGAATGACAATAATATCGTCATAAAAAGAGATAAGAGAGATAGTGAGATATTATAAGAGAGCAGGCTCAAAGGGTAGCTCAATGTTACTCTAATGACATTTACAAGGAAGACTTTGTGCAAGAGTGTCTACATTTTAAATTTTATATATGGAAGCTGAAAACATCACACAAATTAGGGAGTGCTATGAATATATAAAAAAACACAGCTTAGAAAGTACATTCCCAAACTTGGTGGTAGCTATTCGAATTACTCAACATTGCCAATCACAAATTGCACAGCTAAGAGGAGCTTTTCGGCCTTGAAAAGAATAAAATCTGAAAAACGTTCTAAAATAAAAGACGAAAAGCTGAACAGCTTAATGCTGTTATGTAAGCAGAGTGACATTACACTGAAGCTTGACTTCAAAGATATAATTGTTAGTTTTGCTACATCAAAGATCAGTAGAAAAAAAGCAATAATGTAAATAGGATATAAGGAGAAAGTATGAGGAATATGTATAAATATATATAAAGTATAGTAATAAGAGAAAGAAAGTATAAAGGAAATAAGAGATATTATGGTTGAAGTATTAAAGTTGTTTTACAAGACTCAATTAAAAAGTGAACATACAGTTGAAATAAAATGAGCTATGGTTATGTATAGAAATAAACGTTTGCAATAATTAAGAACTTTTTTTAGGGTGGGTGAGTGGTCCGTGATACTGTAAATTTCAAGGTTGTTATGTTGTGACGTCAATCACAACACCTACGCCTGTAACTGCAGTAATAATACTTGCAAGTTTTTACAGTAGCCGGTTGCCAGTCCGTAACACGGCGGGTTCATAGGTGGTGGATAATGGAAAGACTTACCGACTCACCAAATAAAAGGAGTTCGGTGGAGTTAAGGGAGAAATCCCTCCCGAACCAAAACTGGCAAAGATGAATTAATCGGGTGGGGACGCATCTCTTTAATTTGCCCAGGGCGCTAAAAGGGTTTAAAACGGGCCTGGAATAAGCCATCACTAATGTACTGTACTACATCTTAGTATTGATATTGATCAAGTAGGCTTACATTAAAAAGGACTTTAATATAATTAAAAGAAGTGATTTTGTTTAACTTTGGTGCAAATCAGCTCAAATACAAAACCTTTTTTTAAACGTGTAAAGTGGGACCGCATATAACGGGGACTGCCTGTAATAAAAAAAAAAAAAACCCTTCTGTTTTTGATAAAACCCCTAAAAGTGAACATAACTTGCGTTTATCCAAATATTCTTTATTTTTATTTTGAATGTTGACAGGTCTAGTTATGTAGGAGATTACTGTGAAGGTGATGGGGAAATGTCAGTGGATTGTACCAGAGATAGTGGCTTGGGACGATTAAATTCTGTTGATGATCTTGGACGACATGTTTCTGTCGATAGTCATATGGACGAAGATATGGAAGAATATTCACGAAGTGTTAGTCAAGATGAAGAAGAATATAACATATGCAGTCCTGTGGAACATCTAGAATCAGTAGATTATTCATGTGGTATGTAAACTTTATAATATATAGTAATATATATTAATTTTATATTTTAATAATACAATCAGTTAATACTTACAGTTTGCGTTAAAAAAGGTGGGCAGAAATTCAAATGTTCATTTACTAGTAAGAACATGGAGAAAAATTGTGTGGCATATGAATTTCGAGAACCATATACTGTTAGAACCTCCCTATACTCTCTTTTCCCAACTTCCTTTCTTCGAAACAAATCAGTATTGCATATGTTACATTTTAGTGTGGACTATTGTAAACTAACTCTAAACATTTTGTTTTTTCTTCTAAATCTTTTATATAAATTATATAAAGTTAAGGAAGCATCAGTATGATCATGTTTAAGAAAAAATATTTTCTTTGAATGATTTTACTTTCTATCTCGGTTTGTTTATTTTTTTTATTCCCTGGCTATTTTTTTAACCTTGTGATTTTTTCTACCGCCAACCCTTGAGAATATCTGAGGTTTATCCATAATTTGACTGATACTATTAGTTAAGAAATGTGGGATTTTACTGTAGTAATTAATGTCTATTAAATATACTTCAGGAATCTTTTATCTTTTGTGTTAGGTGAAATAATCTTTGAAGCAGAGTGCAGGTTAGGTTAGATTATGGATTTTCCTTCTTCCAAATAAAAACTATACATCATTGTTGTTAGCACAACTAGGGATAAGAAAACACGAGTTTAAACTGAGGACAGAGCCCCTGTCAGAGTTAACAAGTGAAGATATCAGTGGTGATGTTTACTATACACTTACAAAATATAAATATGTACTAAATACACATATTCAGTAATTGAAATTTATTATTATTAACTTTAAACTAATTAAATCAATGATCGATGTTGTTCAGGTGCTTGCAGAAGTTCATCGGTAGTGAAATGTCGAAAGATCAGAAGAAATATCAGAAATAAACCATCACCTGTTGAATCAACACTAGAAGTTAGTAGCAATACAAATGGAGAAGTGGGACTAGTTAATGGCGATGTTGAAGCAAGAATGTCAATGGAGCAAGACGAACTAGATACTGATAGAGATCGAGGTGGTTGCTGTTTAGTAACTAGAAGGCACTTGTCATTAGATTCTACAAGAGATAGTGGCATTGGCGATGGTAGTAATAGTAGTCATAGTGCGGAGAGGCATATGTCCGTTGATTCACAGACAGATGTTCCTAGCAGTTTAGCATCACGACTTCCAGGTGAGTTAGAAACTTTTTTCTTCCAGGTATATTTAACTACTGTTTTTATGAGCTAGTCTAAAATATAAAACTTACTTATCAATTGTTTATTCTGGTTTTAAAAATCATTCATCACACTAATTTACTTTGGTTAAAAGAGGAAGTCTGGAGTTTTCGAGGGATATATCACACATTTCTGTAAGGTAAACATTTTAGTAGTATTGTATCTTCAAAGTTGAGTTTCCCATACGGAATCTTTTTTTTTGTCATTGACCGAGATAGCTATTTGTATGCTAGGAATGCTGGCGCTGAAGTTTTCACTTTTATTACTTCACATTTTTTTTTTTATTCCTGACATATTAATTCCAAAATTTTACTTCCATTTTTTCGTAAAATTTTGTTTGTTTCACAGTCAAATTTTATGCACCTTTCTGAAAAAAATTAATTACAACAAGTTGCGTTTTGGATATTTTACTATTTTTATGAATTCTAAAAAAATGAGCAAAATCTCCCTGTCACTATAGGAATTTCTAATGGAAGTTTCAGGATTAAATAAATATCTGTAAAATTAATTTGTTAGTCTATGCAATAACGAGACAATATGACACTTTTTCGCAACAAAACCACTCAGTTGATGTTTAGTATTGTGTCTTTAATACACAGTATGTTTTTTAGGATTTTTTTCTTTCATAATGTACCAAAACTTCCCAATATTCTCGATAAATAATTTTACTCTTTTTAGAATATTTTTAATTATTTGCTAAACTGTGTAATGTATTTTATATTGTATATAAAATAATATACCACAATTAATTTACACTCAGTGATTTAACGTTTTTAGGTTATGTTTTATTTTGTGTGTCTTAGTAGGCATGCGTTTTTTGTTTTCAAATTTTAAAAAATTTTATATTTACCAAATATATAAATCACTACACTTCGTACACTCCGAATGATTCAATTAAGAATTTTCCTAACTAAAGATTCTGTTTAGTGTTTGTATTTCTTGTATAGAATCAATAATGTTTATTATAATTATTATATCCCCTGTGATTGCTGTTAATACCAGTTAACGTTGAGCGTGATTAACTGTTGACAAAAACTGTTAACGTCAACCACTAACGTTGTACCATTACTACTGTATGTAGTGAGGTAGGCTAGGTGATCACTGAACTAAAATGATAAACAGAAGTTTTGTTTTCGTCCCAAATGAAAATATTTACACTATTACAAATACTAACTAACACAAGTTATTTATACAGTTACTATCCTTTCGCACAAGCACAAACCTAACCTAAATATTTACACAGTTGACAGCTTTTATCAGCTAAAACTAAAGTTATTTACACCTCATTATTTTCGTATTATCCAGTCGTCATTTTATACAGTTTTAGATTGAGTAAAAAACAAACAGTAAATAGTAGGCTACAGCAGAAACATACGTTGATTTGTTGATGAATAAACATTGACGTTAATTGATTCGCTTTAGTTGCTCAACTAAACTAACAGACGACTGAGAGGCGTACGTGTAGCTGGGTGCGCGCACATCGAGTGGGCCGCAGGTGCTAACAACAACCGCTGAAGCGTCACCTAAAGCAGTTGATCAACGTTAGCAGTTAATGCACTTTTTCATCAACTGAGTTGAGCGTTGACGATAGTCAACGTTGAAGGTCAGCTGTTACCCGTTATCGGACACAGCACTAGCCTGATCAATCTCTGGCTGAAGAGTTTGCGAACTGATGTCGTTTAATGGGGTCAAGTAGAAGATCTTCTTCCTCTGTATTAATAGGAAGAGGTGTTACAATAGATGTCTCAGGACTGGTAATCCTGGTTTCTACTGTTATGTTAGGCAAGAACTGGAACTCTTGACTAAGATCACATGTTAGACCTTGGCTGTTGGTTTTCCAGTCTCGCTATTTTTCTTGGTTTTTATGATTTTCTCCATAAAAATCCCATAAAATCGAGTAACTAGGGAAATATTGGTCAAACTGGACAGAGCCCTGCATGCCCAGGCAAGAGACATGTAACCTGTCATTCATCTCTTTGGCACTGGTAGCTAACACCTTAAGATTTGGGATTTTATTTCAGGGTATTTTCTTTGATCCAACAGATTCAGTCTAGACCAGTGCAGGGCCACCACTAGCAGGGTGCATACGGTATATCTTACTCAAGACGAACGGATTGGGTTGCACCAATAAGATGGTATGGATATACCGTACCTCCGAGATTGGGTAATGACCAAACATATAACTGAGTGATCACCTCTCCAGCTTCTCGACTTAATTCATTAGTTTGGGCCTTGTTCAAAACCTGAGTCAGGTTTGTAAAAGCAAGACCTGCTCAAAAAACCGTACTGTAAAATGTAGCCAGGCTAATAAAATCAAGTCAAGCTTAAGGTTTAAGCAGGGCTTGATTGCTTTGAGCTTGACTCAAAAAATTGAGAATCGATAATTTTAGGGGCATTATCCAAAGCTCAGCTCGAAATTTCGAAGGCTTTCACATCCCTTCTTCATTTTAATTTGTGTTATATTATTCACATGAGTCTGGATCAGCTTTTCATAAATTTAATTAAAAGAAATTCAAAACGGGCTCTGTTTTTACTTTATTTCACAAGAATACACGTAGTTATTAAAGATTCCGAAAGTTAATATTTGTATTTGGTGTGTATAGGAAATACAAGCTTACCTTGGAAAGTGGTCCTTGGTATTATCTAGTAGTACACAAATAGAAAAACCACTGTTCACTTTCTTAATCAGTGGAGAGAAGCATTCTTTTTATTCTCTCTATTGATTGAAAAAGGTAATAGTGTTTATGAAATATTTCAGAACGCAAGTGTTTTATGGTATTGACACATTCCAAGTCCTATCTATACAAAATCTAAATATAAGGCCTATTAAACTCTAATATAAGTTAATTTCTGTTAATAGATGACAGTTATTTCTTCATTCGGCCTAATCGGTACATATTCCCTGGTGCCGAAGTAGCCGATGATCCTGATGACGATAGATCAACAAGTGGAGATTCCAGTGACATTGAATCAGAATCCCAAGATGGCTTGCAACGTGAAAATTGGTTAAGTCAAACAAAGCTTTGTTAGACAAATTTTATTGTTATTAATTGTATCGATTCTTGACGCTCTAAAGAATACCTTGTAAGTACAATTTATTATTGTTATACAAATCAAATTGCAATACTTCAGCTGTCTGCATAGAACCAGTAGATCCTTTTAAAACAATATTTATATATTCAATGCTAGTGTATGTAACTTTTATAACAATGATTAAAATATAGATTTTTTTTTCATTTTGGGGGGTTTCTAATATAATTTACATTTTGTTTTAAAATATATGATATCTATTTTGTGTGTGTGATTATACATCTACATACATAAAATATATTAGAATTATCATTATGTTTTATTGATATTGCCATATTAGTTATTTTGTTTAAGATAAATTTTAATCAAATTTTAAGACTATTTTTTCTCAATATGTTTTTAGTTTATGTTGGAAATTTGATTTCTTATTTTAGAATTTTTGTTTGTGAATCACAGAGTTCAGATTGGGGGGAGTTTATGTGTCAATTTTAAACAACAATAACTTTGTTTAAATGTTGACTCTTTAAATATAAAATTTAATTAAATATAAGTAAAGTTTAATTTTATAATGCTGGTACCGAAGAATTAAATTCTAGGTTTATATTGATGATTTTTATCAAGTTAAATCAATAGTTTATGCTTTAGAGAAATTGGAAATTTTCATAAATTAATTTTACAAACTATTACAAAATATAATATGTTAACATTATTAACAATAAAATTTGTTAAAATAAGATCTAATATTTTAATAATTTTGAATTATGAATGAAGCTTGAATTATTACATATTTTTATTATTGCAATGGATTTGTGCTTTTTAAAAAATGAAATGTAAATAAATATGTATGTAGTTTAGATTTTGTATGAATAGGAGACACAGGCTTTCTTTAGAAAATGGTCCTTGGTATTACCCTACCTAGTAATACACAAATAGGAAAACACTAAAGTTCTAAAATATTTTGTAAACACTGTTCACTTTCTCAATCAGTAGAGATTATAAAAAGAAGACTAAATTGTTGTGTTTTAGGAATGGATCTGTGTTGAGTGTTTAACCACAGAGGATTTTTCTTTTAAAAGGATAAAGGATGATTTATCTAAGATTAAAGTTAGGGGGTTTTCTAGATTTTGTGACCCATTGGTGAGACAGATCCATCTTCTTAGTTCTGAGGGTTTACATTATGGAGGGAGTGTTATATTTTTTGTCATGAAGCCGTTATCAAAAGTTTTAATGTTGTGGGTTGCTGCATGTTGCGCAGTTGATTTCTGGTTTTACATCATGTCTGTGAATATTCATCCTGGTGTATATGTTGTCTGTGGTTAGGCCTATATATTGAACTGGGCAAAACTTGCACTGTATTTGGTGGATAACATTTTTTGTGGTACACGTGTGATTTAGGTTTGTTTTGATGTGTTGGGATCTGGAAGCTTGGAGTGAACTAACATGCGTTTCAGATTTGTGGGCTGTTTAAACAAGACTTTAGGAGGTTTTGTTAGAATATTCTTGGTATTGTTGGAAGCTTGTAGAATTTTGAAGCCTTCCTTCGGTATGTTGTTTAATATCTGTAGACCTAGGTGAAAATCTGGAGAGATGGACAAGTTATCCTTTTGGCTCTGATTGCCTGACTATAGGTAATGGTTCGTTTAGTATTCATAGGAGCCACTGTCGATGTGGAGGTATTGTAGGTGGTTGGTCGGTTTAACATGGATTCCAGTTTGTACTGTGCCGTCCCTCAGAACTAAGAAGATGGGAATTGTCTCATCAATGGGTCACAAAATCTAGAGGACCTCCTACCCTTATTCTTAGATAAATCATCCTCTTTCTTCTAACCTACAGGATAAAAAAAATCCAACGGTGGTTAAACACTTAACACAGAAATCTGGTGTGTTTTTTTGCGTGTTTTCCTGTTTGTGTACTACTAGGTAACACCAAGGACCATTTTCTAAGGTAAGCCTGTGTCTTATCCATACAAAATCTACACTAATAGGCTATGTGTTTATATTAAACTCTAACTTAAATATGTATGCATTAATTTTTTAGTTCCATTTGCACATAGCTTTACTTCTTTGTTATGTACCATAATACAGGATGCGACATAAGATGGTTAACGAAAAATGAAGCCTTTAAAACTAAAATATACATACAATGCTACACATAACATAGAATAAAGCAGTAACAGTTTGGTTTGAAGTCCCCACGTCAACGTATTACCGTTGTCTAACTATTGAATTGTTAATTGACACATGTCACATTCTGTTTTCAGCTTGAATTGCTAAAAGAAACTCTTAAGTGTGTTAGTTTTATGAGAAATTTTTCAAATTATAAAAATAATTTTCAGATAATTACTGAACTAAAATAAAAAAACTTAGATTATTACAATTAATTTTGTGTAATTTTTGAAAAATATGCACAGTGTTTTGTGTTACATCTTATCACTGTGAACATGTTTTCTCTCAATTTGTATTTGTATAACAAAACTTTCTTGGACTTGTCAATTTTCGATACAAAATGTTAATCTGCCAGAATCAGGTCGATTGAATAATTATATAATAAGTAATTTGCTGTGTTATATTGTAATTAATTATATAAAATATCATAAATAATATAATTCTGTTAAATTTTTTTATAGGTTTTTTGAATTTGATTTCGTTTGTTTTTAGGATTGAATATTAAAGTAATGCCTATGTTTGATAGATTGTATAATATATAATTTGAAGTTGTTTTATTTTACTTTATTGATATTATGTTTTTAATTATAGGTTAGTTAATTTGGGTAATGTAAGTAGCTGTGTCAGCGGTTTAACACTAAAAGTACTTAGATAAATGATTCAGTTAACTTTGTATTTTTAAATTATGATAATTGTTTATGAAATTTGAAAATATAATTTTTGGTGATATAAAGATCTTTTAAACTTCTAATTCTAGAGTTTCCTTACAATACCAATAAAGGATATCTCAATATATTGGTAAATGTGACTACAAATAAAAATAATCTAAAAGTCTACAATAAGTCTTAAATCCTTCTTCTAAAAGATATAATAAGAAAGAAAAAGCTTAAAAACACTTTGTTTTCAAATTTGTAAACTTGTTCGTAATGAAATATTTCATCTCCTTACAAAAGAAAATCAAAGAACATATTAGTCAAAAATATAAACATGGGAAAAAAAAAATACTTTGTCCTATTTTATTAAGCCTATTTGTTATGTACTCTTCATTAATATGTTGTTTTCATATTTTAATGTTTCAGATAAATGTAGTATAAAGAAATTTATATAATTGTTCAAAAATTAATTGTTGAATTTTGTGATTGTGTCTATTTTGATGTTCATTGAGCCTAAAAAAATAACTTTCTTTATTCATATCTATTCTTCATCTGTACAGCCCAAATGTGAAAACTGACTGATCAAATTTGGTATGCTGGTATATTTTGGCCATACTGTATTCTTGAGTTCCCCTTTCATTCAGGAAATAATTCAAAATGGGGGTAGCTGCTATAGGACATGAAACACTTGATTTCTATTATCTAAAAATTTGCTCTAACAAACAATTTCGATAAAATGTAGCCTCTAAGGGTCCAAAGTTAAAACATGTTGTAAACCAAAAAAATATGGTTTATAAGGTAATAATAAAAATCCAAAAATCACCATGAAGCTGTGGTTTAGGAATAATTGGTAAAAAAAAGTAACTTCACCGTTGTCAAATAAAACTCTGTTTAATCAATTTCGATGTATGCTTAGAACTTACCAACATATCTCCAACAAGAAATACATGGAAAAACTAGGTAGTAAAGAAAATAACCCCTTTTCCTCACCTGTAAGTATAATATAATTAGAAACACTCTTGGGAAAATAAAAACAAATATTATTTTTTGTTAGTGTGGTTTTGTGGATATGTGTGTGAGAGAGAAAGTTAATGCAATATTTTACCATTTATTTCAATTTCTTTAGATTCAAATTTCATTTTAATTTTGAAATTATGTGACAATTTTTTAATTGTTCATACTAAACATTACAATAAATTTAATCTTAATGCGTTCAAATTAAACATTGATTCACAATTTTCTTTTATTTCTTTAGTTATATCTGTATAGTCTATATTATTAATTTGCTACTTTATTTCTTTTGTAATCATAAAAGTGACCAAAGAATAGTTTTTCAGTTACCTTTTGTTATTTGTACATTCATTTTTTATGAACAATATATTTTGTTTGCAGTTGTAGTAATTCACCTCCATAGAGTGTTAAGCTTGCAATTTGAATGTAATTAAAAATACAAAGTTTCTAGCAGATTGTAGGATGTAATTAATTTTGAAAAATAAAATATTAATATATTTTTATATTGAAGCCCAATAGATTTAGGGCTTACTTATTGAATTTAGACATAGCCATGAATATCCAAAAATTAAGCATAAAATTAATTTTCATAAATTTTCTTTCTCTTAATATTGTGTTGTTATTGTCTTAGTTTAAACAAATACATATAAAATACATTAGTCCAATCCGTATATTTCATAAGTATGTTTCAAAAACAAAACATTAATTCCATTAAAACTGTCTACAATACATTCTGTAATACTAATTTAAAAATTTAGAAAATAAATTATAACGAGTTATATTTCAAACATGAGTTACGTTTAACAATTTTTGTAAGAAATCGAGATATATGAAGATATCATGTTTTTTGTTCTGTTGACCAATTAACTGTATATTTTATAAATTTGTTTACAGAATTATAGAATAAATTTGCAGAATGTAGTGTAAATTAATGAATATTTTTGTGTTTTATAAGCTCTTGGTTGCTATATTTGGAGTTGTACATTTCACGGTATATCAGATCTTAGATAATAGTACTACTGTAATTGGAAAATTCAGTTATTCCTACACAGGATATGATAAATTATTGTTATTAAGCAACGATTCACAAATTAAGTTTCAAACGGTGCCTTTTTCATATTTAAAATTGTACTTTAAAACTTAAACCTCTTGGTTATAAAACTTGCATTGTTAACTTTAAACTCAATCTTTAAATCTTGATGAATTAAACTTTTTCTATGAAGCACAAAACAATTTCAAAAATATTATCCCTTCATTAAGTTACCTTTATTGTAAATACCACAATATAATGTATATGTATTTAGAATAAGTACTACATTTAATGTTGTTATTTCATTTGGGTTCTTTTCATTGTGCTGTTTTGCTGTTGGTTTTTTTAAATGTCGTGAATTTTAAATAGGATGCTCAGAATTTAGGTGTAGGTTTAAGTGTTTTGCATATTCACTATAGACACTTAAATGCTGAGTAATAAACACTTACTTAATATAGATTATATAACTCCTATAGGAATAGGCTTTCCCAATAAAATACATCAATTTTCAAAAGTATTGTTTATTTAGGAGCCATTTTGCTATTGGTAAAAACAGTGTTTTGTTTAATATGTATTTAATCATTTAGTTCATAAAATGTTATTTATATAAAGAAAATATATACAAGCTTCTGTTTTGTGTTTGAGTAAAAATTTACTAACTGCTGTTTTTAGAAATTTTAAGTTAATTGAGTCAGCATACATATTAAAAATAACAGATAGGTCCTATTTTACTCTTTATAATAATTGAAAGATAAAATAAATGTTATTGTATCTCTTTATAAACTTTAAAAAAATATATTGTTTTTACAATTTAAGGCATTTTCAATCTTCTATATCATTTATAAATAAGTGCTTTTTTGACAGGTTTTTCTTTTTTCAATGAACATAACAACTAAAACGTAAGAATATTTAATTATGTAACTTGCAAACAGCCAGCTGGCCTGACCTATCGAGGATGTAAATTGGCATTGTTTTTATAATCGGAGATTATAATTAAGGTTACACTTCATTTTTCCATATTTTTTCTTCTTCCTTAGCTCTAGAATAAATTTGAGCTGCAATTATTATACTGTTTATCTTCATCTCTATTTCTAACACGTTACTTTAGCCACAAACTATCCTTGGCATCTCTGCCAGGTTTCTGAGTCAGTTAAAAGTCTGAATTTTGCTACACCCTCTTCTATTGTTTGTCTTTTGCTAAGGGACTTTTATGAATCAGCTGTTTCCATTGCTTCTCAAATGGTTGCTGATAATAATGTTCATTTAGATATTGCTGTACCGCTGATTTTTTTTTTACGCCTTTGCAGATGCTAAGAAACTTCAGCTGCAGAATAGAGAAAGGCTTTATTATGGTTTAGTGTCACAAAAGTTTGTGTCATGTAGCAACTGAAGATGAGTAAGTAATCATTGAAATGTCACCTTTTTTTACCAATAAAGTGTTTGTTACAGATTATTGTGTTTCTTTAATGTGATGAGTTTTTTTCTTTTTAAACATTTGTATTATTTAACAAAGTTCATCCGGAAATTCAACATCATAATTCATGTTATCATTCAACAGATTTTTTCATTCGCCTTTTTCACTTTACAAAATTGAAATTTTTCTTGTAGAATAAGAAGCTTTATTGTAATACCCTCTTCCGAAGCTTTTGTAAAAATTATAGAATTAATTATTTTGTTATGGACTCAATTTTAAATCATGTAGTCGATTGCCAGATTTCATTTTGTGGAATAGTCGTATTTCAGTCCAAACGTCTTGGCCTGTATATAAATATTAAAACATTAAACATTGTTATGGATGTTTATCTACTGTAGTGATCAATATGACTGAGATAATTGTATTAAATTTTGAAGGGAAGAAAATGACATCCGACTTGTATAAAACACCTAAAAAGCAATAATTTCTCTAGCCATTTAAAACTTTTTCTTTCTATTCTTGTACTTGCCTCTAATTATTATTGGTTGTGTTAATATAATTATATTAAGTAGGTTTGTACAAATAAATATGTTTTTGTCTAGATATAATAGTTTTGTGTTGTACTACTAAAACGAGGGTTTCTTCTCAGTTTTTGGTTAGGTGTCAGGCTTGTATATATTGTTGTCATTTAGTATTATTGTTAATGCTGATGTGGTGGTATATTCAAATTTGTATATTTTTGTATCTCTCATATCAAAGTATATAACTTATGTTTTTTTGTTTTGTGTATAAAAATACCCTGCACCAAAGTAAAGAGTTAATATAATGTTTCGCGTTTTCTTAATTTAAATACTGTACAGTAGTTTTAAGAATTCAGACACAACAATATTGAATCATATTATCCAATTATACTATTTACATCATATTTCTTGGTTATATTAAAAATAAAATTTGTTATGTCTCATCCTAATTTGTATTTGAGTATTGATATAATTGTTTCATTTAATTTTTGTTAATAATTTTTGGCAATTGTTCTTTTCAGATTAAATTAACTCTCATCTTTAACATATAAGTTTTATTTCTTGAATATTGATTTTATAAATATGTTAGATATAGTTTTAAATATATAGGTATTCAATTAGAAATGTAATTTGAGTTTTGGAAGTGAATCACTCCAAGCAATGGAAAACAAATCAGAAATATAATTCATAGATTACTGATATGCTATATTTTTTAAAAGAAATTTAAAAAGCACTATAGTTGATGCTAAATGTGTGTTCTATGATTCAAACATGGAAATGGCAAATTCATGAAAACCGGTAATAGAAAGACAAATAAAAAGACCGGTAATTATATTTCTTATGGACAAAAAATATATATTAAAGGTTTCTCCTTTTAAACTTTTGCTAGAAAAAAGGGGTTATATAATTAACAAGAAGGAAATGTAATTTAAAAAAATACTGATTATGATAGATTTTCCTATAATGAGGGTAAATATATTTGTTTTGTTATGTAGCTTTTTTTATTCATTTAGAACTAAAAATAAAATGGTTTTCTTTTTTTTTTTCTTTCTGATTTTTTAGAATTTTAATAATTTTACAAATTTTGAAAAGCGGGAACATAAGATACAGCAAATGATGTGTTAAATATTACAAAAATGAGACTTAAAAATAATAATATTCCATTTTATTATGAAAATATCTGTTTTGAATTTTCCTGAGTTCAAAAAAAAAAGATTTTAGAACAACATTTTTAATTTATCAAAATCGGCTTTTAACTATTTTAATAAACTTTTGCTCAAATGTAGCTCTTAAGGACTCAACAAAATGTTATGGTCGTCATCTATAAAAAAAAAATGCTGATTCACAAGCTATCAATCAAAACATTTAAATAAACTATGTATGGTAGATCAAATTATATTTCAAAATAAGATTTGTTAATATTATGAATTGCATATAAAATGATGATTTAAAAAATTGGGAAATATCTAATAAACTTTAACCACCCTTGGGTTCATTTTGATATTTGCAAACTTAAGCTGTGGTGATTCTTCCTATGTTTTAAAAAATTAACTAATATATAGATGGGTTAGATTTTGTATGGCTTACCTTGGAAAGTGGTCCTTGGTATTACCTAATAATACACAAGTAAGAAAACACACACAAAGAAACACTAAAGTTCTTAAATATTTCGTAAACACTGTTCGCTTTATCAATCAGTAGAGTTAAGAAGAAGACAATTGTTTTGATCAGGATGGATCTGTGCTGAGTGTTGAACCACGGATTATTATTTAATATATATATATATATATATATATACACACACACACACACACACACACATTTCTTAACCATTAAGTTAAGAACCAATCCAATTAATTGTTAAAGAATATCAATGCTAATGTGTTGTGAAGAATATCCTCACTAGACCATATGAATATTTTCTTTCACAATGATTGACTAATAATTAATACATGCACTTTTGAGAATAAAATTTTCTATTCTTGTTTCCTGCCTCAGTACAGTACTGAGTAGTAAGGGTAACGTTGGTCAATATTAGATATTTCACCAAACTAGCCGTACATTCTCATGTCGTTTAATAGATTGTTTAATAATTAGTTTACATTGTGTTGTATGTCATTACTAAGTCGAAACAACAATTATCGTAAGCTTAGTTATATGAATATTGGAGTTTGTGGTTTTAGTAAAGAAATAGCTGTGTAATTGAACAACTGTTAAAAAATAAACTCTGTGTAAAAAAAAAAAAGTTTTGAAAGAAAGACTTACTCTTTGTTTGCATAATTTACCTCAACAATGGAAAACAGAGTAATCAAGAGCAAGGGTTCTTTACTTTTTTTTTAATAAGGTGACGATAATCAAGAGCTTTTTCGCCTTTGAAGAACAAGAAAAATAATAGATCTATGTTTTTTTTCCATAGCCTACATTGCATATGTTTTCAAATCCAAGGGTCACGACATAGTTTTGAGTCTCATTTTTATGTTTCATCAAAGTGGTTCACGATGATATTAAACTTTTTAAAATAGAATCCATAGTTTATTTTTACATTATGATAAGATAACTCCTGAACTGGAATTTTTGGATAGATGTTGACAAATCATTTATGTTTGGATTAGTGTATGGGGATATGTGAAAGATGAGGGTTTTAATATTTTAAAATAAATTCAATGAACAGCAAAATTTAAATTGATTTTATTATTCTTCGTCCAAGTTATATAAGTCGTAATTATTTAATAGGACGTAGAAGCAGTGATATTGTACATTAAAAATCTATTAAATACATTATTTTAGCTTGTGGTGGACATTTATAAATGTAATTTTTTAATATAATTTTTTAATAGTTTAACTCGTTGCTTTTAAATTATTTGACTTTATGTATAAATACTTTTACCTTACTTTTCTCTTGTATGTCTGTCGTTAAAACTCCATGCATACAAAAAAAATTTAATTTATAGTATAAAGAAATCTGTTTACGCAGACAGACAATCCACAGCATAAAATAATTATATATCATATTTTAAATTATTTTCAATATTTGTATAATGTATTTTATAATGTATTACATTATTTTAAACTGTGTTGTGGAAATGTACTTGGACGTATCTTATAGAATAAATATTTGTGTTTGAGTTTTAATAATAGTGGCGTCCTAAAGTTATTTGTGGAAGTACGATTATTTTTTGTATTGACACAATATTTGTTTACTAAATATACTGACCATTTGTTATAATTGTATTTTTTACTACCCTATATTGTCTATGAAAATTTAGAAATTTGCCAGCATTCCATGCAGCCAAGTTTAAGCACAGGATGGCAAATGTCCAATTACACCATATTAATTATAATATACAAGGTGTTTCAAAAATATCTTTAATCTGCCAAATTTTGAAAATATGCTGCTTGGGTTACACATATCTAAAAAATCGAGGGATATTTTTAATTTGAAAAGTTTGATTTGGAATACCTAAAAATACAATTTTATCTTACCTACTGTTTATAAAGATCGGTTTGCCATTAATCTTGAGCTCTATCAGTTGCTGTGGAACCCTTGGAATTCCTGTGCTCTTTATTATAGCTTTATCTTACTGATTATCAATTGGTGACATTTTCGATGCCAATGGTCACTCTTAATAGTTTTGTGTGAAAAAGTTATACACATTATCTCGTGATATTGTGTTGTTTTCTGCCTTGGAACATCAACATCTCTCCTTTTGATGAAATGAATCTGGCCTTGAAGATGTTTCAAGCAGGAATGCATCCAGTACAGGTTGGTGAGGCTATGAATACCATTTGAAATGTTGCAAAACGTGAAGAAGGTTTAGGGATATACAAGCAGCTCTTCAGAACAACGTGCAGGCCAAGAATGTTTTACGACCACCACTCAGGACTGCTACAAGTGCGATGTCAGCCTACCATTACTGCGCTTGAGTTGTTGATCAAGTTACTAAACACACACATCATTACTCATCGAGAGAGCAGGCCCTCACACTAGAAGGTCAGTTAGAGTCCCAATTTTGCATTGTGAGATATACTTGGGCCGAACAGTATTTGGATTGGTCTAATGTGCTATTCACAGATGATTTTTGAAACTTTGGATTTTATCCGGACAATCAAGTAATAGTGTGGAGGTGATCTGGAATCAGAGACTAACTCGGAGCCCCTCACGGGGTTCATCCATACAGAGGCGGAACCATTGCGGCGGGAACGGGCATTAAAATTAGTGATAGAACTGACCTCATTTTCCTGGATGAGTTTGTAAATGTACGAATGTACTGAGAAACCATTCTTGAACCTGAGGTGTGTGCCTTATACTGGTACAATGGTTCCTCATTTCCATTTTATGCACAATGTTACTCCACACATTGCAGGTCAGGTTGTCAACTGATTTGAAAAAGAAGGGATTGAAGTTTTTATCAGGCCTCCAGATTTAAATCCCATTGGAAATGGTTCAAACAAGGGTCACTCCTGATGTGACATGCTGGAAACGTTCTGAGCTTCTCAAATTGCACTGGTGCACACACCCACACCACGATCAACATCATCCGGAGAAAGACGCAGGCAACCATCAACAGTAGAGGAGGCAAAATCTGTACAGACTTTTTGATGTGTGTATGAAGAATATATCCAATTTAACACTACCCCTAAACTCTTTCTTTAGCTACAATGAAAAAATGGGCTTTAAATTGTTATTTTAAAGTTTGAAACTCTTATACTTAACTGATTTGAATTCAATTGAAAAATATTAGGAAATTTTACCTCGAAAATTAACTATTATGGGATATCAGAATAAATATCTTTTTTATTTATTCGAGAACTTCCCATTTCCTAGTAAATGGGGAGTTTTGGCAAATGTCTAAAGAATTAAATAAAATTTATTTCTAAAAACTAGTACTAAAAAATATTTTCTTAAAAAATGATATAAAAACAGGACACTACATTATGTGTTTGACAATGCAAACATCATTTATTCTGGTGGTTAGGTTGTCTGTGTTGGGCCAATATATTGAGCTTGACAAAACCTGCAATGTAGTTGGTAGATAAATTTTTGTGTGATGTGTGATGTCCTTTAATATTAAATTCTGTTTGTTCATGACAAAAATTATAAATTCACTCCCTCCAGAATGTAACCCCTCAGAACTAAAATTGTAATTGTCTCATCAATGAGTCACAAAATTTAGAGAACCACTTATCTTGGATAAATCATCATTTTTCCTCTCACAACAGGCTTACTTAATATTAATATAATCAATTAAAAAATGGAACAATAACCAAAATAATAAAACATTGATTTTGTGTACTAGGTAATACCAAGGATCTCTTTCCAAGTTGACCCTGTGTCTCCTATCCATACAAAATCTATATATAATGTGCTATAAAGACCTATTGAGAATTATAATAGCTTATATTCCTGTAGGATGTACATAATTTTGTAGTATATTCTACCATTTCTAATATTATTGTGTTTCGGATAAACTTCATTTCAAAAACTATTTGGTATGAACCATAGTTCACAATGTTCAGTGCATAGTTAATACCAAATTTCCTAATTAATTTTGATATATTATCATTCTTTCTTTTAACTATAGCCCAATGTTTTTTAATTATCTAAATGGCACAGTCATTAACTATAAATAGACCAATAGTTTGACCCAGTACCAAGTTTTGTTTTGGGCGGAAAATGTAAATGAAGATTATAAGCAATTTTCCTTATAAGGGGCCATCAACATATCATGATTTTGTTTCGAAAATTGTATATATTTATCAAAAATTTACATCAACATAAAAACAGTAAAGGTAGAACACAAATTTATATATATTTAAATTTTATATATTTATGATAAATATTTATATATTTAGGAGATATGTCGGTAATACTATTGCAGATTTAAAATTTCAAAACAAGAATATTTTACAGTACGGTATGTCCAGAATGTGCTATTATCTGAGGTAAAAAATTTGCATTGTTTATGTTCATTAATTTTATTACATATAAAAATGAATTTATAATACATGTTCTGTAAGGTAGTGTTATCTGGCGATAAAAGTTTGTACTATTGAATGAAAAAAATACATATCTTATAAAGTGCTGTTATCTAGCGACAAAAATTTGTACTATTTGACATATTTGGATTGGATTTAATTCTCTGTAAGGTGCTCCCTGTCTAGTGCAGTTGTTTAAAAATATAAATCTATATCTATAGAGGGAGAAGTACTGCCAATTAATTGGCATAATAAGCTGTTTACACTGTTTGACTACACTTTTTCAAATATGTTACAATTTTATACAAGAAAAGTACTTGAATTCACAGTTGTTTTTTTATTCAAATTAATTTTTCATAAAACATTAAAAATCGAAAGAAACGTTAAATGATATCTAATAAAATAATATTATGCACCAACTTCTTGCTTTTTTTGAGAACATGTTGTAGGTTATACTTGTTCAGCCACACTCATAGCTCAATCTAATCTAAATTTTCATTTTAAATCTTATTTCTACTTTTAATATTGTACATTTTTTGGGGTTCTTGAAATTTTAGATAGTCTTTATAGGAAAATATTAAATTAAAAAGTGTAGGCTAAAGAGAAAATGTAGACCTAATTTTTGTGTGTATAAATAAGGTGTTGCCTATCTTTAATAAATCAGTCTTTCAGCCGCTTACTGGGCATTTCACCTTTAAACAACAAGAAAAAAATGAGTGTGATGCCCAGAATCCGATTTACCCTCTGCAGAATTTGTGCGCGATGCGCTTATAGAAGTTTATACTTCATACAACTTTTAAGTGACAGAATAATATTAGCATTAGTACAAAGAGAGTGTTTGTCTTTTAAATATAAACAAAGTGATGAACAAATAGTGTTTAAATATTAAAATAATCTAAAACTACTTGTGCGTGATCTCTCTATCGAATAGTTAATATCGCAATGGTAAAAAGTATTCACTATTTAGATAAAGTATTCGTGAGTACCTATCGCTACAAATAGGAATTGATTCCGTATGTGCATACTGTAATTTGTAGAAGCGTTGCAGCTTGCCAGAAAAAGTATTCATTAGAAAGTGTTCAAATACTTTTCCTACTATTCGAATATATAAATTCTTTTAAATTCGAAAAACCAATCACTACTGGCATGTGACTAATACAAAAGTACCAACTATTTACTACTTCTTCATAGCTTTTTACAACTCCTTTAAATGTAAATAGCTTTTTAAAATATAGTTTATTAAAAACGTGTAAGGAGAAGTTAGATAATGCTAGAAATAGCAGATATATTATTATGTATTCAACTTAACTTATTGAGAAATATAAAAAATAAAGATACTAATGACAAGTTTTTAAAGAAGTAATTTTGAGACTAAGTTCAACTGTTAAAAGAAAGGAGTTATGTTGTATATTGTTTACACTGATGACCGACGGTACTTGATAGAATTCCATTTAACAAATAAAACACAATTTTTCTTTTGTAAAATTCTATAATTTATTTGTTAACTTTATTTACTTGAGTCTTGTAAGAGCCTCGTCAATGCCGTAACTGGTGAAACCATGGTCGGCTAGACCAAATAAATTATAGAATTTTACAAAAGAAAAATTGTGTTTTATTTGAGTTATGTTGTCTAAAGAATACTCTACAGTGTAAAGTTTTAAGAACAAATGAATCGAAAGCTTTCCCAAGTGATTTCAGTTGCTAAGACAATAAATCTTGTGGTAGTGTATTATCTTATTTTACAACCAGGCCAAATAAATAATGATTCCAAGACAATATCTACAAATTTCAATATAGCACAATACAATGTAATTCTGTTAGAAAGTTTCTACTTCATGACTTTGACAGAATACTGAAAGTTTGTTCATTCTTGTATTTAGTCATGTCGAAATATTTGATCAATATGACATGCCAAGTATATTGTCAAGACAATTAAATCAGCTTCATTTGAAAATGAAATAATATACAAAAATTATTATGTATATAATGATGCGCATATTATGTAGCGCTTTGAGAAATTTTTGTATATTGCATGGTACTTCTACTGAAAAATAAAAAAGTTACAATTTTATTTCAAAATGTTCTACTTTTTTATTTAATTAAGCGTTAACTGCATTTCTATCCATTCCGCCAACCAACTAGCATAGCGGATACAATTGTTACTACCTACTTCTGTTATAATTCAGTGGGAATGATAATCTACAATTTTGAATGTTATAATGAAGATTCCTTAAAACAAATATTTTTATTGTATTGATGTTCACGATGAGTTATGATCCTGACTCCAACTGTCATCCCTTGACAAGCCCATTCGTGATAAGGTGAACCGCATTCAATATTGAGACTTTCACTCAAATTTCAAGATTTGAAATTTATGAGATTGTTTTTATTAAATATCAGTACAAGAAAATTTGTGTCAGGTGGGTTCCAAGAATGCTTACAGAGGAACACAGAAAACATGTACGGGTACTGTTTTTTTTGGCGCACTAATGGCAGAAATGGTGTAGAATTTTTTAACCACATTCTGATCGAGGATGAAACATGGATCTAGCATTACACAACTGAGATAACATCATTTTAAACCTCCGATAAAATCATAAACATGTGGGAATGGCAAATGATTATGAATATTTTTTAAATAAGTTGTGGATTAGTTAAATTTAGAGGCAGCATACTTCTATGGAAGAAGGTATCAAAAAAACTTCTGCCATGTCTCAACAATTATCTCAAAAAATATAAAGAAGTGTAGTTTTATTGCCAGTTGAAATTTTATTAATAAAGTATGTCAGCTGTAATAAAACTGTTCTTACTTAATAATTTACCCTTCTATTTAGGAGGATCGATTGTGGCAATTCATATATTGAGAGATTTGCCATTGAGTACTTGTATTAACCTCTGAAGCAATATGGGACTCCGAGTCTCCATGTTAAATTAAGATTAAACATTGTTGACTTAGATCAAAAACATTATATCTTTTCTCCTTTCTACCCAAGGGCTGAGGTTAAAAACTAACTAACCATTATGATACCACTATGAATGGCTAAGAAGCAAGCGGAATTCTCATTTTCCAAAAGCTAATATTAAAAAACAGTTTAAATTCAGTTACTAACAGAATATCAATATGTTATAAATAATAAATATAAAAACTCTCAAATGTTTTTCCACTTTAATTTTGCTCATGACTTGTTTATAAATGTATGAATTTTACAGAGGTATGTATGTTATGAAAAATACATAAGTAGAAATATAATATGATATACAGTATACATAGCTGCGTTGTTCACCCACACAAGTGTCCTACACTATGTTTTCTGAACTATTTAATTTATCACTGGCAAGATTATTTCTAAAAAAATTTAATAAATATGTATAATAGTATCATAAATAATAATAAATATCTTAAACTAAGGTTCTTATACATATCATTTGTAGAGTAGTTTGTTTTCTGGTGGAGACGTTTAATACGTAGTAGTTATGAAAATTTAAAAAGGAAAATACTAGTATAAGTAGTCTCTTAGGCCTGGATATAGAATAATTTCTTTTAAAAAATCGTTTTAAAATACATAAACTATATATTGAATATAGTTTAGCTAATTTATTTCTGTTGAATAATGTGTGCTTTCAACTTTAGTTAAACATTGATATTTAACGTCCTGAAAATGTTAATATATCTTTAAAAGAGAAAAGCTCCACCAGAAAATAAAATTAATAAATCCATGGAAAACGCCATTGGAAATAACAACATTAAAATTATCTTAAAGTAACTTAATAATTCTATTTATTTATTTTTACTATGATTTAACAGTAGACCAAAAGGTGTAATAATAAATTATTGTCAGTAAGTAAACAAAATAAATCTCCCAAATTAATGTTAGTCATATTTTGTGTTGTACAAAATAATTGTAAAATTATAACGTCATTCATCTTTGTCTTTTTCTTTTTTTAAATTACAATTCAGCACATGTTTATTAGCACCTTTAAAGTTTGTCTACACCTATTAGTCTACAATTAAATTCAAATTCACCACATTACATAAATATTTTGGTTTCAGTTAATTATGGTAAACAAATTTCCTAACTTAAGTACTGGAAACAAAATAAATAGTGATAATTGAATAATCAGTAGATTTATATCTGTAATAAATTAGCATAACTTTATAATATACACACAATTATCAGTTTAATGTTAAAGGATAATGCCTTTGAACGTTTATCATGTTCACAGTATATTTTTCAGTCTACTATTCACCACCAGCGTCACAAACTTAGTTTATATTTACAAATAATGACTTGAAAGCAGGTGATAGAGCTGTAGTTCTTTAAAGTGTAATCTTTCCTTAGTCTTTCCTTTGGAAATATATATTTGTAACAAAAGTTTTCTAAAACACAATTATCATTTCCCATAAGATATTGCTTAAACTTTAAAGTACCGTATTATTTTCTAAATGTAGACTGGATGAAGTATAAATACATTGTATAAATTAATTTATGGTTTGAAATATCTTTGAATTTGAAATTCATTTTGAGGACGAGAACTCTATTATCAGGATAAAAAGTGATTTACCATAGTATAAAGAACTTACGTAAAATTACAAAATCAAAATAAGTAACATTTGCTTTCATCACTTTAACCAAATTGACAGAACGTCTGATTTTTGTATAATTTCACTATATACATGTCTCCATTTGATTTTTTTTTTTAGTTTTAGTTGCACTGAAGTATCTATTCTTCTATCACACCATTATTACTATTTATTTATATTTATATTCACTAGAAATGTACATTCCTTCAATGTATATATTGTAGCAAATTAAATAATTTGTGGTTACATTGTGAGATCGAAGAAAATCAGAACAACTCTTACTGACTTGAATGGGTGTTACAAAAAGTACTTGTTAGTACAAATTATTTTTGTTTATAACATTTTTTTAATTAACTGTGGTTATTTTTATTGCATTTTACAATGCAGAATTTTTGTTTGAAACCATAACGTTTCTGTCAGAGATATCGACTTATATTTCATATTTTAGAACAAACTTCTATAATTTTTTTTCTTGTCTTTCATCAATGAAAACTTTTAGTCCATGTTTGTCTCTATTATTACTGTCACTGGCACTTCCTGATTTGTCTGTTAATGGTGGTATTATTGGTTTGAAACCACCAAACAATTGTGGTTTAAAATTTTCTATATCAAATTTAGAATCTTCATCGGGTTTTTTTGAAAATACCTCAGTGTCTGACTCATCTATTCTATCATTTCCATTGCTTACTTGTTCACTTGACGGTCTAACAACACTCCAACCATGACTTTCTGGAGCACTTAAACTTGCTTGAAACGGTGCCTCCAAGTCAATTGGTTTTGGTTGAGACGGTGCCTCGTTAACAGTTGTTTCTATGGGTCTGTGGTTAGGTGGTCTTTGTTGATGTGTATGCATCACGGCTGAAACTGTGAATTCAGACTCTCCAGAACCTTTAATGACAGATTCGTGATAACTATGAGAAGGTTTTCGCTCTAAAATGTTATGTTCAGTTGTTGGATTTGGTTTTGGAGTAGTTGTAGCAAGATTAGTATTTAATGTAACTGAAATTGGTTGGTTTTCTTGCAAGGGTTTTGATGGTTTATTTTCTTTATTTATATTTGAGACAGGTTTAAGTGTTGTACTTGGTTTCTTCATTGCAAAAGGCATGTAATCTTGAAGGTAAGGTATTATATTAATTTCAGAGTCATGATCTTTCATTTCATCTTTGTTTGGAATTGCTGTTGGACTAAATGCAGTATATTCTTTTGTACCACTGTTTCCTGATAGTATCCTTTCTTCTGGTACATTGTTTTCATCTGGACGTATTATTGTGTAAGGGAAATCATGTTTTATTACTGGTTTAGGTGTAGATTTAGTTTTTAAAATTGGTGTGTCTACTCTGTCTCTTCCGGGTATTGGAAAGTTTTTATTATCATCCAATGGAAAAGTATCTAGATCATCTTTCTCTAAATTAGATGGAGGAAGAGGTCTTTGCGATCCTCTGATACCAATAACCACACCCCCTTCAGAAGGCTGATGTTTCTTTGGAAAATTTGAACTAGGATACACTAAAAAAACAGGCCTATCTTTTTCCGGAGTTGTATTTTTAGGTGCATTTGGATATTCAGGTCGAAGAATAGTTCGTCTTGGAGGAATCTGCTGCATCATTTGTAGAGTTGTAACTCGTGCATTGGCTTGTGGTCCAGTTCGATGGTGAACTAAAGGAAAAGGCGTTGAAGACTTTTCATTAAATAATTTGATTTCTTCATCAATTTCTGAATCTTCATCATTACGGTTTATTCTTAAATGTTGTGGTCTTGGTAATGGCGGTGGTTGAAGTGTGTCCAAAGGCTCTCTTGGTCTTTCTACTGGTGGTGATAAATGTGCATGATAATCTCCTTGCCCTACCTTAGCATTTGGTCTAAATTGTGGAAGGATATTGGGAAGGTCATGTCCAGCAATGGATGCATCTGGTTTAATTCTGTTTAATCCAGGATAATGTGGCGGGAGCACAACATCATGTTTTGGTAAGGCATTTTGTGGTGGGCCATTGTAAAATACTGGTTTTGAATGTGTTTCCCAGTGTGGGCGAGGATAGTTATCACCTTGAATTGGTGGACGAAGTCCTCCTATTGGAGGTTCTGCATGTATTGGTTGTCTTACACCAGGGCGATTTGGTTGATACATTTGAATAGGTGGCCTTAATCGCTGTGGTGGAGTATTTCCAATTACTTCTGGTTGTAAATTTGGTTCTGGATTATCATCTGGAAATAAAACTTGTCCAATACCTTGTCCTGGACGCATATTTTGTTCTTCATTTTTGACAGGATCAGCGGGAGGGACACCGATAGAAAATGAAGTCTGTAAAGAATAGCTGGGATTTTCTTGATCTGGTGAAACTTTAATAAAATGATTTTGTACTTTAGATGGTTGTTTAAACTGTCCCTGTTGAAGTTTTGGTGGTATTACATCTATTATTGTAGGTGGAATTGGTTTTGAAGCATACTTGGGTGGAATTACTCCAGTTGGTCTTTGTTGTGGATAAATAACTTCATCAGGTTTTGGTTCGTTTGATAGAAGAGGTTCTTCATTATTTGGATTATTACCTTGGTAATTTGGTCGTACATTATCAGTTCGCGTAAATGTTTGACTTTGTTCTTGAGGTGACACATGAGAAGTAGGTACATGATATAAAGGAAGTTGTGGTTTGCCCGAGTTTTGAGGTGATTGGAAAGCGTGATCTTTTATCGGTCGAGTAATGGTATTTGATTTTTGTGGTTCTAAAAATGTGACTGTTGCATGTTGTCCAGGTACTAATTTAATTGGTTGATCAGAATAGAAATTCTGTGGCGGATCAGGTCTAGGTGGCTCAATACCAATTATCTTTGGGGGCTCAGATGGATGTTGACTGAAAGCAGTACTTTGATCTTCAGATAGCTTTTGAAATCCAGGAACTCTTGAATCACTGTTGTTGTAGTGTGGTTCTGTTTGAGGTTTCTCTTCAAATTCATTCAAATTATTTGCACCAGGTTCGGGTTTATTAATTAAATGTGATTGAGCTGGTCTTCCTCCAGGCCCAAAAATTGGTCTGAATGGTTCATCTACTACATGATAAAACTGTTCATTTGGCCTATAATATTGATTTTGTTGTGGAGTTGTGTACCTTTCTGTGGTAGATGATACTGGTGGTGTTGTTGAAGTTGTAGGTGAGAGGTCTTTTGTTTTCGCAGTCTCTGTAGTTGTACTTGGAACTGTTGTTGTTGATGTAGTTGGTAGTGCAGAGGATGTTTCTTGTGTTGAATAGTAAACATCAAGAGGAAGTGAAGTAACAATACTAACTCGTTGAGTTTGTTTACCTTCTGTTGTTACAGTTGGTGTTGGCGTAACTGTTGTTGTTGTTGTGGGTCTATATGTTGTTATTGGATACCTCACAGTTGTTGTTGTACTAGTAACAGGTTGTCTTGTAGTTGGCATTTCTGCTGGCTGATTTTCAAACTGTTCATCCATGTCATAATCTGTGTAACTCAGATCATCTGTATTTTCATATTCTTCTTCTGGGATTTCTGTTGTAGTCGTAGTTGTTGCTTTTTTTGTTGTTGTTGTCCATCTAGTTGTAGTCCCTGGTCTTTCAGTAGTAGTTGTCTGTCGGAATGTATAATAAGATGGTGGTGATTGTGTAGATGAAGTTACGTATTTATGGTTGCTGTAGCTAGAACTTCCTGTTCCTTGAATTTTTGTGTTAGCATAAGAACTTGAAATTAATGGAAACTTGTCACTAGAACTGTAGTGCACAGGGAGATTTAGAAACTGGTGTAAATCTGGAGAAACTTTGTACGGGTTTTTAAGGATGTCATTTGGGCGATAGTTGTTTGAAGTTGAAATAGTGTCTTTTCTGTCAATTTGTTCTTCTGTAAATTGTTGATCAGGCTGAAATTCATCATCATATAAGTAATCATTATCTTCATCTCCTTCTTTTACTCTGTCTTTTTTCGATTCTGATGTGAAATCAGTTTCTCTTTGGTTCAATGGCCTATCGGGAGCTGTTGATGTTGTCTTCTTATTAAAATCAATAGCACCTGTCAGTGGATCTTTCTCGACAAAAAATGGTTCCCCATTGTTGAATGTGTAAAAGCCTGGGAGCCGATAATCGTACTGCTGTCCATTTTGAACTGTCATTGCAGGTTGTGGAATCTCTTCAACTTTTGCTTCTTCACTCTCAGTAGTATTCTCACGAGGCTCTCCGCCTTTCATCGTTAGTATTGGGCTAGCTAGTGAGACTGCACAGAAACTCAGTAATAGGAGCGTGTATGCAGAATCCATTGTCAAAATCTGAAACAAAAGGAACAATTAATTGATATAACTTAATTCATATATTATATAATGGAATAGTGTTATATTTAGGAAATTGTGCTGGGACACAATTTCTTTTACTATTAAGAAATTTTTCTATATTTTCAAACTTTAATAATGTATGTTAGTAATGTATTTGTTTATGTTGGCTATTCTGAAATGTTGAACATGTCTTAAGTAAAATATTCTTAATTTTTTGACTAATCTCTTTTTATCTTGTTTCAATAACATCAGTTATTCTAACTATATTTTACTCTTTTATAAATTTATGATTGCTAGAAATTTAAAAATAATTTACAGTTAAAATAGGTAAAAGTATTGAATTGTCATAAACCCCTAAACTGTGCTAAAACATTACAAAACTTTCTCATTTACCCATCTCTCAAACCAACCAAAACTGAAACTGTTAATCACCAAAAATATGAGTTCAAATTGTCAGTCAAAAATGAAAATGAAGCATGGACTTCATCTTTGAAAGAGGTATTTATATATTTTAAATAGGACCTAAACTTACACCACTTGTGCCTCTGCTTAAATGGTATTTGATTAAAATTCAGCTCTTTTAACGACAGTGGTCAAGGTTAATTATTCCAGAACAGTAGTATGTTTTTACTTGTGATTTTGCACATAGGTTTGAATTATTAATCTTCACATTTCACTAAAATTTGAACAAAATCAGTATATTCCTATGACTGATTTTTTGTTTTTTTATCGATAACTTATGAACCAGCTTTGTGACCAATATGTTTTGTTCAAATCTTTAGAGGTCTTGAGCAAACTGTTGATAAAATTACAATTAATTTGGGTATTTTTAAAATTCTAAATACCAATGTGGCAGTCAGCTCTAAATTTTCTTATAAGAATCTCTATTTTTTATGGTGATTTTCGATGGAACTTATTATATTATGAATTTTTTATTCTTCTATTTTCAATGTATCAACCGTTTTGGAGCTTAAATCTTTCAAAAATTAAATTAATTGATACCATATTTGATAAAAATCCACCATAAAATGCAACCAGACTAATAATATGTATGGCAAACTATTACAGATCATATAGTATGAAAACAATGTGTACCAAAACGCAAAGTAAAATATTAAAACTACTTTTGAATTATGGTAATGTACACAAACATAATTTTATATTAAATTGAAAAAAAGAGTAAAACTCTCCAAATCCATTTGGTAGCTAAACAACTATATTCTAAGGCTCTTATAAACTCTTCACCTCCAATGAGGGACGGCCCACAAGGAGTCAGTAGAGAATCTTAAATGTAAGCATAAGCATAGATTGATATGTACATCATTTTAAAGGCCTCGTCAAGCAGAGATTAATGCTGCACTCCAAAAGGTCGACCCGTTACGAAATGGCAGTTACCTATGCTTAAAAATTTTCTACTGACTCCTCGTGGGCCGTCCCCCATTGGAGGTGAAGAGTCTATAAGAACTTTAGAATATAGTTGTTTAGCTACCAAATGTATTAATTTGCAGAATTTTACTCTTCTTGTCAAATTAATATAAAAGATATTAAGCCGTCTCCAGACTTTTCAGCACCCCTATATATATAACAAATATTTTTGTTATTTATTGATATATAATTATGGTATATTGTAAATACTCATTAACTTTCAAGAAAACATATTCAAATGGTGTTTTGTGGTCACAATTGGTGTAAATTGAATGGTACTGGCAATGGATAGTAGGCTACATGTTAAATCTTTCTAATAGGAATATTTAACCCTCAGGGGCTCACTCATAGTGAGTACGGGTGTGGCAAGCCCGAGGTACCCTAGCTGGATTTACACCTTTCTTCATGGTGTCTCATCTCTATCTATGAGGTATCTCTTGATCTCTTCCTATCCCGATGCTACTTATTTTAAAGTATTCAAGGGGTGAGGGGTCTTTATTTTATGCTCTTTTCTTTAAGGCGATGATGACTGAGAAATTTTTGTCTTCCAACAACAAGGGGGGAAAAACATTCGTATTTCACCTCATTCTTTTTGATTTTACGTATTTCGGAAACTATGTTCCATCATCAGATGTATATCAGTTTTGAGAGATTATTATATATATTTCTTGAGAAGTGAAATTAACTGAAATGCCCAAATAAATCGAAAAAAACAACTTATTTTCCTCTAAAATTGGGGGGTATTTATAATTTGGGATATTTTCCGTTACTTCACATCATCATTATCATTATTTTTCTGTTATTTCAGATTATTATTATTATTATGATTTCTGTAACTAGATACACTTGACTTTTACAACCTCTATGTTTTTTTTTTTAAATTAATGTTTCTTTTAACAGACACATGAACTTTCTTGAGCTTGCTCTTTAACAGATACCAAAGAAATAACTAATGTTTGAATACAAGCTATGGTAAATAGTTAACGATTTCATAATTTTTAAATAACAAAATCCAATAACAATGTACAATGAATATTTACCTTAGTTTTTTACAGAGCAAAGATATTTTGCAAAATTTTAGGTTATGCACTAATGGACATCCCATGAAGTTGTACACTACAGGCAAGGGACAGGCAGGGTTAGGTTATTGACATATAGCCAATTTTATGCCTCCTTCATAATGAACTTTTGAAATGGACTACTGTTATTTGTTATTAATTTTGGTTTGCAAATAAATTTGGTTATTTTTATGTAAAATGCATTTTAATTTTTAATCCCTTTAATTTACTTATGATCTGAAATAACAGAATAATAATGATGATGTGAGATTGTTATAGTTGTGAAAAGGTTCATAATTTGTAAAGACTCATATTTTTTGGATGCATACAATTTTATCCACAAGTCTTTTTAAAAAAATAATTCCTACGAGGTATCACTAAAAATAAAAATAAAATGACAATAATTAAAATTGTGATTAAGCTTCCATTGATATAGTTTTAAAATTGATTTTGAAAACTGGAGTTTTATTGTTACATCTAAAATACATATATTACAGTTTACCAATTAACCTTGACATGTAGCTGAAAATTTGACTTCAAGCAATTTTTAACTTTTGTTCATTCACTTTTTTAACTACTATGACCTTGGCACTACAATGTATAAAATTATATGTATTGAATTATAAATAACTTCTTTTTTTTTTTATCGTAACACTTCAAGGTGTTATTGAATGCAGATTTTAAAACATAATTTTAGATAAAATTAGATATAAAACAAAAACAACTTTAAATGCAGCTAAAGTTACTGACGTAATAGGACGAAATTAAATTTTTATATTGCTCGTTTGCTAACCCCGCAAAATAAATGTATATCGTCAAAATTTATAAAATGATATATTACAGCTTCATATAGGTCATAAATAAGAAAATAAAACAACCATTTCAATCCTTTTTGAATCCTTCTGTTTGTAACAGTTTTGTTTTCCTAGTTTCATCATCATTGCATACAGATTTTAATGGCCCTCAAATGACATTTTAAGATGTTACATAACCTATAAATAATCATGGAAAACATTTTCGAAATTATAAAAATGAACGATATTTTGGAATTTATCGACCGACTTTTCTAGTAAATGAACTTGTTTCGCCGTTTGTATAACTGAGCTTCCATACGAAATCGGGAGCGTTTACCACTTATAAAATGAAAGACATTTTAGTCTCGACGTTTCCATGAAGAATTTCTATATTAGAAAATACAGAATGATGAAACCTACTCTAACAACAAAGTACATTGTACCATAATAAGGAAAAAGGAAGTAATTATTTTATATAAGTTTAATAAGAACAAATAACTCTGTAAGGAAAGAATGAATGATTCACGGACTACCCTACTTCCTATCATTGTTTGATATTTCCGGTATGAATGAATCAGGTGTAAGCCAATGCCACTATCGCTTCAGGAATGTACTTTCTCGACTGGATTATTGCTGTGGCAGTGACCTCAGAACTCAGCCTACCTACTTTGCCTATGACAAACTGTGAAAACATATTGTTGGCGCATTCCTCGAAAAGTAGGTCGTTTTGGGTAAAACAAAAATCTTTTGGTAAAAACTGCACAAAAGGTTATTTGATGTATTGTAAGTTACAGGAGGGGAAAATGTTTCACTTTTTTTTATCAAGAGCAAAATAGAGGGAAGAAAATGACATTGCATTTGGAAAACAAAATGTTTTTGTATTCGTATATTTTTATATACAAAATTTTTATTTTAGGCCTTAAAACGTATAATAAATAGGACAACCTAATTTGGGTCGTAATTTGTGCCTCGTGAAATTCAATATGGCCGTACATTACCGGTGGATCAGAAATCCGGTAGAAATCTTTTGCTAGCCGTAACTTGCTAACGAAGAATTTTTTAACCTTTGTTTATATGAACTTTTGATCTTATTTTTAACTATAGAATCATTTAACGAGAGATTACCGTGCAGTTCTGTATCGCCCTGTATACGTTTGTGTATACATAGACTAATATCTATAAACATGTGTCCGTAAACACTTTTGTGTGTTTAAAAAAAATTACAGCTTTTCAAATTATTAAGATTTCGAGTCGAAATTTGGTAAACAAAATTTTTGTGTAACTGTTTAGCAGTAGGCTATATTTTTTTAAATGGCGACTGTTTAGATTTTTTAAAGTTAATGGTTTTAGAAATATTCAATATTTAAAATTTCAAACAGTCACCATTTTGACATTTATAAGATAAAATTTCGATTCTTGATGTACTGATAAAAATGTAGCCTGAAAATGTGTTTACCAAATTTGAATTCGAAATCTTATAATTTCTAAAGCTATATTTAAAAAATAAAATGGCTGACAGATGGAAAATGAGGCGTTTCCGGATATATGTTTGTAGGAACGTTTTTCTTTATTTTGACCCATGTTTGGGACGACATTTTCTGAACACTCTATATACATAGCTGTGATTTTACCGATATTTGGTAGCCTATGTAAACTAGGCTTATAGTTTCGTTATCAATTGATCAATTTCAAAATAATGATGGAATGTTAAATCTTAGAAACGTTTTGTTGTATGTGGTATAGGCTACAACATTCAACAATAGCTAATTTGTGCAGCTTTAAAATCTACATAGAATGATAATCAAATGTGTTTTTTACTATAAAAAGTAAGCTCGGTAGGCCTATATCTAAAAAACCAAAACAAGTTCAAAATTTGAAATAATAAAATAATAACTTTATGAAAGAAGAAAGTAAAACTATTAACATCTCGAGGTATGCGCTCGTTTGGTCCACTGCAAAGATATCAGGCAGACAACTTTCCAAAACTAAACATTTTTTGTTTGTATTCAGGGCACTTCAAAAAGGATATTTCCGCAAAAAATTAAAATCGATTTTTTGACACACTGTACTTGTGAAAAAATAGAAATCAATCTCTTTTAGGGGAATAAATGTCTAAAACTACCGGTCTTTTTTGTTGTACAGTAATTTGAAAACTAACCTACAAAATTGAAATTCCTTTGCTTTAGGCTTAGAAGGGTGTTTTACAGAACCCGGAACTGCCTAAGAATGCAGGTAAGAGAATTATTCTTCATCAATGAACATGTGTGTCGGCCTGTGTCTAGCGAGCAGAACCCAAAGTGCTTTCTGTTGTTCTCACTATCTACCGTGCTTTCCCCTCGTTTCCCGACAATTCCATTGAATCTTAGAGTCTCACATGTGTCTCGTTGTTTGCTAGGAAGACAATATTATGACACTCTCTGAAATAATTATGATAAGGAAGGGAGTACAAAACTTCCTGGTTTTTCTTTTATACATATTTTGAGTGTAAGTCATGATTACATTACAACATTGTGAAACAGTATTTTATTTTGAATACAAGTAAATATTTAGAAACTTGAACTTTTATTTTAAAATACTGTATTTCGTGAAAAAAAACACTGTTTTCAACTATATTTATAAGCTAAATTTCTTAATTAAAAACTAATGTTCAATAATTGAATTATGTTTGGACAACTATTGTATGGCTTCAACGATTGTTTTTATTTTTGGATTTTTCGTGTCATGTTTTTCTGATTTCAATCATATTTTTAACCTGGGCAATTTCCATAACTTACATATTTTTGTTTTATTATTCGAGGCGATGTAGGGCCTATGTGTTCCACTCTTATTTTTTGCAACTATAATTACCTCTTTTAAATCTATTTTACTGTAACTAACTTATAGGCGCATTGATTTGGGTCATAAACATTTGACTTTCTATTAAGGCCTCCGTAATTCATTTACATTTTTGAGAGGAAACTCAAGAACTGACGTGTTCCCATTGGGTGACGACTACATTTTTGGTTTTGTGTATGGGTGTGGAAGAAAGCTTGCGAGTTCTTCCTAAATAATTTATTTACAATCCTTGATTCTAAACTACCGCCACTTTAAACTTTCCCAGTATTTCAGGACCACGCCGTATTTCATAGCTACTAAACTAGTTCCTAGACAAGGCAGATGAACATAAATCTTCGAGTCGATGCGGTTTTGCCAATTAGACCGGGTAATGACCGAGGTTAGTAAAGGACAGGTTCTGATGCGAAGGGTTTAACCTGCAGGAGTGGGCAAATAACATACATTAGAGTTCTTAGGTTTGATTACCATAGAGGGCGTTATAGTCAAGTGTTAGCGCGGTCTAAGATACGACAATCATACTTCATTGGCTAATACATGAACATAATCGTTAGACATTAGCTTTGACCAAATATTCAGTCGATTGAAAATTGGTAAAAATTTGAGGAGTAGGTTTTCTTTTTGAAAAATAGGTTTTGACGTCAATATTGAAAGTGTAAAATCTCTAGCGTTACCCCTTGTGTTACCACACCTCCATTCTTTTAGGGACAAATATTTACGTTCCGTGCCTTATGTTTTTAGAACGGTACGATTTCGTTAGTTTAAAAACAATCCTTCAAATACTGTGGAAAGATAAGTTCGATTCAATTATAGACTAACAATGGTTTTGGCCCAATTTGTAGCAAAATACATCAAGTTTTTACTTTATAATAAGTTAGCTTCAACGTGAATTCTATTGATCATTTGGCAGACATCCTATCTGAAGTCAATTTTCCTACCAAACCCGTAGTTAACATGAACATGTTCCAAGGATTATCGTGGATTTTCACTGTCTCAAATCTGAGAATTGCGTGGATTCAATGGAATGTCGAATGCCTTATGTTTTTAGAACGGTACGATTTCAAACAATCCTTCAAATACTGTGGAAAGATAAATTCGATTCAACAATAGCAGCGTAATACTGAATGTTTCAAAAAGTAGCCTACTTTACAAATTTGTAAATTCATATAAATTTATCCCGACTAACAGCGGTTTTGACCCAATTTCGTAGAAAATACATCAAGTTTTTACTTTATAATTATTTGGCTTCAACGTGACTTCTTGTGGTCATTTTGCAGACACCCTATATTTTCCTGCCAAACCCGCAGTTATCACGAACATGTTCCAAGGATTGTAGTGAATTTAATGGAAAACCGAATCAACACTGAAGATTATGTTTGCAGTAAAATCCTGGTCTTCATCCGATGGATGTAACATTTAAGGACAAAACTTCTTACGAGCAATCTTATCAGTGTCTTTTAGTTGTTGCAACATTGTTACGGTTTGAGATAGAAACGTTTTCTCAACAGACTCCAAACAGTCGCATGTGGAATGTCCAGGTAGAAGGATTTTGTAGGACAAAGCATTCTACGACATCGCCAGACACACGGGGATGTCCTCAGAATTTCTTATAGGTTACTTTTTTTTTTTTTTTTTTATAACTACAACTAAGTACAGGGAACTTATCTAGTAGCTTCCATTTCATAATAACACTTTTTTTTTCCAAGTCCTTCCTATGAATGACTCCGACTAAATACTCGCACAAAATCTTGCGGTTATAAGAGCTGGGGCATCACTGCACTAGGTCTAAAGGCTTGGTCCTTTTGAGTCTCCTATAGGTTTGTGAACACCCATTTTCAACAACACACTTATACCATTCATATTTGTTGGGTGTACTGGGAGGATATTTGCCATACTCGTACGAACAGTCCGTTGCACAATTAATGGTAACAGACTTCGAACCTTCAAACCTAAACCCACATCGTGCGCTCTAGACTAGACTCCAGTGAAGGGCGCTGATGACATCTTTGTTACAGCTGTGGCTAATGCTTACGGTACTATTTATTCACTATGTAGTCAAAAATTGATCTATTTTCCTATAAAATGATACCAAAACCAGTTCTGTAGTATGAAAAAAAATTATATAGTTGTAAAGTCCTTTTTGCAACACTCTGTTTAAAATGAGATGTATTTGAGGTTTTAGTTTACTTCAGATATAGAGGCTTATCTACAGACATTTTTATTTTGGATAAACCAAAATTTGAGGGTGCAAAAAACCATTTCACAAATTTTGTAGGCGTTTCCAACTATATTGTCAAAGTGTAACAAAATGTAGCTCCTAGATTAATAAAAGTTATTGCTCGTCATCTTTCCAAAAATGCTTAAATCGTCATCTTTCGGGAATTAGGTTATCTGTTCCTGAATTATTATTTTTTTAATTGTTGAAAATCTCAAAATCAGCTGAGATTTATTATTACAAAATAAGTGTGTCCAAGAAAAATGAATATTTTTCGTTAAATATTTTTAACACTCTTTAATTTGACACCTCAATCATTAAAATGACCCTGTAGTAAAGAAATATGCGACTATTACAGAAATTCCTAAAGCTCTAATAAATTTAAGGAAACTCGATTATTATGATTAACTAAAATAAAAAATTCACAAACTCAAAAAAAAATCCCTACAGTAGAGGACTTTTGATGAATGTATAACTCAAATCAGTTTTTAAACACTGTAATAAAAATCAGTTTAATATTGTATGTGGAAGTAAATTTAGCAAATACAGAAAAAGTGATCTCAGTACTCTTTTTTCTAAATAATAAAAAACCGCATTCGAACATTCACTTCTAACAGCAGAAATGAAACTTTTTTCTAAATAACGGTAAGAAACTACATTTCGAGAAAACTAGTCATAAAATCAAAATAACGGTAATTGTTTGGCGACTAGTAGATTGGTTCTGCCCGTTACCGAGGCCTTGGTCTCACTAATTATGGCCTACGCTGCCAAGCAATTATCTCCTAGGCTATTATATACTTTTACCTCTATTGCAGGTTTTGCAGTTTAATTTTTGTTTAGGCCTATTATACAACTTTAAAGGCAGGTAATATTAATATTATTATTATAAACATTATTATTATAAACAAGACGTGTTTAAAAGAATGACTTTTTTAGGTTAGGTGATTTAATGAAATATGCACTTATATAATGGTATGTTGTCAGAATGATTATGGTTTAACCCAGAAATAAAAATGACACATTTAAGTTATCTAAACTACATTTCTAAATAAAGTCGAAATGTTTTACACACTTTTTGGTGGGATGGGAGGGGGATGTCGATGGCGACTTAAAAATGTTAACCTATATAGGAAAAATATTTTTAATAAGTAAACAATGGCGTTAGATACTATATACCTCTTACCGAAATGGAGGACAATGCTATTTTAACCCACTTTTAATGTCAAATTAAAATTAAATGAAATGATGGACCCAGCTTTCATCTCCAGTCACAATTCTCTGTAAGAAGTGATTGCCTTTCGAAGGAAGAACTGCAGAGCCGTTTGAAAACACATATCTTTGTGTTCTGCAGCGAGTAAGCAAGTTACCCAACGAGGGAACACTTTTGCTGCTGTTGCTCATAGATGAGACTGTGTACACTTCCATGATAAAAATTCATCTCAGTTGCGATTTCGTCTTCCATGATTCTTCTGTTTAGAAGAATGAATCGTTGAACACGTTGAAGAAAGCCATCCTTGTCGTCCTTGTCTACATTCATCCTCAATTTCACTGCGGTCATTTTAAAACAACTCCTACCATTTTGCAATGGTCTCGCGAGAAAAATATTATCCACGGTAAACTTAATTTAAGTGGGGATGAATTTCAACGGGAATAGATTCAGCCCATAGAAAACGAGTAACAGCGCGGATTTACAATTTGGATGCAACTCCAAGTGACGCGGCATTATTACGTATTTGTCAACAATGGGATCATAACAATTTTACAGAAGTTAAAACAATGTTACCAACAGCTGTAATCAAAATTTACCTTTAACAAAGAGCAATACAAACATGTGCAACTTACTTTTGACTCCCTCTCGTAATAAATTCAAGAGCTCACTCTATAGTGAAGGCGTAGCAATCCTATGGGATTCTAGCTGCAGTCCAGTGTTAGTTCCTTCTCTTACATATTTCCTATCAGGTCTCTCTTGACCATCACGGGACCCTGACGCGTCTTTATTTTATTTTATTTTCTTCCATTTTTTTATGGCTATAATAACTGAGAAGTTTTTCTCCTTCAAACAACAAGAAATAAGTAATAAATTGACGTTCCATCAGGCCAACTTCTCGACTCCATGCCAAGTCCAGAAATCAGTTGGGATCGTCATTTACAAGGACAACTATTATTTTAGAATTCTTATCCTCCATCGCATATTATCCATCAAACAATAATATATCGAAATATTCATCGATATTTCATTTTAAATTGAAACGCAACTCAGCAACTTTAATTGCTGGCAATACTTGTCCAGACGAGAAGTTTATTCCAGCGTCCAGACTTTAGAATACAGATTAAGTTCGTATTGACAATCGGTCTATCCGTCACTGGTGGAATGTGGTCGGAAATCAGCATAAAATGAAGGTAGACGACCTCCCAGAACACTACGATACTGTCAGGAGATGTGAACTGAACTGTAAGTCCAACATTTACATAGACTACCAGGAATCGCAGAGGTTTATTCATTTCGTACAATCTTCGAGGTTATACAACGGAGAAAGTATCTACAAAAAACGATGTTATTCAATCGTGTTGTTAAAAAACAGTCCACCTTCAGTTTTAATAAGAACACTAACAACGAATTGAAATGAAAATTCTTATAGCATTTATTTTATATTAATTTCGATGAATATAATATTAATTATTAGTATCTTACTGGCCACTTAGTCGTTGAGCTCAAGCTCCTCTGCGCAGGCGTTTGGTAATGGTAAGGATAACTCATGGCCTACAAGTTCTGGTTCAACTTCGATATTCCACAACTATACTATAACCAGTTGTTGTTTATCAGTTTTTTCTTATTTTATTTTCTAATGTAAACGTACTTTAGAGAATGTTATGTAAAAGGTGAAAAAAGTTATCCTTTTAGAGTTCCTTTGAAGCCCAAAAAGTTGGTTTTTGACATAACGTTCGTCTAACGCCTGCGAAGTTTTCTGCAGTTCAAATACTATTTACCCTTTGGACGATTTATGACACAGGGGACGCAATTTGGGCTTTATATATAGGGTTTTATAAGACTTTCTAAAACTTCAATACGAACGTATTTTCCATAAGAAATACAAGGGCAAAAATTTAATAATTAATAAATAAATATTTCTTCCCTTTTTGTAGAATAAGTATAGAGAGATTTTCGAGGATATGTAACAAATTTTTTGTTATGGGAATGGGTGTGTGAGAAAATGAATTAATGCAGTGTTTTTTGTACGCCGTAAATTCGTATGTTTTTCATAATTTAAACATACCAAGCAGTCATCAGAGTTCGACCGCCAGATCTGCAACTAACCCAGGTGCAGTTCGTAAGATGTAGATTGAGATGCGTAGTCGTCTCTGAGCCGGTTGGTGTAGTGGGGGAAACACTGAGCTCAGTATTGCAGTGAGTTTTGTACTGTGCTTTTCGTAGTTATGCGTTCATTACAAAAATATTGGTTTGTTGTGTTGTGATGGAAGGTGAAACGTCAGGGAGAAAGTTGGTGGGAGTAAAGTCCCCCATAGTCTATTTCGTGAAATCAAATCAAATTTGTATCGTTTTATGAAACAAGAAGCCGAGAACGGAGAAACAAAAGTGCAAAACCGCATACGACTAGTAACTGGTGTTTTCGTTAGTTTCATAAAACAATTTCGAAGAAAGAAAAGGAATATTTGCAGGCTGGTAGGTCTAGTATTTAATAATGAAACTCATCTAGACCAGATATCAAGGAAGTAGTGTCCATTACCTTGTTTGCAAATACATTTACATTTTTAAGAAGATATTTAAATGCTAACTCCACGATTAGACAGAAAAGAAATTTGTAGAAACACATGGAAATAGTTTATTCTGTAGAGAAATATAATAGATTTTAATAAACACAAAGACTTCTGCTTGAACTTTGTCTTTTATTTCCAAGATACCTTAAACCTGATAACTAGAATTTTAAAAGAAAAATCAATAAAAAAAAAAAAATTAACTTCGTTTATTCACAACAACCTCGCGAAATGTTTTGTAAGAACCTGTACTTTGCTCGTTATTTTAACGGCTAAACAGGTCTTTTTGGCAACCTGAAAACTTGGCAAGGGAAAATGTTGAACCTGTCCTAAACATGACTTACAACTTTAATTAAGTATTGTAATTAAATATTTTATTTGTAACTTGTAGTACATTTTTAACTCCATAATGTGTTACCAATTTATTAATTATAGTATCATAGACAATAACCAATACAGAGCTCTTACGCAATGTACAAGAGGATTGTGGACTGAGTTAATGATGCGTTAAACAAAACATAGGGTGAATGTAGCGCTAGCGACTAACACCCTATCACATTTCCCTTACAACCCCTCATTTGCTTCGTCAGTTATTCACTGTACAGTTGGGTAGCCTGCTTTTGTTGTACTAAACTTTCCAAATACGAACTAGAATTTGTAGAGTTCTATTAAAACACACTCTTGGCACGAGATACCATTTTTAAAAGTTTACTCGTTTAAGTTGTTTCTAAACGTTAACCGAGTATTATTATAAAATTTAGTAGTTTATTGTTGTCAGGGCTATTGTAGTATTTATTTTTATAATTCGCGTTTATTTTTTTTACATTGATTACATATCATCCCTTAAAGTAATTAACTTATAAATAACTGAATTATATTATTGGTTTAATATTTAAAAAAATAAGATTTGCTCTCATGACATGAACTATATCCAAGAAATGTGCACAGATCTTGTTTCCTATAACAGATTTGATTAGTAGCCTATGTTTTTTTTTTGTAAAAATCAGTGGTCGTCTCTACAGCTCAGACTATTAAAACGATTTTTTCGATTAATTATTCCTTACGAGTTATCATGTAAATTAACATTCCACACCTTTGATCTCTTTCGTTTATTGTCTGTCATAATAAATACATACATTTTAACCCGTTCTTCAAATTTTAAAATTTAACTTATGCAATATCTTAACACTGACCACAAGGGTCTATATTGCTTACATTATGTTAATTATATTTTAATGACTGTCATTAACACAATCTAAAATTGAAAGTTACAATACTAAGAAGTCACTAGCTGTTTTTAATGGAGTTTAAAATTGCAAATAACAGATTTTATTTTCTCAGATAGGCATACTAGTGAATCCAAAATTATCAAGTGGATTTTATTACAAATATTGTTTTATTAAATTCAAAATGGTGTTTAAAAAATATATACCTGTTTACACAGGCTGACCAAAAAGTTCAGTCATAATTAAATAATTTTTGAACGAATAATAGCAAAAAACTAGAATGGAGTTATCTATTGTCCAACAAATTGAACTATTTTTTGTATACAGTCCAGTTTTGCAAGCACAGTTCTGTTAGAAGTAAGTCAAAAGTTTCTAATGTAAATCTATGTTTTATTACAAGATTTCATATTAAATCCCAGGAATACGCTAGCCAAATTTACAGCTTTATTCATCTAGTAAGGTTTGAACCTCTCTTGTTATTCCTATCTGGTCTCTCTTGACCAACTCTTGTTCACCTCCGACCCTCACGCTATTAGAGTTTTTGAAATCTACGTATTTTATGTTAATTTGGTTTTTTTTTTTTTTTTTACATCAAGTTAGGTTTTTTTCTTTAAAACACAAATCATATAAAATCACATTTATAGATAATTTAATTATTGGATTTAAAATATGTACTACAGTTTAGAAGATAGTAGCTTTCAAAGGGTGGTGAAACTATAATTCAGCTCTAGAATAAAACCCGAGTTTCTAATCGTACAATTTAAAAAATAACACTAAAATCAATGATAGATCTCACCAAATTCGTTATAAATTTGTAAATTATAATTTTGTTTTTTAAATTGGGTCTCCATCTCTCAAAAAGAAAAACATTGCAGCTATTCATTATGTAATTATAGTCATTCACATTTTGTTATTAGATTCATGAAAATATAAAATTTGGATGATGATTTAAAACCTTCCCTTAAACACAATTTGAGTGTTATAATACAAATTACTTGCAATACAAGATATAATGAATGTTTAAAAGCCCCGGAATTGTTAAGTAACATTTAAAAAAATGCCAGCAGAAAATCAAGAATTAGTCTCCATCTAGCCCCTCCCCATTTCCCATAGAAAAATATTTAAGTCAATATTTTAAATGTAAACCTATATATTTTTGATTAGAGGATTCTATATTAAACCCCATTTGGGAAAAATATATATTTGGTACTTTAAAAAGAAAATACACAATTGTTCAGTGGTTTTCAAAAGTTGTTGAAATTATTCAGGATTAAAAGAAAATCTGGAATATAGTTTTTATATCGGCTTCTAGATGACAAAAGGGGGCTCAAAAGTCGTTGAATATCTCTTGTCAAGGACTATCTGTAAAGTGCTCCAAAATAAAAATAAAAATATACTGTGTGTCGAAAATTATAAAATGTGTTTTTTTTATTATTATTAAAAAAAAAATTTTTTTTATATATATATATAATTTTTAAATGTAAGTATAGTAAGTATATTTTTTATATTTATTTTGCTCTCCACAAGACGGAATATTTTGTTTTAAAAATCGTATAACTTACACTTTTCGTGATATTTTAAGAAAACAATTGGACATTCAACGTGTTAAGCTGTTTTAATCACAATCAATAATTGCGTCTGTTAATTAAGCATGCAATGGTAATGTTTATCGACTTCAGAATGGTAATTCCATTACCCTCAAAGTCACAGAAATGGACAAATAGTCAATTGAAAATACAGGCTTTAAAAAATCTATTTAGAATATAACCATACAGGCTTCTAACAAACAATGAATGAAGACTACAAGAATTCAAAATACCTTACCTGTAACTCCTTGTGGGGTATTAACACTTATATACCCTCAGGGGCTCACACATAGTGAGTGCGGGTGTAGCGCACCCGAGGACTCTAGCTGGATCTACACCTTTCTTCATCTTTCCTATCAGGTCTCTCTTGACCAACTCTTGTTCTCTTCCGACCCTGACTAGGGGTCTTTATTTTATGATCTTTTCTTTTTTTATTTTAAAGGCGATGATGAACGAAAGGTTTTTTGCCATTAAACAGCAAGGTACAAAAGGAAACTCACTGGATTGCCCGTTTAACCTTTTCTGTGTCTAGGGTGATCAAATTACCATCTAGTGGTCGATAAGCACTTCAAAACAGCCGCATTTTGAATGTACAATTCTCAAATATTTCTTAACAACTAAAAAAAAAATTAACAAAATTTCCGTATTGTAGAGAGAAAATTGAATATTGAAAAATATAAATTTGCTTTTATTAAAAACTTTTTAAAAAAATAGGTTTTTATAATTTTTGGAACACCCTATACATAAATTAGGTCCTACACTAGAGCTTTCCAATACCGTTTTTACCGCCTTTCCATGTTATCTAGAAGCAGATATAAAAACTATATTGCAGACTTTCTACTGACCCTGAATAATTTCAACTATTTTTTAAAAACCACTAAACGAATGTGTATTTTTTCAAAGTATCAGAATACAATTTTTCAAAATTGGATTTTATTTAGAATCCCCCAATAAAAAATATGTAGGTTTACATTTGAAAATATTGACTTCAACATTGTCTATAGGAAAGGGCGTGGGGGGGCGGCTAGATGGAGCCTAATTTGTTATTTTCTGCTGGCATTCTTTTCAAAGTTATTAAAAAATTCCAGGACTTTTAAACATTCATTATATCTTGTATTATACGTAATTTATATTATAACATTCAAATTGTGTTTAAGGGAAGGTTTTAAATCATACCTCCAAATTTTGGTTTTTCATTTTTACTTTTTCACATATGTGTAGAGTAGAGAATGTTATGTGAATTGTCAAAAAATCAATGTAGGATTTATTGAGTGTCTTTGAGTTTAAAAAAAAGTGGGTTTTGAAAAGTTGTATGTCTGTTGTTTGTACAGTACTCTACAACCTATATAAATTGACCCTTTTTAATCAAATTTGGTATGTAGGCATGGGCGTACCCAGCGAGGGGCAGGGGGCAGCTGGCCCCCCTGGAAGCAAAAAGTAAATCTTTATTATACATTTTGTTGCTGGAATTTAATACAATTCTTGAAATAACTATTTTATAACTATTTATCAATTGTATATTGAATGACCATGGTTTGCCCCCCCCCCTAATTTTGATCCTGGGTACGCCCTTGTATGTGGGTATATTTTAGATACATTTCGAGATTTTTTTTAGGGTCCGTATGTAAAATCAAGGACCCTTATAATTTCACATGTGTGTGTTTTTGTCTGTAAGTCGCAACCAGTCTACACAGACAAGACGATAAATCCTATATATTTCAAACTTTGAATTTATAATTTTTGTATTGTCTCACATATAGGAAAAATATAGCGGTAACAAAAAAATGACCTTAGGGGTAGTTAAAGGATAAAAACTACAGAGTTGAAATTTCTTATTGGAAATATTATGTGTGGAGTATCAAAATAAAACTACAAGTTATTCTGATTACGAATATGTATGTTTATTTGACGAAAAAATTAATATGTTGCCGCTAAGCCAAATTTAAAGCTTCACATATCATGGGGAGCCCTTCTAACTTAAGTCTAGGGACCCTAAGTCGTGTGGTCACGCTTGACCCTTTTATTATTTATTTTCATCTTTTCCGATACTCGAAATTTGGAGTACCCTACATAAAAAACAAAATTAAAATTTTATCAAAATCGGTTCTAGATAAAATTTTAACATAATTTTAATGTAATATTATTACCTGAACAAAACTCCCAAAAATGCCGATTTCGTAGGAAATCGGTAAACATAAACAAATCTGTCACGGAGTTGATATATATATATATATATAAACTTGATTTTACTTTTTAATATTTAAATTTAAGACGAGTTTATGAAGTAAGTTTAGCCTTTATTTAAATAAGTAAATATTGTTTTAAGAAATCTAAGAGGTTGTAGATTTTCTTTGTTTTACTGACAAACAAATTGACATTTTCAGCGACAAATAGTTTTGTTTTGTTAGTGTCTCTGTTTTGTATATACATGTAAGAAAGTTTGTGCGATATTTTTGTTTTAACAATAACACATCACATCCATAATTCAAACAATTTCGACTTTAAATTAAAACGAAAGTTCTATGCAATATCATTATTAGCGTTTAGAAAGTAAAATTACACATGAAAATTACTTCCAATGATCCACTGCTTTCCCTTTTCTAATCCCAAACATATTCCTTAAAATCCCCGTTCTGTTACATTTAGCCAAGACAAAGGTCGGTCGTCTCTGTGGGTGCTAAGGAGGGGGTAACGGGACCCAGATTGGGCGTAGGTTATTGACCCCTTTGCAAGGTCTTCTGTCCCGTATTATGACCTTGACCTTGACCTACATCGCCTTCTAATCATTGTTACATTGTCACACTCCCCTAATAACAGACTTGGTCACTCCAGTTGAAAGTAAAGATTTTCTCTGTTGAAAAGTTTAATTTAACAAATTGTTAAATATTAAAAGTTTTGAAAATAATTGTGTTGAAACGTAAAGGATAAATTTAAAAATACAAAATCCAAAATAATTATTTAGAAATAGTTTTATAGCTTTGTTAAAATAATAGTAAAATATTTCATTATCTTGTTCTTGAAATTAAGTCAGTGAAATTGTTTCAGATAAAATCTTTTTTCGTTACGGTGTTTAACGTGTTAATTTGCATGATCAAACATTTGTTCGATCAAATTCAAGCTCCATGGAACATTCAAGCTACGATAATTCATAAACAAGGATTTTTGAAGGGATAGTAGTGATCAATATATTTTATAATCTTTAGAGCCGATTTTGAGAAAATTTAAACCCTTATTTTGAAAAAATCTTTAAAGCCGATTTTGAATAATATTAAAGCCTATTTTGAAAAAAAAAAATCTAAAGCCAATTTTGAGAAAATCTTTAAAGCCTATTTTGAGAAATTTTTTAAAACCTATTTTGAGAAAATCTTAAAATCCTATTTTTGAGAAGATTTTTAAAGTCGATTTGAACAAAATCGTTTAGTTCGATTTTGAGAAAAATTTAATTTGTGTTTTTGTCTTATTTGTCTTATGGCAGGTGATCTCATATTTTTACTATCGAACAAATGAAAATAGTACTGAAATATGGTCAAAATATGCCACATACAAAATTTGATTAACATCTGTTTTCACGTTTGTACTGTAGAGCACATGAAATGTCTACTGATCCTACTCACTGGAGTATTTTAGCACCAATTATTTTCACTGTATGAAATATACAGCCTACATGTGTTAGGAAACGTTCGACAAGTCAGTAGACATTATACGATGAGAATTTGCTCAGTTTAGGTAGTTTTGTTTTTAGAAACTATCGGACATGTTCGTTAAAGAGAAAAAATATATTTAAAATCGGTAGAATATCAAATTTTAAAAAGTGTTTTTTGAAGAAAATTCTCCGTTTGAAAATTGTATAACTTTTCCTAAGTAGATCAATTTGGGGAGCTTTTAAATCCGTTTAGAATAATAGACAATCGTGTTTTCTACGAAAAAAATAACGGCCTATAAACTGTTCCACACACTCATCCCTAAAAGTAAGTAAAAACTGCGCAAAACTACAAAAAACTCTTCACCAAAAATGTCGGTAGTTGTCAATAAAAAAGTGAAAATGAAATTGATCACGTCTCTGAATACATAACTTTTAATACAACCAAAAAAAAAAAAAAAAAAAAAAAACAACTTTACAGAACCATTTGGGTGAATTGTTGCTCTTGTTAGTAAGTCTATGTTAAATTTCATTATAGTAACTTAACTCGTTTCAAAATGGCTGCCTTTAGAAGCTTTTAAATTAGAAAAACTCTAAAACTAGCTACCGTATTTTACAAAATATTTACAAGAACAACTTTTTTTAGTAAATTTAATGACAAATCAGTTTCTTTAGTTTTTAAAATAAGATGAAAAATAAACCAAATTTGGAATTTCTTGTCCGGCCGTGCATGGCCACGGTTTTGTCCTGCACAGTCTAATATAAGTGCCTAAATTTGCTTCCATGTGCTATAAATAGGCATTCAAAGTAAACTTATTTGGTTAAAGTCGTGCTTTTAATGGCGGTGGTCAGGATTAATTTTTGTCAATTATTCTTAAAACGTAAATTTTTGTAGTTTGGATTTTGGTCACAAGTTTAGATTGTTAATCTTTATATTCACTAAAATCGGTAGAATACATTTGAGAAATTGCGACTTTATAGCAGTCCTATGACGGTTTTTAAAAATCAATAACTCAGGCATAATCAATATTTTTTATGGTAACTACCATCATTTTGAGGGGGGGAACCCTAAAATATACCCATATATCAAAGTTAATCGGACTATGCTTTTGGGTTGTAAACGACAGAAAGACAACATTTCAAAAAATACTTTTGGACTTAGAAACTGTTATATCTACACAAAAACCGACGTTTTTTAACATCACATAACTTCCTCTGAACTACTTATATTTGAAAAAATAAAGTTTTATAGTTTTGTTAAAATAATACTGGAAGATTCCATAACCATTCGCTTCTAGCAATGCCAACAAATATAAAGTTAAATTATTACTTAATACACCTATTATTCATTTTTATTTTAGTATCAGCCTAAACGATTGCTCATTGTAATATTTATAAAGTTATTTAATTGAGCAATCTTGAATGTAAAATTTCCTGTTTACAGCTGTTTCGCTTATCTATCAGACATAATCAGTAGACAAACTTTTATCTCGTAAACAATTTGTCAAACATTAAAATCATTTTTAAACGCTTAATTTTTGTGTAATAAGTTAATTTATAATGTTGGTCAAAGTAGACAGTGCTGCAAACATAAAAAATTAATTTTTATTTACAAAAAAATTTGAACTTTGAGTTTTTAAATGTTAAAAAAAAGAAGTTTTTATTGTTTGACAAATGTTTATGTAATGAAGTGTTTGTTCTGATGATGCCTGATAGATAAGCGAAACAGCTGTAAACAGGAAAGTAAATTAAGATTGCACAGGCAAGTAAAAACTTTTAAAATAAAACCTACTTTTCCGTTCAAATGTTTTTCATGTTTAAGTTTTTTCGAGTGTTAATTTTAGCGGAATTACTGGTGAAGAAGATTTTATTTACTAATTTCTAACTTATAAATTTTAATTTTTTTGCCCTAACCTAACCTAACCTTCATTCTATTATTTAATTGTGTAAAGTGTTTTAAACAACGTGTTCCTGTAATGCGCAAAGATAATTCAGAGGGTGGTTATATGGGTCAAAATAAAGAAAAAAGTTCCTGTAAACATATGTCGGGAAACGCTTCTTTTACCAGCTATCCGCCATTTTGTTTTGTTTTTTACTAAATAATCTATATCCCTAGAAACGGCTTAACCTATTGAGTTGAAATTTTGTACGGTAATCGTAAATGTAAAGAGCTAGTTTAAAAATAAATAACTTGTTCCAATTATTATACGTTGAAATATTTTAAATTAAAACGACTTTAAATGAATTGTTTTTATTAAAAACATTTAAATGGCCGCCATTTTGAAACAGTTTACTGAAACATGTTGTTAATTTTTTCTAAACTATGTCTTTACATTGATGAGTTCCGTGTAAAGTTTCAACTCAATCGATTAAACAGTTCTAGAGATATAAATTAAATAGTAAAAAATTATAATTTTCAATATATATATAATCACAAGATAATTTGTTTTAAAGAGTACAATGAATTGGTTTGAACAATTAATTTGAAGTATATAATATATAGGCCTAACAATTATTAAGAAAATATTTCATCAATATAAAAATTAACATAATTTAAGTATAAATTTTATTAGTTTCATTATATTAATACAATCACATTATTGGCCGCCATTTTCTTTGAATGGTGAGAATTTCATTATTGTTTTAATGAGTTTTGTTGTCTTGTCTCAAAAACCTTTATAATGAGGTATTACGTGATCATTTATCCTATTTAAAAATGTTCAGTCATCCCTACCCCCAGAATGGTCAAAAACTCAAAATTAGGTACCACCACGTATATGAGAATATACCCTCAGGGGTTCGTTTTAGTGAGCTTGGCAACCCCGAGAATAATTAGCTGCATCTACACCATTTGTCATGTAATATTGGTTTAGTTTCCTCTCTTTCATCTTTCCTATACGGTCTCTCTTAATCAACACTTGTTCTTTTCTGATCCTGACACTATTATAGTATTCGAGGGCTGGGGGTCTATTTTATGTTCTTATTTTATTTTTATGAAGCGATAATGACCGATAGGTTTTTTGGCTTTAAACAACAAAAAAAAAAATACATGAGAATATTCTTAAATAACAATAAAGTTATACAATCTCCTTGGGTATTTTTAATATAACCACATTATTGGACGCCATTTTAGTTATAGTGGTTAAAAGAAAATTTTCGTCATGTAATTTTTCTCGTCCCGTCGAATTATTTAAAATGATATATCACATGCCCATTTAGTCCCATTTGAAAGTTTTGATTTACCCTTTGCCCTTTTACCCTCAATCTTAAAAAAATTTAAAGGTAAGCTCATAGAAGCAACTCTTCAACATCCAGTTGTTGTTATTTATGACATCTAATTACAGTAATATTATTCAGATCTAAACTAATTCGTAATTTCATTTCCACAATTTAATTAACAAAAGACAACAGAATATAATTTCTCATTTCAACAAATGTAAATATTTTAAAACTCACGGAGAAACCTTATTTAAATAATAAAACAAGGAAGTAACGCTTTAATTATAAGGGACATAAAGGAAAGCAAAGAAATCCGCAACACTGCACACAAGTGACCTTAACGCTGTGCTAAAACAGATATGAAGTCATGAATCACACAGTAATAACAACCATGCAGAATGGCAGATTAATAGAGCAAACAGAATTAGTAGCTGACAGGGAACAAAGCGGAAGAAGAAAATAAACAAAACCTCAATGTGAAGTTGAAGAGGAAAACAAAGAAATGGCCGGGTCACCCAGTAAACACAACACCATGACGATGGCGAGCCAAGAAGCGGAAACTTTCGTTTTTACTGACATCAGAAAACCTTTACCTGACAAAGACGTGGGTTTTGTCTTCCAGGTGACCAAGACAGAACGTGTCTTCTTCTGTCAATGATGGTTACTTTTTGGACTCTATATAATTAAGCAGTGACTGTGTTCTGAATAAATCATGTCGGAAAATGATGTACAAAAGTATGAAGAAAGATAAATCTACACAGGAGATAAGCTTTATAATAATTTATCTTTAACAGTTACGTTGTGTGTATGGTGGTATATATATATACGTTATTCAAATCTGTGGTGGTGTGCTTCCTTTAGTTTTAAACAAGGTGTTTGAAATACGTGTGATCGCTGTTTTATTCAATAAGTATAAAAGTTACAAAAAACTTTAAACGATAACTCCCAGGATTTTTTGAATTAAATCTAGAGGCATTACCAAATTTTTCATATAACCGGTTATTTTTCAAATATGGCGTTCAGTTCTAAATTTTCTTATAAGAACCACTATTTTTTATCGTTGTTTTTGGATAAAATTCATAATTTTTATTCTTGTGTATTTTCGATATTTTAACCGTTTAAAGAAAGTATAAACTCTCAAATGTGAAAATACAAGACACTTTCAGAGATCCATTTTCCGTTCCTAAAACAGTTGAACGGAATTTAAAATTGAAACACGGATAGACTGTAATGTATAAAAAAATATTAAAAGTTTGAGAAGTAAGATATTATTTTTCTACCGTGGCAGGACTAAAAAAAATGGTAACATTGTTGAGAAATTAATAATTATTTTTCTGGATAAAAATAATGTTGGCAATACACTTTATAAAAAACAGTTAGTTAATTGATAATCTTTATTTAATACAACAAGTGTTATCCTAATTTTACAATTTAAAGCGTTTACGTTGACATTTTCTGAAGAAGCGATTTTACAGATTTCCTTTTATTAAACTAATTGACTAGAACACTGGTTTACACCAGTAGTGTAATGGGAGATATGTATGAATGGAAGGGTTTTAAAATATTTAGAATTAAATTTATGATGTATTTAAATAAGCTTGTGCCTAAACTAATCCTGAGCTTAAATAGTATTTTTTACAGAAATCGTGTTTTTAATGACGACGGACCAGGTTTTTATTAGTTTTTTTTGCGATTTATTCATAAATATTTCGTCTACCTTCCATTTCCCACTAATTTAGGTCATTAATCTTCAACTTTCATAAAAATTTGAAAAACGTACAGCACATTTGGAGAAATGACAGCTCAGGAAGGACGAATATTTGGATTTTTAACTGTTAACTCCGTTATTTTTTGGAAGATAGTGACACAATACGTTTCTTTTATGTACTTAGAGGCTGCATTTCAGCAAAATTAGATTAAAATCTTTAAAGCCTATTTTTTTTAAAAAAAATCGTAGTTTGGTCTTAAGTAGTTCCTCCCAAATTTTGAGGTATCGCAAAAATAGGGAAAAAACGTGGTTGTAAAATTACAAAATAATGGCGGTTTTTTGCGATTTCTTTTCTATCAGCAACAAAATATATTCGCGTCAAATGACGTTAGCGTATCGATGATATTATTACTTTACAATTACCACATATATAGATCGCTCTTCTTTCTAACTTTATCCGTGCGTATCCACTGCTAACATTTCAAGGTTTTTAAAATAACTCAGCATCTCGAGCGTGACAGCACAGCAATGTTACTCGTGAAATTATCAAGCACAATCTATGAAATTACGATGGTTCACGCATCTCTTCACTTTACTACAATATTAGTGGCTCAGTTAACAGTTGACCTTGATCCTTGGAAATACATTTAACAATTCCTTCGTGTAAACACATTCTGGGCGGCGTGACATAACAGTACTCATAAACTAAAAAGTAACAATAAATAATACCACAGATACTGTAAACTTGAACCGCTCAAAATGAGACAGCACAAAAATTAAATGTTTTAGCGGTGGCTTGCTCCTTATATTCAAAGAGTAAATATTACCCATTTATGTATATAAGCTGTGGAATGCTGACAACTGAAAAGAAGCTTTACCCTCACCATTAGGAGCATTGGTGACGTGAACAATCCGATTAGTGTTTATATTTTACTCTGATTAATTTTGATGTTACATGAAAGTTATGTCAAATTTTAAAAGAACTTCTTGGTGTATATAACCTTATATAAAAGAAGATAAAATAAAGACCCCCCCCCCTAGCCCTCGAATACTCTAAACGTCAGCATCCAAAGAGAACAAGTGTTGGTGGAGAAAGGCCTGATACAAAATATGAAAGAGTGGGATCTACAACAAAACAACATTAAAAAAAACGTAGATTCAGCTAGGGTTCCTCGGAATTGGTCGTTAAAGTCGATTTTGAAAAAAAAATCGGAACTTTGAGTTTTGATCTCATCTACCTCTAATTTTTGAGTTGTTAAAATTTAAAACTTCAAAAAACACCTGAAGATAATGCTAAAATATACCCACTTTTTAAATTTTATCAAAATACGTTCACTCTTCTAAGCTATAGATCAATGCACAGCTGATAATCACATAGACGATAAACCTGCATAATTAAAAAAAAAAAAACACCGTTTTGAGAAAAGAGATATTTAAAAAAAAACTCGTCATCAATGTTTTCCTCCACCACGTAATTTTTTCTATTCTATGTAGAGTGAAAAAGAAAAAATGTACATACTTCCTTATTTAAATTGCACAATTAAAATTTCAAAGTAATCAAAATTATATTGCTTACTGTAGTAAAATTAATTGTACCATAATTTTATCAAAAATTGAGTCATCTGTTACTCCATTATGTATGCTTTAATACACAATTTTTCTTTATTCTTTTCGTGACACAAGGAAAACTTATTTTTCAAATTAAGTAATTTTCCACTATATTTTGTTAATGACCATCGCTAATTAGAAGGTCATTTGGGTTCAATTAGGATGTTGCGTGTTAGAAAAAAAATTGTATTTATAAGTGTCAAAAGAATTAAGAATCACTTAAATTCTATTTAGCTAAAGCTGTTAAATATTTACAGTCAACAAATAGATAAAAAGTTCAAAATTGCCCTCAGGGGCTTGACAATCCCGAGGGACCCAACTGGATCAACATATTTTTTTTCATATAGTCATAAGTTAGATTCACCTGTTTCGTCTTTCCTATCAGGTTTCTCTTGATCAATTTTTGTTCTTTTCGGACCCTGTAACTATTAGAATATTCGAGGGCTAGGTGTTTATATTGTCTTCCCTTTTTTTATCAGACGATGATGGCTAAGACGTTTTCATCTTTAAAGAACAAGAAAGAAAAGAATTATTGTAACGAGGTAACTAATTTGATAACTTGAAAATTGCAGCCAAAGCAAAGTTAAGTGAGAAGTGTATAACTTAAGCTGGGAAGCTACTAAGGATAGCTCAGTTGGTAGAGCACATTGGCACGTAAAGCCAATGGTTCTGGGTTCAATTTCCAGTCTAGGTAATATATTTTTCACTGAAATGTCTTGTATTTGTGTTGCACAGGTGGGGTGATTTTTGTGGAAAGTTGTGTTTTCATTCAGTTGGTTATTGAAGTTTCCTCAAGTGTAGCACATTTCAGTTGATATGTATGTTAATATGATTACTTGTATTACTTTATAATAATAAATTAAAAAAATAGAGAACGATAGATTTTTAATGAAATGTATTTTATTATCAAATAGTTTCATAAATTAAGAATTTTGACCAATTTAAAACAAGAAATAAACTTAAATTCTGTCATGAGACTTAGATTCCCATTAGTTTGAAGGTTAACTAACATTCCAGAGATCGTTTCCTTAGGGTAAAACCCCCCCTCGCCAGGTAGAAATCTATAAAACAAACCTGAAAATAGAACTTTTAAAGTTTGTCTTAATATCGTTGGCTTCTTAACTAATAATTATAGTTATTTAATCAAATATACTGCTAGGCTCTTAAGACACCAAAAAATCTAAACTAAAATTTAATGATGAAGTTTCATAAGATTAATGTTTTCAAAATTTGTAGACTATATTCAAAATTGGTAGAATATATTCAAAATTGGTATACCACATTCAATATTTGTAACGTATATTTAAAACTTGTCGACTATATTCAAAATCTGTAGACTATATTCAAAATTTGTAGACTATATTCAAATTTGTAGACTGTATTTAACATTTGTAGACTATATTCAAAAACTGTAGACTATATTCAAAATCTGTAGACTAAATTCAAAATCTGTAGACTATATTCAAAATTTGTTGACTATATTTAATATTTGTAGACTATATTCAAAATTTGTAGACTATATTCAAAATATGTAGACTATAGTCAAAATCAGTGGACTATATTAAAATTTTTAGACTACATTCAAAATCTGTAGACTATATTTAAAATTTGTTGACTATATTTAACATTTGTAGACTATATTCAAAATTTGTAGACTATTTCAAAATCTGTAGACTATATTAAAATTTGTAGACTATATTCAAAATCTGTAGACTATATTCAAAATCTGTAGACTATATTAAAATTTGTAGACTATATTAAAATTTGTAGACTATATTCAAAATCTGTAGACTATATTCAAAATCTGTAGACTATATTCAAAATTTGTAGACTATTTCAAAATCTGTAGACTATATTAAAATTTGTAGACTATATTCAAAATCTGTAGACTATATTCAAAATTTGTAGACTATTTCAAAATCTGTAGACTATATTAAAATTTGTAGACTATATTCAAAATCTGTAGACTATATTAAAATTTGTAGACTATATTCAAAATCTGAAGACTATATTAAAATTTGTAGACTATATTCAAAATCTGTAGACTATATTCAAAATTTGTAGACTATATTCAAAATCTGTAGACTATATTCAAAATTTGTAGACTATATTCAAAATCTATATATTATATTCAAAATTTGTAGACTATATTCAAAATTTTTAATTAAAAACTTTCCGTTTAACAATGCTATCTAAGAAAAAAATATTCACAATAAATTCGTCCGGATGGACTTACCCTAACATAACCCAACCTAACCTACCCTAACATAACCTAACCTAAACGTCTGAATCGATTTTTACAATTTTTTTCTCTAATTTCTTTTCCGAGTCCGTTTTTTGAAAAAAAATGTCTTTAAATTAAAAATATATTTCGCCAAAAATATATTCAAAAAGTTAGTAATGGAGGAAGATTTCCTAAAGTTATTTTTCTCCCACAAGAAAAATCATCTGTAAAGGCTGCTTTACATTTCCTTTAAATCACTGGTATACACTAAGTAGAGAATGAGCCACAAAATTGACTCTATATAACCTATGCGAACAAAAGTATTGTGAATGAATAAAAAAAAAGAAATCGATTTTTATAGACATATTCCAAATTTTTTTTTACAAATGTATATTTTGTCAGTCTGGATATCCGTCATTAGCAATTTTTGTAGAACCATTTTATCGATTAGGTTTAAAATGTTTGACTAGAGGTTTTTTTATACACTTAAAATCCTTGGATTTAAAACTATTGTTCAAAATATGGTAATCTATCTGCCATATAAAAAAGACAGGAAAATCCGCAGCTATTTAGAAACAATTGGTGTAAATATAACGTATTATTCACTTTCTCCCCCAAAATGTCAGTTCAGTGGTTGTCAATAAAAAGAAAATTTTTGACGCTTACATCACAAAAACATCTCGACAGATTTCGATCAAATTTTTGTGAAATATGAAAATTACTAATTTTTAACAAGCTTGGCAAATCAATAGTAAATAAAATGACAGAAAAACCGTAATAATACCGCCGCCATTAAAAACTTTCTGGTGTTGTGTGAAATAGTCTACCTTAGTCACCCTTAGTGAGTACGGATGTGACAATCCTGAGGTATCCTAGCTGGATCTACACCTTTTTTTCATGTAGCCTTGGGTTAGATAATTTTCAAGGGGCCTATATTTTACGTTTTGTAAGAACCTTTTAAAAACAAGGGAATTAAAAAATTCTATTATATTTGCAGGTTGTGCAAATCTGAAAAATAAATTTTAAAATGTTATATAATAATTAGAGATAAAAATTTGTTATAAATAAGGTGTATAAAGAAAGTAAAACGACGTGACGTGGAGTAGGTAATCACCTGGGATATGTAGCTCGCGTCTGTTCTTATACATTAGACAACAAAACCTACACAATAATATGTAGGTCATTAGATTCTCTCTTTACACAATGTTTTTTGATTTAATAGTTTGCAAATTGATGTAGGCACAACAAAACTGTTTTCTTATCTTATTGTCGATTGTTCCATTACATTTGTTGAGTTCTTGTGCTTAAACATTTGTGAACCAATAGATATTATAGAGTGAGTACGCTGAAAAACAATAGGAAATGATTTTGTGGGTCAGGATAAAAATAAAATTAAGATTTTTTCCCCCGAAAACATTTAGTTTTTCAGATATCCACCATTTTGTTTTTTACAAAAAAAAACTTTGGAAATAGAAAAGATATTGAGATCAGATTTAGTTTAGGTATTTTGTATGTTAAATTTTATAAGTATACTGAAAATAAAGACTTTATTTTGTACATTAAAAAATGCCGCTCGTTTAAAAAATTTTTTATTGAATATCTCGAAAACCATTAACTATCCAAAACATTCAGTAGAGACAAAACGGTTTTGTATTTTTTCTGTAGATCAAAGGATAACCGAGTTCTTGACAAAGAACTGAAAACAAATAATTTCTTGGTAATTGTTTACAACACACAAGATTGACATAGAACCGAAATATTTTTAATAAAAATTTTGGTAATTATATAGCAGAGCTGCCTCACTTCAAAATCAATTTTTAAAGGTTTTATTCGTCAAATAAATGTTGGAATATTTTACTATCTAAAAAAAGTGTCGGAAAGATGATTACATAACATAATTTCACAAGATTACACAAGAAAATCTTAATCAGAGTCAAATTCTGCTGCAAATTCAGTAGATGAGGAATTTATTGAATTTAAATGTATTTCACTCGTAATTCGCCATAAATGATGAAAACGAGTATTATACTCATTGTACTTTCTCTTAAACATAAATTCGGCTATATGGCCATGGAAATGTTGTTTTGAATTTCCTCGCACCTCCCTCCATTGACGTTCAATTGTCTGCGTATGTGCTTCAGTGTACGCATATGTAGGGCTGTATTATTATATGTCACGAAAGGTTTGGCCAGGTTGCTATATATATATATATATATATATATATATATATATATATATATATATATATATATATAACCACCTGGCCAAACCTTCCGTACGTTTATTGAAGTGAATGTCATGAGTATGAAAGATAACACAGAGTTAATTTTTTCACGAAAAAACTACTTGTGTAATTGTATTATTGTATTATGTAATCATCTTTCCGACACTTTTTTCGATAATAAAATATTTTTCCAACATTTATTTGACTAATAAAACCCATAAAAATTGATTTTGAAGTGAGCCAGCTCTGATATATAATTACCAAAATTTTATAATCCATTGCTTTAAAAAAATTTTAATGTGACCCTTAATTTTTTCGTAATAAATATCTGGAAAACTAAATTAATGTTTTCTGGGAAAATATTATTCTTAATTTTATTTTTATCCTGGCCCACGGAATCATTTTGAAATAAATATTTCGAAACATGTAGCTAAAAAAATAAAATAAAAATAAATTGTATTTATTGAACAAATTACAAACAAGATAAAGTATGAAGCGTAATTTTTTTATGTAATTCATAGCAATAGATTTTAACATTTTTATTAAAAGTTATAGAATTATAAAATATTTTGGTTCTAGATCAATTATCCTTCAAAAAAAAAAAAAAAAAAAAAAATACATAAGAAAAATACAAAATAAAGTTTTCATTTTCGGTACAGTTATAAAAAGTAACATACAAAATACTTATACTAAATCTGAACTCAAGATCTTTTCTATTTATAAAGTGTTTTTTTTTGTAAAAAAAATGGCGGATATCTGGAAAACTATGCGTATTGGACAAACCTAAAGTTTGGCAGCTAACTCACGGGACATCTTGTATATTTATATGTTATTAAACATTCAATTAGTCGTAGGATAACCTGATTTTGGATAAATTCGCCATGTACTTTGATTTTTCAAATCGTTGAACAAATTCATCATCCGAAAAAACTGTTAGATAAATTTTCAAAACGAAGGTCGATTTTTCAAATTTTAAAATTATTTCAAAAATTTCAATAATAATTACCTCTACTAGCAGGATGTTTAGGTGGATTTCAGTCAAATTGAACACTTCATTTCGACATTACAACCATTTCAAAACAGTTTTTCATTTACCCAGGTTGTACAGATCCTTATGTGCAACTAAATTTGAACAACTGTATCTTCTACGCCATAATATAAACGAGTTGATCTAATAAGCTGAAATTGTTCAAAACATAACCTAAAAATAACAGTAATAGCTGTAGTAACCGGAGTTTCACTCGGATTTCAGTTAAATTAAGCACATAAGCTAGATATCAGTTTATCGGTATTCCCCTTTACCAAGATTCTATATTATAAGATAGGCCTAATGCCTACGACATAGGATCAACTCTAATAGTCAAATCGTTTGTATCAAATGCTTTAACAATGCATCGTGTAAGAATGAATATCCAACATTTGATTTGATGGAATATAACTTGTCCTATATTGAATATACCGGGTGAATAAAAAGTCAAGACCCCCCTCTAATATTTTTCTAAGTAAATATACAGAGATATCCTTTTGGTGGTCGTGCAATCTTAGCAGGAAGTTTCATTTTATGATTTTGAAAATTTTGAATGTCCCCCAAAAATGGGGGATTTTGGGGGCAACTCAATTTTTTTAAATGTAAACCCCCTTCAAGTGACACCTCATTTTGAAGTGTTTACAAAAACTTAAAGAATGGTGAAAACCAGAGTTCGCTATCTCTTCTCTATCAAAAATGGTAGCCCGTCAAATGTTATTGAAGTCTACACAAAATTCCATCCTTATAAAATTCAGCTTGTCCATGAGTTGAATGAAGATGATCCAGACCGTCATCTTCAATTGAATAAACAATGGATGAGCTAAAATTAGAGCTTCTATTTCCTCACAAAATTGAAGACGACGGTCTGGATCATCTTCATTCAACTCATGGACAAGCTGAATTTTATAAGGATGGAATTTTGTGTAGACTTCAATAACATTTGACGGGCTACCATTTTTGATAGAGAAGAGATAGCGAACTCTGGTTTTCACCATTCTTTAAGTTTTTGTAAACACTTCAAAATGAGGTGTCACTTGAAGGGGGTTTACATTTAAAAAAATTGAGTTGCCCCCAAAATCCCCCATTTTTGGGGGACACTCAAAATTTTCAAAATCATAAAATGAAACTTCCTGCTAAGATTGCACGACCACCAAAAGGATATCTCTGTATATTTACTTAGAAAAATATTAGAGGGGGGGTCTTGACTTTTTATTCACCCGGTATGATTTTCCAATGTTTACAGCGACCATATAGATTGCAGTGATCTAAACTGACTTACTAGCAATAAACAAAATAGTTTAACATATTTTCTAATTTTAATTTTGGATTTCTGTAACTTTATATGATATCTTTAATTTTGTGATACACAGATTTTGGCTTCACGTCATGTTTAGAATAATAGATTTGATTTTGCGTCTGGTCATACTTCCTAAGATATAAAAGTGACCCACTTAGCTCCCAAACCCCCAGTGGGTTTTGACGAACGGGGGAGAGGGAGGGGGGATCAAAACTTAATAATTTCCACGCATTATAAATATTTTGACACACTTTTAGGTTAGAAATTTACTTAAAATCAAATAATCTACCTGTATCTAAGTTATAACTAATAAAGTTACTAAAAGCTCAAAGAAACAAACTTGTAGATCTCGTCAAAGTCCAATATCTTTTTTTGACGTTTAGCCACAATTGACCTTCAAAAAACGGTCTATACCCACTTTAAAGTTGTATCCGACATTTTGAATTTTTTCGACTGTTAAAAATTCACTTTTCTCGTTGGTTAGGCTATAAATTTACCAAATTTTAAGTTTCTAGCTCATCTGTGAGTAGGTTATAATATGTATAGATGAGCGAGTGAGTCTCACGGGTTGACTAGATTCGACTGTAAGGGGTTTTTATCAGTTAACAGCTGATTTTAACAGAAAATCCCGTATAACTGCACCCCGCGTCCCCATTGTTGTAATCTCTTCGCGACCATTAATTGTGTTTACTCTAGTGATGTGCGAGTTCGAATTAAAATCCGAGTATCAAATCCTCGTAACGTTCCGATTATTAAAATCCTCGATTTCGGAATAAAATATTCGGACAAAATATTCATAACTAGGAACAAGGAGACGATATAATATTCGTTAGTAATTCGCTGATTGGTAAATCTGGTTTCATACCGATGCGCAAAATAAATCTGCGCAGATACTCGATTTCGAAATAATAATACGAGTGTTGAAATCATTTGAAACCGATTAATTCGATTATCCATTTCACCCGAGTATCAACATCGCTTAGTTTACTCGATAATTATCAAGGCCGTTATGATTATTTCAGTGGGTGCACGGAATGACCGTTACGGTTGATATTCAAGTCAGCTCTTGCTACTTCTAATAGTATGCCATGTTACCGTTATTTTGTCCTATGTCGCTAATGACTGAGCTTATTGTGTTCTTAGATGACGTATGCAAAACATGATCGTCAAATTGTTTTGATGAAACTAGTTCACTCAACTGTTATGTACTTGAGATAGTTTTCTTGATATTACGGTCACGACATTGTTGTGTTTATTGTGGTACTTAACCCTATAACTGGCGTGTAGAAATTCCGAGAAAGACACGCTGTTTTGCTCCTTTTTAAATAGTTTTTTAAAATTTACCAAAAATAGTAATCTTATCCAAAACCTAACTTGTTATACATAATTTTTCTCTGAGAACAGTCCATAGAATTCATCTATGTAATGAACAAAAAGGTTGGAAGTAACCATTTTGGAGTTAGTATGTCAGAAATGGAAAAAAAGCAGAAAACGAAGCAAAAAATGTAAAAAGTGCCTATACACACGCACACACACACACACTAAGATTTTTTCAAGATATACAAAAATTTTGGAATTCATTTGTGAATAAAAATTAGTAATAAAATATCATTTTCGAAAAGTTATATTTAAAAAAATAAATTTTTATGAAAAAAGTGAGAAATAGGAATAAAGTTAGGCTTTTTTGAAAAAAATAGTAATATTATAAAAAAACCAACTTGTTATTTATCATTTTAATCAAAAGAGGGCATAGAATTCATGTGTGTATTAAAAAAAAATTTGCAAGCCAAAATGTTGAAGTTAGTAGCCTATACCATAAAAAATAACAAAATGTGCAATAACTAAAGATAAAACGCCACAAAAATGCATATACATACCCATACAGAATTTTTTTTCAAGATAAGCAAAAATTTTGGAACTTATTTGTGAATAAAAATTGGTAAAAAAAATACCATTACCAAAAAGTTATATTTTGAAAAATAAATTTTTATGAAAAAAGTTAGAAATAGGTAAGCTTATTTTGAAAATTTTACAAAAAATAGTAATATTATCCAAAACCCAATTTATTATATATAATTTTTCTCAAAAGAGGGCATAAAATTCATATATGTAATGGAAAAAAAATTGTAAGTGAAAATGTTGGAATTAGTATGCCAGTAAAGAAAAAATGTATAATAACCGAAGACAAAACGCCATAAAATGCAAATATAGGTTATACCATACAAAAAAAATCTATATATTTAAAGATTTACAAAAGTTTTGTAATGTAGTTGTAATTCAGATTTGGTATAAACATTTTGTATGTTACGTTTTACAAGTGTATAAAAATAAAGATTCTATTTTTATAATTTTCAAAATGGAGGACGTTTAAATCCTTTAACATTGAATATCTCAAAAACCGTTAATTTAAAAATTTAAACAACCGAAATTTTGAAAATTATAAAAATAAAGTCTTCGTGTTTGGTGCAATTGTAAAACGTAACATACAAAATGATTGTATCAAATCTGAACTCATTATCCTATATATTTCTGGAGTTATAATTATTTTGTAAAAGAACAAAATGGCGGATAGACGGATAATGAAGCGGAATTCAACTATATTTGACATTTTTTTTGCTCGTTTTGATGTTTATAATCCGAAAGTGAATGACCCCAAACACCCTGATCTTTTCTCTGATGTCAGTGTTATGATCTTTTTCGTGACACCCTGTATTATGAGATCAGTTTAGACAACATCCTAGAGGTCGAAAAATGAGGAAAAAACAGAATCTGTAGACGACATTCGGCCTATCAGGTCAGCTTCTTGTAGATTTTCAAGAAGTAATAACAAAAGTTATTACTTTTGTAAGTCGTGTGTCATTATAAAAATAACAACAAAATTCAGCCAATTACAGGCTAGCGATTATGTACATAAATGTATTCTGTCCAAACATTTTAAATACATTAAGCATATAAATTGTACATCTGTTTGTTGAAAGTTAAAAACCTTTTCGGCATTCGTTACCATGGCAACCAGTTTTACAATTTAATATCAGCTGATTTATTAGAATAATCATAAAATAAATTTAAGGTTAGGTTAAACAAAACGATCCACAAAAGTTTCGTCAAAATAATATGTTATTTTCGTGTCATATTAGGCCACACAATTATTACAAAAAAGATATATTGAGGTTTTGTAAGAGCGTATTAACGATGGTCTTTGTTTGATATTAACTCTCCAATCTCTGTATTTAGTCACAATTTTGCATATAATAGACGTGGGGGTAGACCTACACGGAAATTCTGAAAGTTAATTTCTGTAGTGATTATAGTCGTCAGTTTTAACAGTTGATGGAGTTGCTATGGTCTTGAACTCTTGATTAATACAGTCAATAAATCACGACTGGAGTACATCGCACCTTCATAACATGTGGTTATGGCTGAAAGCGTTTCATAATTTGACCTTCCAAGGACAAAGAACATCTATCTATACCTAATCCAATTACATGAATGATTGAAACAGGCGTGACCGCTGTTTTATTCGATAAGTTCAAACGTTATGAAGAAACTTTAAAAGAGCATTTTTCGAGTTAAAACTAGAGGTATTACAAACATATTTATATCATCCGCCATTTTTTAACGCATATTTTAAGAAATTTCCTGAGTACTTGATGATATTTCCATATCTCCCACAGTTTAGGAGCTAACGGGTACTAAATGTTTCAAAAATTCGTAAATGAAGTTTTAACTAGAACTAGGGAAAAGGTGTATTAACACTACAATTATTTTTATTTGTTCTAAGGCGCTGTTTAGCAAAGTTTAATAAAAATTGTTAAATATATTTTGAGGAAATCGGAATTTTATTTAGGTTCTTAGGCGCTGTTTATTAAATTTCATTAAAACCGTTAAATATATTTTGAGGAAATCGGAATTTTATTTAGGTTCTAAGGCGCTGTTAAAAATCGAAATTTTAAGTGACGATCTCATGTATTCTCTAATTTTGAATTATTGAAAAAAATTCAAAACATTCCGAGAAACAACTAAGATTTCCTTCACGCATAGTTTAACAAATTATTCCACTTCTTTACCACAAGGTCGACAGAGGGACAAAATATTTCATTCCAAAAACCACACTTTTAATTCAGATAATTTCAAAAAGGTTATTATTGTGAAAATCTCACGTCTTAAAAAAAAAACAAAAAAAAACAGGTTTTTCCTTAACCAAAATACAATCTTTGTAAATAAGTGATGGACAAACAATACATTAACTTTCCCATGTAAACATACCCAAAACTAAACCAGAAGAAATCAACAAATATTTGTTATTATACCAGCAAATTTCTGACCTAAGTTAAAATCCAAAATGAACAATGACTTAAAATGTTGATAGTTTCAAATTAGGCCTAACCAATTACTATAAAAATTTGGTAAAATGTAAAACTATTTGACTTAACCCAATGTGTTTTGACATACATAAAATAAGTTTATTGTTCGTAGGCTAATTTGGAAAGTCAACTCAACAGGTTTTTTTTTTTGATATTATCCAATATACTCAGTGTACATTATTATTTTATTATATTTTTTTTTTACGATCATTTGAATCATTAACTTTGAATTATTTTGTACAAACGTTTAATCAAATTTACTTGCGCCGATTTAAAAATATCTTAAAAGTGTCAGGTCGTTAAAAAATGGTACGTTTGAATTTTTACTATAGCTTCCGGACCAAAAATTTGGACGTGATGGCGACAAATACGTTTTGTTTTTGGTTTTACCGATTTATATTTTGTTAAAAATTTAATTAAACATTCATATTGAATTTGATCAAAATCATTCCACTAGTTCGGGCTGAAAATAAATTTCAAAATATGGAGGGAAAAAAAAGTATACCGGAAACACAAAGGTCTTGACTGCTTCTTTTGAACTCAGTAGGAACAAAAATGAATATTTGTACGAGAAACAGTCTATCTATTTATTACCATTTTTTTTGGAAAAAAAAATACTTCAATTTGTTTGAAACAAACAATACAGTAAGAAATAAAGATTAACTAATTAACAGTATAATATGCTGTTTATAAAAACTCAAAAATGAATTCATTATTTTTTTATGAATTTTATGGAATTTAAAATTTTAACTAATTGGACAAGTCAATATTTTAAGTGAATTTTTATAAATCGTCGCAGTTTCACAATGGCGACCGTTTAAATGTTCCCAATAATTCAACTAAAAATACTTAACATTATTTCAAATTGTGTAAATCGCCCTAACCTCAACTCTTACGTTAAATCAATAACGATGATAAATCCAAAATTGTAATTTATAACCTCGAATTCAACAATTTTAAATATAAACAGCGAATAAATACAATTCATGAAATAAATACTTCTTAAGGGTAGTAAAAATATTTCTTTAAATACGGTTACAAAATGGTAATAGGCCGAGTTTTTAGTGTTCTAAACAATTACCACACAAAAAATGTTTATCTTACTTCAGCGCTTTTTATCGGAAGTTAGTATTGCTAATATACTTTTAATAATTCTAAAAGAACATACATAACTTAATATTTTCAATACATATTAAGGCCTAAAACATCAATAGGCCTATTTTTACAACAATCCAAATGAAATTTGATAACTCGAATAACTTACGTAGTTTTACAAAATAATCAACAATCAAAAAATCTTCATCCCAAGTCGATAATCAGTTTGATATGTCACAAACACAACTCCCAACACTAGACTAATCACTACTCGAATCTTCTCTGTCGAAGGTCTGGGTTCACTTCCCGGTTAGGACTGACGAAACACTGCTGACTTGAACAGTTATGCTGAAGGCCCACAGCCATCTCAGTTATTTTTTCGTCGACCTACATGGCTCACTTTACTCCCACCTCACCTTTAGCTCGATCACTTCAAAATGCATCTAGAACAAGATGAACACGAGTAAAGAAAGTGCATAACACCGACATCCGAGACGAAATTAAATCTATTTAGTAGACACGAGAATCCATGAAATATTGCCAATAGAAATAATTTGACGTCATTTTATGGTTTACTGAATCTATTATTAAATTTTGAGTGTTATTTTGAAGCGATTTATCCCAAATTTGGTACATACGTTCGGTTTTACAATTCATTGAACAAGTTCGGTAACCAAAAACAATTCAACCGATAATTTTTAAAATGGGAGGGATTTTAAAAATATCAAGGGTAACTTTTTGTCAATAAAAGACAATTTTGCAACTTTAAAACTTCACCCATTGATGCTAAAAAAATATTTCTACCATTTAAATTAAAATGTTTGTTTTGCGAAAAACCTCTCGGTCATTATCGTCTTATAAAAAAAGGAAGAAAAGAACATAAAACACCTCTATCTCTAGAATACATTAATAGCGTCAGGGTCGGAAAAGAACAACCGTTGGTCAATAGAGACCTGATAGGAAAGATATAAAATTTGGCTCAATTTTTGGTTCTTAAGGTCGTAATTTTAGTCGCATTATGTTCAAATTTCGGTCCTGTAGGCTTTATTTGATAATCATTAGACATGTTCTTATCTAGATAAATTGATTATAAAAATGACAATGGCGACGTATTTTTGAATTTTTAAAATTGGTTGAAAAACCTTAAAAGATGCTTTAAAAGATGCATCAAATAAAGTTCAAACGTCTTTTACGATCAAATAAATAAGCGAGTTTAATAAACATAATTGCAAAATCATAACCTCAAAATTATTTATGAAATCTGTAATTTTCTTTTATTTCAATCAAATTTAGTATTTTATTCCGGTTATAAGCAAAATAAAAGGTCAGTAAATTTCAAAATGGGGCATCATCACATGTACTTTATTGTATAGTTTATTTTATCTGATGATTTGAAAATATAGGCCTATACCAAAGTCAAAATTGGGAAAAGAGCGTGCGTAAAAATAAATTATATATAAAAAACATTGTACTATCTCACAAACCGATCCAAAAATCCTAGTACTAAATTTATACGTACAGTGTTTCCAAAAATCGTATGTTATACACACTCATTTGGAGAAAAATAATCAACCGATTTACTCTACTCATTTCAAAACGGCCGCTATTTAAACTTTTTAACGTCGAATATTTCAGAAACCGTTAAGTAACGGTAAAAAAACAGATTTTCCTACTCTTGCTATAGGTTAAAGGATAACAGAGTTATCAACAAAAAACTGAAAACATTAATTCTTGGTAATTGTCTACTACACCCAAGATTAGCATAGAACCAAAATTGTTGATTAATTGTGCAAATTTTTATCTCCAAATCTTTCTATAGCTTAAATTTAAAACTAAGTTATCGACACACTCAATAATAATATGTAATAACTAATATCATGAGCTTCTGTGTTTTGTAGTAATGTGAAATAAGATTGTAGACCTACTGTAGTATAAACAAAGACCAGAGCACTGTGGTGACAATATATACAGGTACACTTTCAAAAGTCCCTTACCACACTCGAGAATAAACAAAATAACAAAAAACAAACTTTTTGTCAAAAAGTAAAATGTTTATTCCTATTAGACCTTTATAGCTATTACAACAACAAAGTTGTCATCTTCAGAGGGAATCTTAACAAAGATTAACTACAGTAGTATAATCATTTTTTCTACTTAAAAACACGATTTGACAATCATAACCAACGGATTTCCTTTACTCATTTCAAAATGTTGGCTATTTAAACTTTTTAACGTAGAATATCTGAGAAACCGTTAATTTTACAACTAATTTACAAGAGATAAAATATTTTCAAATTTTAAAGACAAAGTTTTTGTTCACATAAGTTTTTTCCCCGGAGAGTAATAATTGAAAATAATATTTTAAAGAAACTCCCATACGTAAGTTAGTAACTACATATTTTGTGGTTTTAGTAGATTTAAGACACTTACCATAATCACTCTGTATATAATTAAACAAAATGGTGGACAATTATTCTTATGGCTAGGCTCGATGGAGAATTCGTAGTTTGGGAGGGCAGTGTTTCCAAAATGGAGACAGCAGTATCTTGTATATTTGAAGTAGGAAGAAAAACCTTAATGTAAACTTAATCTAAAATCTAAACTCTTGAGTATAATATCTTAATTTAAATTTATAGGTTATGGAGTAAGGTCAGCTGATCTATATAACTGTCTAGTTTAATTGGTAATTAACTTTTAATTAATTATTATTGTATTCCTTTCTAATTAAGCACTAAGGAACAACGTAATGTGACTGGGAAAATTTTAACATCACGTTTCAATGTTTCGGGTGGTACAAATGACAAGATTTTAAAGTTGTTTTAATAATTTGAACATGTTTAGTCTAACATTAACATTATATCAGCGATACTGACATATTTATTTTTTAAACTTTTTTTTGCTTTAAATATAATAATTATTTCCCCTGTAATAATAGTAATATACAAGTACAAAAATAAATATTAGTTTTTTAAAGCTTACAATTTAAGATTGGTTGCAATGTGTCAACCAATCAACTAGAAAAAAAATTTAACTCCAACAGAATCTGTCCTAAAGTTACATGAAGTTTAGTTTACGTTTCAATTGCAATGGTGAAGGTTTGGATTTTTTTGTCAATTTTGTCTTCCTATATCTTTTTTCTTTACCTTAAAATTAAATTTGGTCAATCGGGGTAGAACTGATTTTGACAAATTATCTTTTCCAATTTAAGTGAAAAGATTTCTATTAGATTTAGTTATTTAGTCGGAAAATATTGTTTTGTTGAGAAATTTGGATGATTTGTTTATAAGGAAAGAAAAGCAGCTAGGGGATGTAATTTTTTAAACATTGTTCGTTAAATTATGCTCTTTGCAACTGTGATGCAACATTAAATGCAGAAAACAGTAATTTCTTTTCAATCAACCTTATTAATTCATCATCTGTTGCTATAGTGTCAGAATAAACTTTTTCATTCTAAAAGCTCCATAGGATTAAGGGCAAACCGTCAAGTCTGGGATCTTGTAGGCTAGTCCATGAAGTTGCTGCCACGACCTATCCAACGGTTGGGAAGATCTCTATTTAAAACTACTTTGGGCATATTAACATGTTCAACATGGTATTTCTTTGAAACTGATACAGTTTCTAGTAGAACATTATGAATTGATTTTCTTGATGGAGGAACCACATTTGGGTTGGATCTTTGAAAATACCTTATCGCTTCATATTCATTTTCAAAAGCAGTAGCCCAAGAACAACATTTCACTTTTTCTTCAATTAAAAAAATCATTCTTTCGAGGTTAGATATTACACATAGACTGATTGAACAGAACTACCAAATTGTTTCATTGTTGTGTGTTAACAAAACAACAGCTGATCCAGATTCAACAGAAGGCAATGCACATTTTTCATTGTGGAAGTGGTTCTATCCAGAAGATTAACGCTTTTTTGTTACTCAGTAATTTTGTTTTGATTGACCATAAAAAATGAAACTCAAGGGGTTTTTTTACTTATCTATGTAACATAACTGTAAAGTGTTCCATATGTCCGGCATATTAATTTTAAAATAGCTATCTCTTAGTGGGACATCCGGTATTTAGATTTCTTTATCAGGAAATCAATATTTTACCTCCATTTTTGAGGTTAGCTTTCTTAGTCTAACCAAAGTAACGTTTTCCCTCATGGCGTGCCTGTGGTCACAAAACTTTTTAACACCGGAAATAATATTTTTTTTATAAAAGCTCCCATATTCCACAATATTCTACAATATATAGTAGAGTCATCTACAGTTTATTAAATTGTCTAGCTCAATTTCAATTTTATCGTCTTTTTCACTTGATTTCGTAAATAATTTTAAACGTAATATAATCATTTTGTGGAACACAATCCCTTTAGCCAATCCTTTTTTGAAAAATTTAATTTTTAAAAAATATTGAAATTAATAAATTTTAAAGTAATAAATAATAAAGAAGTGTATCTTTATGATTTATTCTTATTAAAATTATTGCAAATATTTAAACTAATGTGGAAGCTTACTATTATTTCCCCACAGACAAAATAATAAAGTTTAGCTCAATGTAGAAAACAATTTGTATTTTTCTTCCACTTAAAGCCAATAGCGAGTAATTTCCTTTTCCAAGCTTCCCTTGTAACCAGTATCCTCAGAAAATTCTTATAAATGTTTTTTTACAGTTCGCACTTTTTTCTTTGACACTTGAAAATTTAACACAATCCTTCTTAAAACGATAGAAGTCATCTATTTTAATTTTTCAGCCTTTACTTAAGAGACAACGCCACACGCACAACACTTTACTTTTTGCTCAACAATAAAAACTATTTTGCAACTACAAAGGACAATAAAATTGTACTCAAAAGAATTAGGTTATAAATTTCTGTTTTAATGTAATTGTTGTTTAATTTGAATCGAACAGCTGTTCAACAATGAAACCTGCAAGAGTAAAAGAGAAACGTATATAGGCAAGAAGTTGTTTTTTTAGTGTTGCCGCCATTTTGTTCCAATAAACACCAGTGTTTTGAAATTTTCACAAAACATTTTTGGTAACTTTATTTAAAAGTATGTACAAATTTCAAAAGAATCGGTTGAGGAATAAGCAGTTAAGAGAAAAATCAAAAACGTGTACCTCTTCGTAGGACATATTGTACTGGCAACTCTTACTTTTCTGTTGGCATATTATATTCGATCCAATTTAACTCCTTACAAACTTTGGCCACTTCACACTATATACTGTACATACAAAAATTTACACTTTTTCTAGCATTGCAGACTTTTTAAAAGTCCCTCATCGTTTCGGATTTTTTTAAACCTTTCGTAATTATCACGGCGTATGAACACTGTTACCACAATGTACCCTTTTCATTTTCGTCCAATCAAAACACAGTATTTTTTAAATTTATCTATAATTCTATTAAACAATTTAAATCTACAACTAAATATATGTATAGTTTATTTTAATACGTCTTAAATTACTTTTTAAAACGTTAATTTCTATATCAAAACAATTTCAACCAATCACGTTGCTTTAATTTATTTCTTATGTATTCTTTCTGGTTCCCCAAACCTTATTCTTATCTTCTATATGTATATTTAATAGTTTTGCTTGATTTATTCTTATTATTTTACTTAAAATTGAATTTATACAGCTTCCCTTTATGGCTACAAATAAATTGTTTTAATAATTTTTTTGATTACTACATCAGGTTTGTTCTAGACTAAATGTGTTTTTTACACCTTCAGTTATATTTAATGTATAAATAGTGAATTTGTGTTTAAAAGTTTTTAGTGTATTTTATTTTATTTAAATTCATTGTTATTTTAATTATTATTTACATTGACTATTACTTTCCTATTTGTATATAACATAATATATTACATTTCCTAGTCTAACCCTGTTTACTAACCTATTATTTTCAAACTATGCCAAAACATTGCATGACACATGACACTAAGACAACCCCAACAACCAGTGAAGAGTCTAGGCTTGCGATACGGCTTTTCAGTCAGTTAATGTGTGGTTAGCACAACGAATTCCCGACGCCGTTTAGCCTTCTCAACTCTAATTCGCTATTAATTGCAGCTTCCCAATTTTCCTCACGAGTCAATTCCGTCACACATCCTAAGGAGGGTGGATATTTGGTTTGGACCTTTAGAGGTTATATTTAACAAAAGTTTGATCAAAATTGTTTCAGACTTTTTTGAGATAGTTGGGATTTTAACTTTTGATCAGAAGGCAGCTTTCCCCAAAACCGCTGATAAAAATACCCGTCAGAATAATTTTAAGTGCACAAAGGTAAAATAGCATCTGTTGTAAATCTGCAAAGTTATTTATGATTGGTAGCCTAAGTGACATTAACATTATTAACATTGCCTTTGTGAAGGTATAGTGTAAAATAACTGAACTTTCTATAGTGAAAGATACTTTGAAAAGAGTCTTTGGACGAGGGACTATTGTTTGCAACATTCATTTTTATCCCTCGTTGCTTAGCTTTGTCAGTTTGTCATTAGGTCATTAACCGTTTCTACATATAGATACTTTAACTTGTGAAAGTTTGAAGTGTATTGACATTTTTCCAAGTACAGGTTACCAGGTAGACGAATGATGGGGTTACTGCTTCAATACATTTTACACCTCAATGTGGTTTTCTATAGAAGTTTTTGTTAGTCTAATAGAACAAACTACTTACTATAGTTCTGGAACGGTGGTAATTCGATCAACTGGCACAAATCGGCTTAACTTGCCCGGGCCCGGGTCCCATTGTTGGGACATCCTAACTGATCGAATATACGAAAAAAGCGTACAGCGAAAAAAGCGTACACCAGGAATCTTGCGAAATATGCGTACAGGATCAAGTTTTGACAGTTGAGGAGGGTAAGCTATGACGTCAAAACATTTAGACAGGCGAAAAATGCGTACAACATTTAGGGTAAATGGATCTTTTAAAACCATTGAACTATATATCGATGGCTTAGAGTGAAAACAAACCTGATTTCCATCACACTTTTCCCAGGCTGTGGACTGGCAAAATGATAGAGATATGTTGCGCTATCAATTTGGCGTGTTTAAAATCAGCGTGTAGCCTCGTCATTTTTTTTTTTTTTTTTACTTTTTAGTTATTTTTACTAACCTAACCTAACCTAACCTAACCTAACCTAACCTAACCTAACCTAATTTAGGGGTGGATGGCCGGGGTGGTGGTTTGTACGCATTTTTCGCTTATCATATTTACCCTATACCCTCGTCAAATACCACTGTTTCCCCTTGTACGCATATTTCGCTGTACGCATTTTTCGCTGTACGCTTTTTTCGTGCCACCAACTGATCTGCGCGGAGACAAGAGACACTGACTCATAATATATTTGTCCAGTAGAAATATTTAGCTTAGATAATTTTTAATAATTGACAAAAACAAATACAGTATCACTACGCCTTTTGCCATAAAATGCTCTGAATTTTGATTTAAAATTTCAAATAAATCCGTTAACTTTTGCTTATACAAGCATATACAACAACTATTGTTATTAACAAAACTAAAAAAATATTATTAATTTATGTGGGATTATTGTTATATAAGTTTTAAATAAATATAACAAATGATGTAAAATGTTATCAAACTTTACTTTAATGAATGAATTGCTTTCACAAGTATTTAGAACAATACACTATATACCTGTATTTACAACAAAGGTAAGAAGTTAAGATATCATAACCTCATAACATTATTATTTCTATAACTATATTTCTAACTAAAATCTGATAAATCTTATTAAAACTTAACATAATCAGTCACAAGAGGTAGTGCCAAATCGTCCCATGATTCTTCAAAGTCAGCTTCTTCGTCGGTCTCGCTGTTGTTGGATGCTTCATCTTTTGAATCTTCATCATTCCCTGCATCTAAAACGATTATTCTGTCTTGAGTCCATTCTCCACATCATATCTTCAATGTTTTTAACATGAGAGACGAAATTTTTCTAGTCTTCAGAAACTTTGTCTAGAGTTTTTACAGGAAAATTGTTTAAATTACATTCAACTTAAAATCGAATTTGAGAACTTCCGATTTTTTACTAAAAGACTTATTTAAGAAAAGTTGTACCAAATTTGATAAAAATTGCACAACATTTACGATTTTACATTGGGCAGAGACTTTGAATATAAATTCTACGTCTTGCATGCTTGTTGCAAGATTATACTTTCAAAATAAAATAACAATGAATATATTTGCAAATGAATGTTCAGATACAATTGCTTGATGAATTAATTTGTAAACAATAGAAATAGTTCAGTCGAGAGTTGCTTATTACTCAGTATATAGGCCTAAGTTACTCATCAATAATTTCGTGTTAACTAAACTTAATATTATGAAGAATAACGGATCTTCACTCAGAGGTTATGTGTGATTCATGGGGGATTCTAAATACCTTTCATTTGGCTTTCTCTTCAAAACGTAATCTTCCTTTCTCTGTAAGAAAAGCTTAAACAATCTCCGCGTATAGATGTGGTCAGCGCCCTAAAAACATAAGTAGCCCATTATAATATATGTAAATTTCAAGAAATCAGTAAATAGCCTAACTTATTTTTTAATTTTAAATAATTAAAGTAATAATATTTGAAATACAGTAGTAATATGGGTGAATAGGTAGGCCTAAGAATAAATATATTTTAAATTCCAGCTCAATTCCAAAATATATTGAATTGATAGGAACAGAATTTCTTTTGCTGTGTTTATTTTCTATTGGCTCATTACATGTGTATGAAGTCACCCTCCTTTTTTTGTACGTTTTATATCAGATTGTTTTCCATTATAAATGTAAAAATACTAACTTTTAGTGATTTAGCAATTTTAGGGGATCACTCTAAGTCTACTTCTAAAATCATAATGAGAAAGGTGGTTATGTGATATATCGTTTAACACCATCTTTTTATCTAAAACAGTGGTTGAATTAAAACTGGAAAAGATTTCACAGTTTTTGAGATATCAGTAGGTTTAAGCTTTTGGAGTCTATTTAAAAGTTGTAATGAGAAGGCGATCAGGCGGCATCGTTTAACACGGTCTTTAGTGTTTTTAGGGTCCCTAAAGTAAAACTGAGTACTTTTACAATTTTATGCACTTGTCTGTCTCTCTGTAAATCGCAATCACTCTACACAGTCAAGACGATAAATCCTATATATTTCAAACTTTGCATTTATATTCTTTGTATTGTCCTACATAAAGGAAAAATATAGCCTTAACAAAAATAAATAAATAAAAATAAAGGGACCTTGGGATAGTTAAAGTGCAAAAATTATTGACTTAAAATTTTTTTAAATAGTATTTAGGGAAATTAAATAAAACTATAAGTTACTCTTATTAGGAATATGTAAGTTTATTTGACGAAAAAATTAATTGTTGGTGCTAGGCTAAATTTAAATTGTCAGATATCATGTTCTCTCCTCCACCCTAACTTGAACATGGCTTAACCTACAAATCTGAAAAAAAATAGTTGGATTTGAAATTAAATTGCAGTGCGATATCATGAATTATAGTTTTTTGTGTGAAGAATACAACTCAATTTACCCTCAAAATGAGACATGGATAGCGATAAATTTCAAAAACAGTTTTTGTGTGATGTGAGATAAATAATTCAATAGCTATTAAAAGATGAATTGCATTTCCATTGATTGATTTCTCATTATTTAGGGTAGGTAAAACCAAGGACCCTTATGCTCTTCACGAGCATGAGCAATTTAAACTGCCACAGACAGTTATATAATTTTTAGAGACAGTAAAATACAAATAGAAGGGGATCTTTAGGTTTAGGTTTTAGCACACGCTTGGCCTTTTTTTAAATCACGGGTGGACTGATTTTAATCAAATTTGGTATGTTTGCAAATTTTGGAATATTCTCCTTCATTTTAAAAATATAAATAAATTGAGCTTGACTTGTGAGATGGTATACTTAAAAGAATAAAACTACTATAACTATTTACAAATGAATAGTGTTAACATAATGATTTAATTGGCGGATTATGATACCCCCACACTTTCATGGTTGGCACACAATAAGTTAAAAAGATCTTTCAATACAAAATTAGCTTTTGTTCATAACAAAGAGGAGTGTTTTTGTGAAGTTTTCTCCTAGGCTAATAATACCCATGGACACTATAGTCGAACAGGCCTAAGAAGGCACTTCGCAGATCGGGTGAAAACGCTGTACTATTCTCGAAGTAAACGGGTAGCGAGGAGGGCAACTGTCAGGTAGCTGGAGATTCGGAGGCAAAGTCAATGTTTGTGGAACTGTGTTATTTTCCGACGTAATCAACCTCTTCCTCTACCGCCCCGCACCGGGCACAAGTGCCTTCTTAGGGCTGTTCCACTATACAGTTGTACGTCATCCTAGGATAAACTAGGACGCCATGTTTAACCTAAATAGAGCATCTAGAACTATTTAACTTTCTCACTGTATATAGAGAAAGTATTTTTCGCTCTAAACTGGAACATTTCTGACATTGTTTGTCTATCTTGATGCGTGGCCTACATGTAGAGTCTTCTTTTTCTTCAACTGGACGTTCTATCAATTTTATACCTCAACCACAAGAGCTTATCAAATACAAATATTGGGTTTGACATCCCTAAAAAGACCCGTAACTTCAGAGTCTTCCTAACAATGTTATTTTGAGGGGATGTCCAAGGGTCAGAATCCTTTACCGATGAAGGGACTCCCAATCGAAGAATTGTTAACTTCCATCCTAACCTAACCTAATCTAACAATGTTATTTTGAGGGGATGTCCAAGGGTCAGAATCCTTTACCGATGAAGGGACTCCCAATCGAAGAATTGTTAACTTCCATCCTAACCTAACCTAATCTAACAATGTTATTTTGAGGGGATGTCCAAGGGTCAGAATCCTTTACCGATGAAGGGACTCCCAATCGAAGAATTGTTAACTTCCATCCTAACCTAACCTAACCTAACAATGTTATTTTGAGGGGATGTCCAAGGGTCACAATCCTTTACCGATGAAGGGACTCCCAATCGAAGAATTGTTAACTTCCATCCTAACCTAACCTAACCTAACAATGTTATTTTGAGGGGATGTCCAAGGGTTACAATCCTTTACCGATGAAGGGACTCCCAATCGAAGAATTGTTAACTTCCATCCTAACCTAACCTAACCTAACAATGTTATTTTGAGGGGATGTCCAAGGGTCACAATCCTTTACCGATGAAGGGACTCCCAATCGAAGAATTGTTAACTTCCATCCTAACCTAACCTAACCTAACAATGTTATTTTGAGGGGATGTCCAAGGGTTACAATCCTTTACCGATGAAGGGACTCCCAATCGAAGAATTGTTAACTTCCATCCTAACCTAACCTAACCTAACAATGTTATTTTGAGGGGATGTCCAAGGGGCACAATCCTTTACCGATGGAGGGACTCCCAATCGAAGAATTGTTAACCTCAATCCTAACCTAACCTAATCTAACAATGTTATTTTGAGGGGATGTCCAAGGGTCACAATCCTTTACCGATGGAGGGACTCCCAATCGAAGAATTGTTAACCTCAATCCTAACCTAACCTAATCTAACAATGTTATTTAGAGGGGATGTCCAAGGGTCACAATCCTTTACCGATGAAGGGACTCCCAATCGAAGAATTGTTAACCTCAATCCTAACCTAACCTAATCTAACAATGTTATTTAGAGGGGATGTCCAAGGGTCACAATCCTTTACCGATGGAGGGACTCCCAATCGAAGAATTGTTAACCTCAATCCTAACCTAACCTAATCTAACAATGTTATTTTGAGGGGATTTCCAAAGCTCACAATCCTTTACCGATGGAGGGACTCCCAATCGAAGAATTGTTAATTTCAATCCTAACCTAACCTAACCTAGTCTCACAATTTTATTTTGAGGGGGTGCCAAGGGTCACAATCCTTTACCGATGAAGGGACTCCCAATCGAAGAATTGTTAACCTCAATCCTAATCTAACCTAATCTAACAATGTTATTTTGAGGGGATTTCCAAAGCTCACAATCCTTTACCGATAGAGGGACTCCCAATCGCGAAGAATTGTTAACCTTAATCCTAACCTAACAATGTTATTTTGAGGGGATTTCCAAAGCTCACAATCCTTTACCGATGCAGGGACTCCCAATCGAAGAATTGTTAATTTCAATCCTAAACTAACCTAACCTAGTCTCACAATTTTATTTTGAGGGGGTGCCAAGGGTCACAATCCTTTACCGATGAAGGGACTCCCAATCGAAGAATTGTTAACCTCAATCCTAATCTAACCTAATCTAACAATGTTATTTTGAGGGGATTTCCAAAGCTCACAATCCTTTACCGATAGAGGGACTCCCAATCGCGAAGAATTGTTAACCTTAATCCTAACCTAACAATGTTATTTTGAGGGGATGTCCAAGGAGCACAATCCTTTACCGATGCAGGGACTCCCAATCGAAGAATTGTTAATTTCAATCCTAACCTAACCTAACCTAGTCTTACAATTTTATTTTGAGGGGGTGCCAAGGGTCACAATCCTTTACCGATGAAGGGACTCCCAATCGAAGAATTGTTAACCTCAATCCTAATCTAACCTAATCTAACAATGTTATTTTGAGGGGATTTCCAAAGCTCACAATCCTTTACCGATGCAGGGACTCCCAATCGAAGAATTGTTAACCTCAATCCTAATCTAACCTAACCTAACAATGTTATTTTGAGGGGATGTCCAAGGAGCACAATCCTTTACCGATGAAGGGACTCCCAATCGAAGAATTGTTAACCTCAATCCTAACCTAACCTAATCTAACAATGTTATTTTGAGGGGATTTCCAAAGCTCACAATCCTTTACCGATGCAGGGACTCCCAATCGAAGAATTGTTAATTTCAATCCTAACCTAACCTAACCTAGTCTCACAATTTTATTTTGAGGGGGTGCCAAGCGTAACAATCCTTTACCGATGGAGGGACTCCCAATCGAAGAATTGTTAACCTAATCTAACAATATTATTTTGAGGGGATGTCCAAGGGGCACAGTCCTTTAACTATGGTGGGACTCCCAATCGAAGAACACTTGTTTCCTCTTGCGAACCACATTACCTGCATAGAACTTCTCCAGTGAATACGCTCATCTCTTTGCACTTTTTTAAGGTGGCAGTGCCTTGTAAAGAACCCCACGACTTTTCTTTTAATGCCCCTTCCTAACGAGAGATCAGATTCAATTTACCTAAAGAGGACACGAAGTGAGGTGTCCTCATGCTTTAACCTCGCCTTGTACAAATAGGGTCGCTTCATCTATAGTTTGATGATGACCTATTTTGATGATCCTACACTCAGTGACATTGAGCCCCTCATTTTGGACCACTACCCCTATTAGAGTCTCTCTCACACGGGAAATAAAAAATTAAATTGGAAAATATAGGCAAACTACCCAGTTCTGGTATGTTTCTCAAATAACTCTAAGATTATCTTTGTTAAAGGATTTCAGTGTATCACCCAAGAAGAAACTAATTCAGCACAGCAGTCTCGTTAACTGTAAAAATATAAAATTTGGGTTTATTATTTGGTCTTGTCAATCATTCAAGAACACTTTGTAAGACACCAATTTGTTCCCTGAAAACTTTGAGGAGATACACCAGCTTGGCTGTAGTCAGTCTTGAAAGGGGTTTTAAGAATCTCCTCTTTTTGCATGTGGATTCTGGAAGCGAACCATTCAATCTCTCCTTTGTAGTATTCAATCTTCTTCTCTCTTACTTTTAAAGTTGAAGCAACCAATACACCGGCCTCTTCAGTGATGTAGCTCTACTTTCTCAATTTAAGTGTAATCCCGCCCTTCACCTACACAACACTCCAACCAGGAATCCTGCATGATCTGTTGCGAGGTCTTCACAACCTGGACTCAGTCCCAGCTAGGGATTTGCCTCGCTCTTTGCGCGGTACACGCGTTCTACTCTTTTCCCCTATATCTTCTCGACACGTCCATGGAAAGAGCTTACCAGCTTAGTATATGGAAAACCATACCTGAATCCTTATCTTATGGTCTAGGGGTACTAACAGGAAGGAAGGTGATTTTTAGTGGGTAAGAATCTCACACTATAGAGAAGATCGGATGTCTCCCTTTGTCTTTTGAAGATTTTCCACCTCTCCTAAGAAATTTAAAAAAAGTGCATAAATTAATATAAGGTGATTTTAAAGTATGGAAACGATTTTATAAAGAATAACTGAGATACTGAGAGACACAACAAATGCGGATCTACGTAGTTTAAAAAAATTATACTTTGTTTTATGTATTAAATTTTTATCCGCCATCTTGGATTAGTCATATTGAATCAAACTTTGCTTTTTAAAGGAGTATGGACATGTGAAACATGATTTTTCATGCAAATTTTAACAAAAAAAAACGATGGTGAAAGCCGTTTTTTGATAAATGCCTTAGTTTTTAAGTTATAAGCATTCAAAGTTGCAATGACGGAAATATCGCGTTAGTAATAAAACGAGGTAAAATAGGCTTTCGAAATTTTTATATTGTGTTTTTCTCTGCAGAATACATCCAAAAACAAACCAGAAAACAATTTTGAACCACTACAACTTTTTTTTTTACAGGCGAAATGAGTAGTTAAACTGTATTGTTGTAACGTAATGCAAACAGTTGACTTAAACTACTGTAGGTCTACTTTCTTAAACGAATATTACTTATGTTAGCGAATTGACAATTTGTAGAGATGAAGCACTTTGAATATTTATTGTAGAATGGTATATTTCAAAATTTATTGTATTAGTATTGTATGATCGAAAACATTGATTTAAATTTTGTAATATTTAAAATATCTGTTGAGATTTAATTTGTAGTTGTGTAGTTAATTATTGGTTATTGTTGATTATTATCATCATTATACTGTTTTAAAGTTCGTTATTGGATGTATCCTGCAGAAAAACAGAATAGAAATTCGAAGGCACATTTTAAGCCGTTTTATTGGTAACGGGATCTTTGAATGCTTATAACTCAAAAACGAAGGCATTTATTGAAAACTACTTTCACCATAGTTTTCCTTGTAAAAGTTTACATTAAAATCATGTATGACACGTCCAGTTTCCTATTTAAAAAAACTTTGATTCAATATAGCAGACAAAAAATTTCATACGTACAAAAAGTGTATTTTTAAAAACTATGTAGATCCGCATTTGTTTCTCCCTTCAAGTAACTTTAAGAAGCCGTTTCCATATTTAAAAATCACCCTGATGGTGTATAAACGTATAGCGAGCCAATTGGTGTGCTAAATCTTTCCATTGTGTCAAAACTAGGGACGTTTTATAGTCTATGTTGTCGATCTGAAATGTGGATCGTAAATTAGTGTTGTCAAGTGAAACTAAATCATCATTTATCTTACATATTAAAGAATGTTTCAATATTTTAATTCTTGAAATATATTTCTAACTTTTGTTATCCTTTCCCAATATAAATTCCTTCAAAACCCGCCCTTCATATTTGACATACTTTGATTTGGTTTAATGGTTTTAGGTTAAAAGCACTTTATCTGTATGTAGGCCTACCACCTGTCACATCTTATCTTTCCAGCAACCTTTTCCAATTCTTATTTTACCAGTAAGATACGTAGAGTGTAAACAGTGGTTTCTGTAGGCCTATAACGTTTAGGCCAAATTATAGACTAAAACAAATCTGTCGAAAAATAACAGTTAGAATTTTGCATTGACTTTTTCCTTTGTATTGTATACATTTGCTATCAAGTTGAGACACAATTGATTAACTATACATAGGCCTGAGGGAAGCGTTACTAAGGTGACAATCAAATACAAGAAATTAGTATTTATATTTTTCAAGATTATTACAAAACAAAGCACCATTTGTATTTTCATTGTGAAGCGTTAACTGTTTTGATACTAAACTTCAAACAATTCCGTCTGTTTTCAATAACATATCTGTTTTAAAACACTGCATGAAAGATAGTCTATAGGCCGACGTTTATTCAATATCTTAAAAAGACTTAAAAGAAGTAGTCAATATTTGGACCTGTTTAGAACATATTATGTGAATTTATTTTGAGCAACGGTTAAACATAACCTCAAAATAAATAATATGAAAACAGCTATTATTTCTTGGAGTAAAATTTTCAGAAAAACTTTGATGGTTGATTTTTTCGCAGATGTAGAACTTATTTGTACAAAGAAATTAAAATTGTATAGGCTTTCATAAAATAAAATATATATACAGGGTGTTTAAAAAAGCCATCTCATCATCCTTATTCTCAGAAAATGGCAGCCTTCCACTGCTTCATATATAGACTCCTCACAATCCCATTAAACAAGATAGATTACTATAATGAAATAAACATCATCAAACACATAGCAGAAGCCAACGGATACAAGAGTTCCTTAATAGACACAATGATTAAAAGCCATAATAAAAAAATCAATAGAAAGAACTCAGATAATGACATAACTAGAATCAACAAATAGGATTATACGAATCTCCTACCAAATGTGTTGAATAACATTTTCAAGAAACACAATATCACTCTTGCATTCCGTACAAACAATTGCATTTCATCATCTCTTAAACATAGAACCGATACCCCCATAGAATATAAATCTGGAGTTTACAAAATAAAATGTCCGGAATGTGATAAATATTATATAGGACAGACCGGGAGACGTTTCATGAACCGCTTTAAAGAACATCTTCCCTGTAATAAGACCAGCATTGCTAAATCAAATAATGCACGTCACCTTGCTGAAAGCAGCCATAAACCGGGCAATTTCCAGTCCAGTGTAGAGGCAATGCACGTTTGCGCTAAAGGCAGATTATTGAATGCGAAGGAAGAATTCGAGATTTATAGAGCGTTCAAAAACGATCCAGTTAACATCTTGAACGACAAACTCTCCTTCCAATCGCACCAACTATATGATACAGCCTAGAAACATCTTTAGAATGCTTAATATGATTCGTTATCAGCAATATTAATAACTTCAACTAGCAGTAGTCTACTCCGATAAACATGACAGAGCACACAACAATATCACACAAAGCTCATATTATGATGTGTTTTTATTTTTGTGTCAGTGTATGTTCTTGTGTTAAATGTGTATTTTAATATAATCAATGACGAGTTCTTCAAAGTGAACAAAGTAATTTTCTGATGATGGGGTTACGGCCTCGAAACATGTAAGAAGCTACCAACAACGAAGTCACAAGACGGACCTAAGGTAATTAAATATATTATTTAATAAGTTTCAAGAACTCAGAACGTTATTCCTCACATCAAACCAATGTAAAAGTTTATATGAACATACGTCCTAAAATGCTCAGTTTTCCACCTAGCCGCCATTTTGTGTTTTTGACAAAACAAAACCATCGTATTCTATTTAGTGTAATAAAGACACAATTTAAGAAAAATAATCAAACTTTACTCATTTCAAAATGGTGGCTATTTAAACCTTTTAACATCGAATATCTTTAAATCCGTTGTTTAAAATTTTTTTTGTATTTATCTAAAAAAAATTGCATTTTCCCAGAATAAATCTAAAATTATAAAATATACGTAAAAATGGTAGAACACAAAAATGTAGCTTTTTTCTTAAGGAAAATTTTGGTTTTTTAAATTATTGTTGTAGCTTGAAAAATAATGGAAATACAGCTTTTGAGTTAAAGTGCGTGACTCACCTGTATTCAGCCCTTTGTACCTACATTATTTAAAAAGAAAGTTTTTTTGAACAATTTAACGTACCGTACTTAGTCTTCTAGCTTTTGAAATTACCTTAAAAATTTTTTTTTAATGGACGCTGTAGCTTAAAAATTATCGGAGTTATCGTAAAAAAAAACCTTCACCAGAAGAACTACTGAAAATGATTTTTGCAATTGCAAAAAGGGTTGCGGTTCAGCGTGTGGCTGCAGTAAGCTTGTTTTATTTTGCAATGCTACGTGTGGAACTTACTCTGGTGATAATTATTGCCAAAACTGTCCTGCAATAAACGAAGAGGAGGAGTTAGAATGTGAAGAGAATGATGTTTCAGACATTGGATAATTTGGTAAATTGTAAATAATTTGTATTTTTGTAAAGATATTTTCATACCTTCTATGTAAAGTACTTTCATTAATAATTTTTTTTAATAAAAAAAAATCATAAAAACACTCAATTTTTTTATTTACTCATATCAAAGGGGAGGTTGTTTCGTGAGCATATGGGTGGTTTATAAGGGTTGCAAATTTTATGAGCGGGAAATGAATTTTTTGTACATTAATAAATAATTCCTGTCAAGGAGGTGCTCCCATCTATGTGGAATACTACTGTACTAGCTTAAAATCTAACCTATATATCTTGTAAGACTACAACTTTTCCAAAACAAAATTTTGAGAATAGTGATTAAAGCACCAAACTTAGAATAATACACAAAGATTTGAATGTGCCTTTTATCAAACAACACATCCAACATTTAGCAGTAAAGCTTTACAAGGGGGCACACTCACACCCCACATCTACACTGATTTCCTCACTTGGCAGATAAAAAACAACATTTGATAAACACAGACCTATCTGTCCTAACCCATGACAGACCACCTGCTGACCCTATAATGCCCACCACATCCTTATCACTGTGACCTTTTCCTAATTGAAATGTCTACAAATCTGTTTCAGTAGCAGTAGGGGCAACATAGATGCATGAGACAAGACCTTCAGTAGCCCAGGAGAAGCATTGTTGCAGTCGCAGCAATCAGCACATGGTTGCATGCAGCATGTCTCTTTTGCATGGTTATTTCAGTTTCGAGTAGGCAGCAGATGATGCATATAGGGCAATCCTATATTAAAATAACTAACAAGGTATTTGTAAGGTAATCCCATCCTTCACCAACATATAAACACTCCAAACAGGTATCCTGCATGATCTGTCACGAGGTTTTCCCTACCTGGATTCTGTTCCAGCTAAGGATTTGCCTCGTTATTCGCGTGGTACATAATGTTCTCCTTTTTTCAACATATCTTCTCGACACGTCCAAGGAAAAAGAACTTACAAGCTTGGTACATAGAAAACCATTCCTGAATCCTTGACCTATGCGATAGGGGTACTAACAGGAAGGAAGATGGTTTTCAGTGAGTAAGAATTTCACACTACTGGGAAGATCGAATGTCTCCCTTTGTCTTGAAGATTTTCCACCTCTCTACGAAATTTTAAAAAATATATGTTTTTAGAAAGTGACGAAACTCTGAATTTAATGAATATTTTCAATTTCGAAAGGGACAGTTCGATTTGGAATTAAACTCTGCATCTTTTGATGTAAATATAAATACAAAATTCAAAAAATCGTTTTTCTGCCTTAAAAATGAGAGACCCTTATGATTTTATAAATGTTATCACTGGTTAATTTTAGCACTTAATTCCTGAATCTCTAAAAGATATTTATAATTGGAAGAAACCCACCAAGGAAAATTTGGACTTTTATCTTTATGAACAAAAATATTCATATCATTTGGATTATTAGCTGCTGAGCTCTAAACGTTTTATAAAAGGTTTGTAAGTGACACAATGGTTTTTGTGGAAAATAGACTTTTTCATCACTAAAACTGACATTTCTTCTAAACAAATAGGGGGACTGAAAAGATTTTTTCAGAGACTGGATATTTTTCTCCATTGGATTCTGGGTCTATTGGTGTATATTTCATTAAAATTAAAAAATATGAATATTTTTTAAACCTTGGTATTTGTTCACATTTACAACATTCAGTAAGCGCTGCTGCTTAGTGAGTGTATAATCAACTAAATCTATTTTTTAAATTTCGTAGGTGAATTTTTTTTTCCATTTCACAGGATAGGTAGACAATTTTAAAAAGATAAAGGGAGAAATCAATTCTTCCCAATAGTGTGAGATTCTTACTCACTAAAAACCACCTTCCTTGGCGTAGGATAAGAAAACAGGAAAGGTTTCCATGTACCTAGGTGAGCATGGGCATATCAAAATTGTAAATGTGGAAAAAACCAGAACATCTTGTATCAGTGCGAAGGGCATGATACAAAGACCTGGTTGGGACAATGTCCAGTCAGGTAAAACCTCGCGACAGATAATGCAGAAGCCCAGGATTGGTGGATGTGGTGTGTAAGGTGAAGGATGGGAGCTATTTTACAAATACACTGTTAGTGAATTTATTGGAAGAATACTGCCTACTCAATACTGAAATAAGTGTGCAGAGGTTAGACTGCACACAACTGTGTCCTCATGCTGACAGTTTGTAAAAAGATAATTTGTAAATTGTAAAAAGTTTTTACATAATAAAAGTAATGACAAAAATATTCAAAACAAGAAAATTTTATATTTTTCGGCTAAATGATAACTTTCTGCAAGAAAGTTATAGATATTATTTTGTTGATAGATTATTTTTTTACAATTAAATTAGGCACATTCTAGAAGTATTTGAATGCATAGTGGGCGTACTGGTTAGGCTACTTGAATATCTAAGAATTGCATATAATATTTACTATATTTTTGTGGGAAAAATAAACAGGATGATAAGTACTGATGATAAGTTGGAATAAACTATAATTTATTTTATAAGTTTTATATAATAATATTTTAATTGATTTACTATCGGTAGTTATAAAAACAGTGAATAAATTTATGGTTTAAACTGCCAATATAGTTTCACTTTAAAGCTACCGGTATATAGAATGTTAGAAAATGTTGCGCCAAATTTTAGGTAGTGGTTACATGGGTCAAAATAAAGAAAAATGTTCCTGTTACTTATGTCCAGAAGCGCCTAGACATCCGCCATTTTGTTTTTTACATAATAATTTAGATGATGGAAACGGTTTGAATGATTGATCAAAAACCATATCGTGTTATCCACTTTCAACTTATTTAACATAACAAATTGTCCATTCGCCTTTCTTAAATTTAAAAAAAAAAATTTGTTTTTCATAAATTAGTATAATTCAACATTATTTTTGTCTAGGCTAAAATATTTGGATGTTGTAGACAATTACCAAGAATTATGTTTTGGGGTTTTGTCCACAACTCAGATTATCCATTGACCTAGTAAAAATAAAAATAATAATAAATGTAATTTGGCGTTAAAATAGAAATATTGTGTCTTTTGTACATTTTTCTTAAAATAAACGATTTTCATGAAATTTAACATCAAACATTTTTAAAAATTCTCCAGACACATTGAGGATACTGTATTTGAGTTGATTTCTCTCATTATATGGAGGACTAATTTGTTATTTAGGTAAACTATGACAAATTTATTTGATTTGTTAAATAAACCTTTTACATCCAGAGTTTGGGAACTTTTGAATAACCTTGAACTATAGAACACAGATTGTTTTCATATCACCATCTTCTTAAATGATAATTTAAGGGTTGATAAATAAAAATGGATGATATAAGTAACAGTGACTATCTTAAAATTGGCTCTTGCTATTTCGATCAAAATTTATTGAAGTGTGATCGGTATGGTCTCAACAGCACGCAAAAGAAAATTTTAAATAAGACTTTTTGGAACAAATTCAATCTGTTTTTCTTTTTGTTAAGTATCCACAAATTTTATTATACAAAAAAACTATGAGGAGATACTAAATCAATCTGCTCATTCATGGCTCTAGCATATTGCACAAACAACATAGATCATTCTAAAAACAATCTTTTTTATTCACGTAATCGCAAAACAAATATTTACATGAAAAATTTAACATCTTTTTTTTTTTACATTACACAACTTTTGCAATACTAAATAAAAATGATAACATAAAATGTGATTGTTCCATTAGTTTCCATGTAATTTTCTTAGCACCTATGGCCCTCGCTCTATTATCAACTTTTGTGAAATATTGTCTAATAAAAATATTTGTATATTTAGAGTATAAACTTGTAGTTCTAATCTCATAATTTATCTCGTTTATTTATTTTTTAATTCAAGAAAAGTTAAATTTTGTTTTTAATTGTGATTTGGTACACTGGTTTGAGGTATTCTTCGTATAGATGGATTTCTACTGATATCTCCCAAAGAGACATTTTCATTGAGATTGTGAACCAAATGTTTTGTATGGGTCTTTAAGAGCTAGATTTAAACAAAATTGTTTACAAATCATTAATAGCCCCTTTGAAAAAACTATAGTACCAATTTTTGGTTTTGGTCACAAGTACCATCAAATTTGACCTATAAAAAAATTACCTAAATGCCAAAAATACACCCAAATTCGGTACATTCTTTGTGCTAAATAGCTCTACAGAAACAGCATTTAAAGATTTTTTTACATTCATGAAAGATAAAATTTACACATATTTCTACTGTCAGGAATCTATATATATATAAGCCACTCACTTTATAAATATATTTTATATATATAAAAGCCTGACTCACTCATCACGATTTCTCAAAAACTACTAAACAGATTGCAATGAAACTTGGAATATAGCTTCCTCATAGGTAATAGGTGCTCACTAAGAAATCTTTTGCGTTTAAGCATATTAAAAAAAAAAAAAAAATTCCGAAATTAAATTTTTCTCTAAACTACTAAGGTGAAACGAGCTGAGGCTTCTTACATTCCTTCTTTTCAAATGTTTGATGCTTATGGCATACAAAATACACAAAAGGTTAATGTTTTTAGCTAAAAATCGGCTCTAAATACAAGATTTAAAAAATAAAACTAAAATGGCAGCTGGCATTTCTCTTTGACCGATGGAGTTGCTTTTTTCAACTGGTTTGATTTGAAATGTTTACAGTTTTTTCTCATATGTTAAAATGCCTTTTTGTGTCAGTATTTGCATAAACATGTTTATTTCATTCCATCTATAATAATAAAAGTTAAAGCCCACTGGAATATTACACCAGTATTTCAGAGATTCAATTCAGAAGCATCACATGAATAGCCAGTAACAAACTGCCAATTAAAAGTACTACTATAAAGTGAGTTTTGTTATCATAGACAAACAATTATGATAAGACTGTTGGACTCTGTTAAACACTCAATTATCTACCCGTTAAGCCCGTACAAAGGACGGGTACTCTGCTAGTATAATTAAATATATATATTAGTAAACATAAGAAATCAAATAAAGATGGGAAATAATAAATCCAATTCATCACTATTATAATAGTTCAACAAATCAAAGTATATTGAACTCAATAAAAACAATTGGCGATTTATTTGGCAAGCGCAAAATCACAAGGTCAGGAACCGAACCTACATGACTAAAGACAAGTAAACCAAATAACCAATAGGACAGAACCACAATTACCTCAAAATCCAATAGGAATCAAGAAGAATTTGCCACCAAAACGAAACAGGTTAAATCAAGGGAGGTGACAAAATTGACAGACATTTAGTCTATAGAAGCCAAAGTATTAACAATAAGTATCTCAGGGGAATAAATAGGTGTGTTTCATAAAATAATACAATCATTATATAATTCATAAAGTAAAACGTCAAAGTGTTAATATTGTACGAATAACCCCTCATACGCTCCTGGTATGTATTGGGAGGTAAAAATGGCATTATAGAATAATTTTATCCCATATATTTGCTTATTTTTTTGCTGTTTTCCGAAAGTTTAGTGTTTCAGAGCTTATATACTTTTTTCTCAAGAATGGAAAAGATATCTAAATGAATGTTTTTTTAAATTGTTCAGGAAAACTTTATCTATGGACAGAAAAATAAATCACTTTGATAACCTCAACACTTTTTTTTCGTAAAAAATATTTTTCCAATTTTTTCAATTAAAATATTTGAAGTATTTTACAAAAGTACTACAAATATAAAACTAAGTTAGGACTACAGTTCTTATTTCCAGTTGTGTCCAAACACTTAATTAATACAATTAAAATACTGCAATAAGTTACCTTTAACAGTTTCTGAGAAAAAGGAACAAGTTAACATTATGAAGAGTGACGCTTCTTAAGAATTTTCTTTTTACAGAGAATAGTAAAGGAGAATTATTAAAAGGGATTTATAAATAATCTCGGTATAAATTCTGATACTCTCAATCGAAAAATATATATTATGTTGTGAATATTAGTTTTAAAGAGATTTTTTAATTAGTAAAGTATCAATGGCAAATGACAAATGGAGTGTATGTGTGAGTGAATGTAATCTATTTGGGATTACAGTAGAACCCCTCTTAACCGGTCTAAGTCGGAACTGACACCCGGTTATTCCGAGGTTCCCGTTAAACTCGCCACAAAGCTTTTTTACAGATTCCCCTCTGTCAAGTCTTTTGAACACATTTAACCGCGTCTCAAACGAAACCAACAAACGCTTCCGTTTTCGTAAGCCGCTCATTTTTATTTACTGTATATACTGTACGTAGATCATAACCAGTCAAAGACAAGAAGAAAACTGAAAAGAAATGTTATATTTTCCATAATCTATACTAAATTGATTCGTGGAAAAAAAGAGGCCCATCAAACGTTTTTGCCGGTGTATGTCTGCTATACCGACGGGTGCCAATGCCGCGGTGTTTTTACGCCACCGACAAAGGGATACCGCTATCCACAAAGTCACTTCTCATCACTGCTTTGGTGCTGTGGTATTTTACACCGCCAACAATGGACACCGCTATCGACAAAGTCGTTTGACTAGTCACCGTTTTGGTGCCGCTGTTTTTACGCCGCCGACAATGGGATACCGCTATTGACAAAGTCATTTGACTCGCCGCCGCTTTGGTGTTTCAATTACAATTTTTTTCGGAAACTCTCATCGAACCAGTACACTACGAAATAGGCCGGTTAACAGAGGTTCTACTGTATAAGATTTTATATTTCATAGTTTTAATTATTTAAAATTAAACCATTATAGATAGTAATTCAAACAATTTATCCATATTTTTAACCTCAAATAAGTAGAGCGAGTTGAATCCGGATGCTAGAATCTGGTGGAGCCCCCAAATTTTGAAGTAGTTAAAAAAAAAAATTAATAAATCATTATGGTGAACTTTAACATAGCCAAGATAGAAATTTATGAACCTATGGTAAAATGTGACAAGGTGTGACACTACGAATATTCAATATTGATATTTGAGCAATCGCATAACTTTTCCTATACTTTATAAGACTAATGAGGAGAAGAAACCACCAGAACCATGTGAAAAGATACAGGAATTCAACCATAGCGAACACAGTTTTGTCTACACTGGCATCTATGTATCCAAATGGAGTCAATCCACATAGAACTATACAAATGTTAGGAGTAATGATAGACTAGTACTTCATTCTACATCACATTAAGATGCAATCCATGTGAAATTGGTGAAGTAGTTGGTTCCAAGTAACTCCACAGAGTCGATAGTTGGATTTAGTTTAAAAAAGTCACCGACAATCATTTCACGTGATGTGGTTAAACAACCATTTTAAAATAGTTTAATTGAGTATGTTACAGTGAAATTGTCCAAGGTATTGAAAAAAGCAACTTGCAACATGTGCTTTTCGAGTAGAATTGGAGTAAAGGTTCGACACCAAACCTTTATATAGATGTTTTGAAAACTTATATAAAATTGTTTCAATAGGATTGAAGAAAAGCCGTAACTCAGCTGAAAAAGTTGATATCCGGTTGAAATATGCTAAAAAACTAAAACTATACTAAACATTCTGTTTTCAGTAAAAACTAAGATTGGTATACTGAAAAAAAATAATTTTATTTGAAGACAAAATATTACACAAAATACAAAAACATAATATCAAAATAAGAAACAAAATATACATTAGAAACTGAAGGTTAAAGTGTGGGAGTAAAAAGTAAAACTTACATTCTCTACAAAGCTGTCTTTAATATATTACTTAAATGTGAACAAAGGTTGATGAACCGAAAACAAATCCATAAGGAATAGTTTAAAAATTTCATACAGTACAACAATACACCAGTATAATATTAATTTCCTTATAAATAAAAATAACAGAATAAATTAAAAATTCATTACTATTTTACACTTTGTTTAAGCATGGTATTTCATGCATTAATAAAGTCAACTTTATTGTTAGAAAAAGAGATATTAGCAACGACGTTGACAAGAAAGCAAATAAACTGTAAAAGCACCATTTAAAAAAAAATTGGAAAACTTTTTGTTAAAAAAGATTTTGTCTCTTTCACAAATAACTGATGTGTTTTGCTTCACTCTTTAAAAGATCTCTGCATCGTTGATCTTTTCATAGAATTTAAGACACACAGAATGCTTAACAGATTTGAAAAATAATAATTTAACAAGAAAAATAATAGTCAGGAAACACAATCAGAATGTTTTTTGTAACACAATCAGAATGTTTTTTACACTAAAGAATATCACAAGTCCAATAATTAGGGACACTGATTTCAGACGTTGTGATTGGTGTGATGGTGACGTCCGCTGATTGAGGATGTTTGGTAATATTGAGGATATTCACAGGTTTAAAACCAACTTCGATAAGTTACCTGAAATGAAAAAAAAGAAGAAATGTTTTAATAACAAAATTGTTATAAAGTGTACAAAATTCAGAAAAATCCTGGTGGTACAGATCTGGATAGTACAATATCCGTACCTGAACCTAACTTTTTTTTTTTAACCGGACAGACACTGAGATTTTAACAGAAAAGCAGACAATAACAGACGATAGCCTTAAAAACCATGACTGATAATTTCAAAAAGTTATCAATATTGACTTTTCTCTCTCTCGTATCTTCAGAGGAAAAAGTTACACATTGTGACGTTTTAGTTTTTCGTTACTATTTCAACTATTTTCAAAACTATGACCTGTTACTGCCTGTTAAAAAAAAAAAAAAAAAAAAAAAAAAATTAATCTCAGTCATAATATAGAGTGTTCATAAAATATGGATTATATTTTTAAAAAATCTTTAAAACAATTGAATATAAAAAGTTGAAAATAAGTTAAATTTTTAAATAGGAATAGGGTCATGTGACATGTTTTTTATTCTTAGTTCAATGGTGGAATCTGTTTTTTAATATCCCATTTCCTTAAAAAGTAATCAAATAATACAGCCACAGAACATTTGAAACGATAATTTATAGGTGGACAAATGAGTTGAGTACTTACCTTTAAACAAGTACATGCTATAGTTTTGAACTTGTGTTTTTCAAAGATAATCACATTGTTGCTATAGAGCTATTTAGGACAGTCGTAAATGGTTACAAAATATGAAACGAAATTAATACTATTACAGTAGAACCCCTCTAATCCGTCACCTTCGGGACTGGGGGCATGGTCGGAACGCAAAAAAAGGTCGGATTATCCGAAAAAAGTCAATATTTATTACATATTATATAAACAGATTTTTTTAAAGCGAAATAAGTGATATATAAACTTTTAAAAGTCTATATATAAACTTTGCAACTACAGTAGAACTTCTGTTAACCGGCCTATATCAGTATATCGTAGTGTACTGGTTGGATGAGAGTTTCCGAAAATAAATTGTACAGTAATTGAAACACCAAAGCGGTGGCGAGTCAAACGACTTTGTCGATAGCGGTATCCCATTGTCGGCGGCATAAAAACACCGTGGCATTGGCACCCATCGGTATAGCAGACATACAAAGGCAACATGGTTTGATGGGCCGCTTTTTTTCCACGAATCAATTTAGTATACATTATGGAAAATATAACATTTCTTTTCAGTTTTCTTCTTGTCTTTGACTGGTTATGATCTACGTACAGTATATACAGTAAATAAAAATGAGCGAGTTACGAAAACGGGAATACGGAAGCGTGTGTTGGTTTCGTTTCAGACGCGGTTAAATGTGTCAAAAGACTTGACAGAGGGGAATCTGTAAAAAAGCTTTGTAGTGTTTAATTTTTCACGAGAGATGACACAGCACTGATGCGGAAAAGCGATAGCAATTACAAACCGATAGCGATAACAAACCGGAAAGATTGGCGCCCGCCAGGCGTGAGACATTCCACAAGTCTGCAGAATAATATCAATAGCCAAGAGCTCGAGCACGGTCGGACTAACCGAGGTGACGGACCATCCGAGGGCGGATTAGAGGGGTTCTACTGTACTGATGAGACAATTTCTAAAGTAGTTGGTGGATTTATATAATTATTGTTTAGGACTGTGCCAAATAGCTTTAGGGCAACATATCGAGAATCACAATAGCGAAACTACAGTATTTTATTTAACCTTTTCACTGCTATGGCCATTTATTTACGTTCTGCCACTGGTACACTGTAGTGCATATATAAATATTTACACTTTGCTCGTTTTAAAATTTACTGACTGCTCTAAAATTGCTGCTCTCTACTAGTTAATATATGAACTACTCGAATTGAATCATCCTATGTCACTAAAACAACTATGAGTGTTACATTATAGAGAGCAGAGTTATTTTGTTTACACAATGGCGGCATCTTATGTTGGACTTATCGAAAGCAATGTTACAGTTTGGAATGAGTAAATGAGTACTTGGGAAAGTGAAGATGAAAATGATGATAGTGAATTAATAAGTGACATAATTCTGTGAATTAATAATAATAATAACCAGTTCTTTTTAATTCTGAAAACCGTAATAATAGGCGTGGGCATGTACGGTCAAAAGTTTCAATGGAAAAACAGTGAATTTTATTAGTAAGTTCATAATTCTAGTGAAACAAGTGTTGGTTTCAAGGAGATATTTTGCTGTATAAACAATGAATCTGAAATATCAAATTATTTTGAATGTTTTGTGACGCCAGAACTTACAAGTAAAACTGTTTTTGAGACAAATAGGTATTTTCAAAATATTGTTTCACATACGAATCCAAAAGTTTCACCTAGGCTTCGAAAATGGATTCGAACAAATGCAAATCCATTCGAAAATGGATACACAAAAATGCAAATGAAATTTATTTGTTTTTAGCAGTAACTACGCTAATTTCCAGAAATAAAAAATTAAGCTTGAATGAATGTTGGTCAACTGACGAGATACTGTTCTCTTCATTTTTTGGGGAAACTATGCCAAGAGACCGCTATTTGTTGATACTACGGTTTTTACTTTTTTGTGATAACGATCAACAAGAACAAAATAATAGACTTTACTAGATAGATATGATAATGAGTGAAATTAGAAAAAAACTTTAGTGAGAACTTTTCTCTCCTTGAAAATCTATGCATAGACGAATCTTTAGTCCTATATAAAGGTCGTCTATCTTTCAAACAGTACATTAGAACAAAAAGGCATCGATTCGGAATAAATATTTTTGTTACCACAGACGTCAAAACAGACTACGTTTTAGATTTTATAATTTATATGAGCGCATCAACTAGGCTAGACATAACAGATAAAACACTTGGAATATCTGGCTATGTTGTCTTACAACTAATGAAGACATTTCTTGACAAAGGTCATAAGTGAATACAAGGACAATTGGTACACGAGTCCTCTTCTCGCTGCCTATTTGTATAAAAACAAAACAAATCTGTGTGGAACGGTTAGAAAAGATAGAAAACAAATGTCAGCTCTTGAACAACCATATAAAAAGGAGACAAACATAGTAAAAATTCTGGAAATATTTTAGTTATAAATTGGCTTGACAGAAGAATAGTGAATATATTAATATATTCATTCTGATATAATGGTGCCAACAGGTAAAACATACAGATTAACTGGAGAACCAATAATGAAACCATTATTTGTTAAAGAATACAATCAAAAGATGGGAACCATTGACAAAATCAATATGTTACTAAGTTCAGTTGAATGTATTCACAAATCATTGAAATGGTACAAAAAATTATTTTTACACGATAGACAATGCAGTTATAAATTCCCATGCCGTATATAAATTAAAAACTTGATCTAAAATACCATTAGCAAAATTCCAACTAGAACTAATAAGACAGCTCATTGAAAAATATAGTGTGGCTTCAAACAAATCAAAACTGGGTAGGTCTAGTTTTTCTGGCAAATCGTCATATTTTTCAAAATTTGTTCCATCAGATTTTGGAGGAAAACCTAATCCACGACGACAATGTTATGTATGTGCTAAAACACGATGTTAAAATACAGTTAGGTCCACAAAAAAAGAAAGGACTCCAAATACCAGTGTTCTGAGTGTAATGTTGGTTTATGTATTATTGGATGTTTTGAAAAGAATCATAAATTGAACAAATTTTAAAAATAGTACTTTTCTATTCCTTTTTCTGATCAACTAATCTTTCCTAATGGAAAATACTGTTATCCTGGTGCCGCCATTCCTATTTCAGCACACGGTTGTTGTAACTTTTGTCCCAATACAGCAGTGAAAGGGTTAAAGGTAAGTAAATATCCAAAATGAAATTTCAGACTTACTAGCAGAAAACTATTGGTTTTTTTGGGAATAAAGTAATTCTGGAAGCTCCAATCAATAACTGATAGTCTACATGAAACCTTTCATAAAGAACAAAACAATGGCGAATATTTGGCGATCGTTGTGATGATAATACTTTTTAAAGGTCATCATTTATGCAAACAGTATATAAATAACAAACCAAAGAAGTGGGGTTTCAAAATGTAGTTTCGGGGCAGTAGGAATGGCTATGGACAGTGTTTTGAACTCTATGGAGGGAAGAAACATACTGTAAGTCCCTTGGGCATTGTGACTGATATGGTTGTAAGGTTATGTCATGACTCAAAAGATAAAAATCATAAATTATTCATGGATTATTTTTTTTTGTATAACACTTCCTCTGGTAAGACAGTTGAAAGAAGAAAAGCTTTACGCCTTAGGCTCAACAGGATCAAATCTGCAGCAAAGCAACTTGTCCCTGGTAAACTCTTGGAGCGAGGTATGACATCGATCATAACTTGCAAGTGACAGATTGATAATAGGGAAGTCCAGACTGCTTCAACCTATGCTGAAGAAATTTCAGAAAATACAGCAAAGTGATATGACAGGATGACAAAAACTGTTGTAACCATTACAACGCTCTTATGCCATCTTAGAGTATAATTCCTACAAGAGGGGGAGGGGGAGTTGACATGGCTGATTGAACAATTGCCCATTACCCCATGGGCTAAAATCCAAAAATGGTATCTTAATTTTTGACCTTTTAATCATCTGTCTCAAACACCTTTTAATATCAAAGGGTTGTTTGTAGAAAAAAGAGAGGAAAGCTTTCAACATCATCTCCAACCAATGGTAAAGAAATTAAGTAGAACAAATTGGCTCTCAATGTAATCCCAGAGTTGAAATATGACAAACTTGACCATTGGTCGCTGAAAGTGGAAAACATCAGAGAACAATGATGCAGATCTGAAGCTTGTCCCAGAAAAACAAGATATAAATGCAAGAAATGTGATCTAGATGTTTGCCCTGATTGCATGGAAGTTTTTCATAGGAAATGAGTGTGTTTTATAACAGTTTTCTAGTTACAGTATTGTGTTAATTTTATCAATCTTAGTTCTTAAATTTTAGATACTTTTTATTTATTATTTTTTTAAATCAAGAGTTTATAAGGTATTTAAAAAAACTTATTTCTAACCATTTTATATTATAGTTATAGCGATTTTCATGAGTAACAAAAACTCTATTAAATTAAAAAAAGCTGAAAACAAATTGTATAACTTGTTTGTTATCTTATTGTATTAAGGTGTCATATGACAACACGTCCACCATTTTGTAACAAAATGAGTAAAAAATCTAAAAACTAATTTTATATGGTCAAAAACTAATAGACCTAAATTATAAGAAAAACACAAAGAGTAAAAAAAAGTTTATCACAATTATCCATGGAAAAAAAAATTGGTTTAGTTGTCACAGACACATTTTTAACCCAAATCTCCTCTAATAATATTGACGCAAATTTCATGAATTGTTAATTTTAACTTAAACCAATACACCATGAAAAAGATAATTACTGAAAATAGCCGAGAATAAAGTTAAAATCTTAGTTAAACCATCTTTAGACTGCTCGCCGGGTTTTTAATCTTGTCAGTTAAATTTTCACTTTACAACTACTAATCAATTAACTTAATTACATTCTGAAGTAAAATATTAGCTTAATCACCTAATGTCAGAATTTTGTTCTAGGAATTTAATGTTATTAAAAGTACCATTAATAGTTTTCTGAGAAAATCATTAACGATCTAGATATATATTTTTTAAACAGCTGGCTTAGCCTTACCTCATCAGTCAATATATTCTGCTAACCACCGAAAACCATCTCCATAACCTTGTCGTTTGAGTACAGAGCACATAAACAACTCCAAAGGACGACCTTGTAATTCCGAACGAGGAACCTTGGCCTGCAAAACATAATATTAAATGTTATGTTCAACAATTAAAATTGTTTTTCAATTTTAAGACAAGATAATTACAAATTTTACATTTATCTCCAGAGAACAACATTTGCATGATATACTGTAAAATCTGCTCCTCCTATTGTTTTAGAAAAAGGTTTAATAAAACTATGGATATGAAAAAAATTTCTTTCGTCATCATCAACAAGTTCTATTTAAATGTATAATTATGATGATCGGTAAATAGTTCTTGTGATACAGAATTAGTTACGTTATAATTTCAAACCAACCTTCACCAAGGGAATTCTGCTCTTTTGTTTACTCCACTCCAAATTAGATCAAAATGAATACACAATCCTAACTAGTTACATTAAAAGTAAAACAAAGTTTAAAATGATTTTTGTGTTGCGAGTATAAGCCTCTTACATATACATAAATGCAATGTTGACTAATGCAAAGATATTAACACACACAAAGTCATAATTGACTGTTTAATATCTGTGCCCGTGTTTTAGTCATATATGTACAATTATGGGATTAAACAAATCTATGTTTACATGTCATCTTGTATCAACAGTTATAAAAAAAAAAAAAAAAAGGTTTTAACAAATAAATCACTCAGAACTTCAATCATTATTGTATACAAATTTGAGGTAGGAAATAATTTTTAAATAACTATAAACATAAATAAACAAACCTTGCCCGTTGTTTGTCCATTTAAACCGAAAAAGTTGCGAAGATCATCTTCTGATAATGCACCAAAACGATCTATTTTGTTGCCTAGAATAAGTATTGGACAATTACTTAATGACTCATCAGTGAGAAGTGAACTCAATTCGTCTTTACTTTCTTTCAATCTATCTTTATCACAAGCATCTATTAAGAATACTATGGCATCCACAGCAGGAAAATAATCTTTCCATACTCGTCGAGCTGCAAATATAAAAACAATATTACAACAAATCGAATATTTGAAGAAAAAGTAATAATTGTAAAAGTAATATTTAGAAAATTAAATAAAAGTGACCATCTTTTTTAGAGCTTTATTTGTGGAGGGGGGGGGGAAATACAGGGATGTCCAATTTTAAAATCTACAACTGTTTTCTTGTTAACTCAAAAGATATATCCAATAATCCTTGACATGTTTTACTTTCTTAATAAACCAAAAATATTCTTGAATTGGTGTATAAGTAATATTATGTATATAAATACTTATTAGGGCTGGTACTAGAATCTCTTCGTAGAAGAGGCCTTTCTGATTATTGTAAGAAATGTGCCTGATAATTTCCCAATACATCTTGTTGGGAGCTTAAATAAAATTATCGGCTAGTTGAATCTCCCGTTATGTTGTTATACAGCAGATAAAGAAATTGGTTAATTGGGTTAAAGATGATATTTGAAGGCATTAATATAAATGTAGGTTAATATGTAAAAATGGTTTACTTGCAAATCTTGGTTGACACAACACAGACAAAAGTATATTAACTCAATATATACCCTGAATAAATATCAGAGAAATAAAGAAAAATTGTTATGTGGGGAATTACCAACCCAGAGAAAATAATTTGAGTGAAAAATATACATGAAAAGAAGGAAAAGTGAGGCCATGAAATTAGAAATTAAAAAAAATTATTTAATGAATAATTTTAAAAGAAAATTTCGTTTCGTGAGTTTAACAGATCATATAAATTTTTGTTTATAAATCTATATTAATTTAGATAAAAATTATATTTACAGTATTAGGTTATTGGTTCATTATGAGAAAAAGTATAACTTCAAAATTTACAATAAAACTAGACGCTAGAGAGAGAAGAAAAATACAATATCCACAAGGTTTGGCTTTTGTATAGCAACATGTTTGTGGGATGAGAAAAACTAGGGATTTTGTGTCAAGAGTGGAAGAAAAATGGTGTTAAAAACTGACCAATAAAGACACCCCGATTGCAACGAAAGTGGTAATAGTTGGGTGATTATAATTACTAAATATTTAATTATAATAGTTACACCGACATGTTGGTGGGGACCTATCCAGAGTCGTGGATCACTTTGGGAGGTCGGTAAATCACAGCATCACGGTCTTGACACATGATTAATTTACAACACTAGCCATCTTGGATGAAGATTAAATTAAATAAATTTAAAGTTACATTATAACACTTAATTCAATGAGATAGGGGAATATCGGTACAGTTGAACTTGTCACATGCCTAGTACACTATTAATAGGGCTAGTACATGGATTAAAACCATATAAAGCCAATTCGCAAAGGGCACTTCTCATTAAATCCCTCTGGGGTCTTAGACCCCAACTTTTCAAAGGACTTAAACAAACATATTTAAAAATATTACACAATTATAAAATAGCACATTGATTGTGCCAGGAATAAGCTGCAAAAAGCTCTTAACAAAGTAGTAAACTGGACAGAATTATGGCGCATAAAACTCAATGAAGACAAATCCACACATATAAATTTCACATACAAGAAGATAGTAAATGCCCACATTACCATTCACAATAAAATCATACCCTGTGCTAACACTGCTAAATATTTGGGTATGACCCTGGATGTAAAGCTCAAGTGGAAGGAGTAACATTATTTTAAATGGGCATTAATAGTTTTTATTGTTTAACACATATTAAATGTATATGCAATTTAAATTCAGTGACGATGAAAGTGATCAAGAATTATATAATTAGCAAATAAAAACTCAAAATGCGAGCGAAATGTCAAACTTATTTCCCAATTTTTATGAATCTTTTTATTCACAGGTTTTTTGAGATGCAAAACACGATTTTCGGAATAATTTTAATAGAAAATTAATTTTCCTTTAAAAAGATAATGTTAATACAGAATGAAAACAAAAAGTATGACATTGTATGCTTTATAATGTAAAATAAGATGAAAACAAACTCTAGAGGTAATTAAAGAGTTAATTCTGAGATTTCTTTTCTCTCTCTTTTTTTTTTAATTCCGAAATTGCAGTTAATACAACAGTATATATTATAGAACAGACAGGTCAACTCTTACAAGTTAAAAGGCCTGAAGGAAAGATTATCTGTGGTGCCCACTTTTCTCCTTATAAATTTATATGAATACTGTACTTAATCAATTAACTTACTATAATGTTTACAGAAACAATTTTAATATGTGTGGACAATTCTGTCTTGTGCAGGGAAATACAAAGCACAGGTCAGGTCGTAACTGGTTAGAGTATCAAAACAGTACAGATATATTCAGCAAATTATTTAAATTTTACTTATGATTTAAACTGTATAAACATAATCTGCACATTTATTACAGGCTTAAAAAATTCCCAGTCTCACTCTATAAACAGACCATGGTGTAGTGTTATTCTATTGACTTAAGAGATAAGCAAAACTAAAACGTAAAATATATTTACACTCTAAATGTTTATCTATCATGGCTGTCTATGGTCATAGTTCAATAATTTTCTTATCAAATTACATAATATTCTGGGGTAATGATTGGTTTTCTGTGAAATATGAACTAAACACATTGTATATATATATATATATCTGCCACATTGTATGATATTAATTCTTCTGTTATTTCAAAGAGGAAAAGATTACTTTTTCGAAAGTGTAATAAAACTGTATTTACCTTGTGTGTGGCCACCAAGGTCAAATGTTGTGAATCTCATGTTTCCAATTGACAACTCCTCCGAAGCTAAGAAACAGACAAAATTAGTATGTCAATTATTCCTTACTTAATAGAAGAAGAAAAAACCTTATAACTGAAAAGAAAAAACTCAGAACACATGATATGATAGGACAGAAAATTCTTTTAACCCTAAAAAGTGATATTACGGTGTCTATCCTTCTTTAAATGGTGCATAATGTGGGTAAATAGGGATTTATGAAATAAGGCTGAAAGACATGAAAACAGGTTGAATAAGAGATGAGTTTAGTACTAATCGATAATAGCCAAGATTTCAAAAATTTATTTTTATAGTTTTTTCTATGTAGGCTATTCTGTGCATATTTTTGGAAATATCTGATATCTGTTAATCTGTGCTTACATACATTTCAACTCTAGTACATTCAATTCACTTGTAAACCAACAACACTAGTGTAGCGTAAACATTGGTAAAGGTTACGAATGATTTAAAAAAAAGATTTTTCCCCGCTAAAAAGTAATGTTATTATACATTTTTTAAATAGGCCTGCAATGATTTAAGGATAAGTGATGATTTCTACAATAATATAAATATATGCAGAACCTTAAACTGAAATTTAGACTAATCTGTAGGTAAGAAGAAACTTCTGAAAAACTTTTTGAAAATAACCACCATTTTGAATATTGTCATCCTTTACTTTTTTAGTAACAATACATATTCAATGAGTGGTAAAACTTAATTGAAAAATTTATCAAAAATACAACCAAAATCCCAGCTATAAAAATATTAATAATTAATTTTTGTAAATTGTTTAAGTTACACAGTTTAAAACTGTATCCTCAGGGTTCATACATCTTGCGAGTATGGGGTTGGCAATACTGAGGGAACCTAGCTGGATCCTTTTTCATATAGCCTTAGGTTTATTTCCTCTATTTCATCTCACCCTATTAGGTCTCTATTGACACCAAATTTTCTTCTTTCCAACCCTGACACTATTAGAATATTTGAGAGTTAGGGGTCTTTATTTTATGCTCTTTCTTCTTTTTTTACAAGACAATGATGACCAAGAGTTTTATGTCTTTAAATAAGGGAAAAATTCAAGCTGTACACAACAATAAGAAATTGTGGAAAGCCATGGGACCTGTAGATAAGACTTTATTCTATATTTAAAATGGTTGCTAATGAATTTTAACAAGCATTCAAAATGTGTTTTAAGGGTTATGATAAGGTTTACTTTTGATAATCCAATTTTGGTCTGAAGATCAACTATGTAGGCAAAGTAGCTCTCTGAATCACAGATAGATTTGCGTGTAAATACAAGCTGTATCGAGATTATGGTCTATAACCTTGAAATAAATCCTTATTACAAACTACGATATCGAGTAGAATACCTACTCATTACTTTGTATTAGAAAAACGTGCAAAAAATCTGGGAGGGCACAATCCTCCATTACAGAAATAGAAATGTTTATTAAAAACTTATAGTGAACTCTAGTCTCTAACACCTACTATTTCGTAAGGCACTGAATTACATCCATGAAAAACATTCTACAGTTTAAATGAATAAATTAGCAACCAAACAAGTAGATGAAAAATCACTTTTAGGAGAGGTAGTATCAAATCAATTTTTCTTTTAAATAAATTAAAAATCTTAAGATTTCAACAATTGTTCAAGTTTTAATTACGGACAATATCTTCACTTTAACAATTGAATGATAAACCTTTATCTGTCCTTAGAAACACATATATATTTTAAAGATAAGCAATTTCTTAACATAACAATACGTAGACTACATCTTAATTAAACCTGTTTACAGAGAAAACTATCTAACTACTTAATAGCATGTTTGCAATCCAAATGATAAGACTGTGCGCTCAGGGCATCCAGTATTATTCTTAGATTTAAAATAATAATGCCTCTAGCAGAAATATCAGCAATAAACAAAAATAATGTTTGAATATTGTTATTCATAAATACCTGTGATAAGACTCTGTATTATGAGGAAGAAAGAACTTTGATTCTCTTAGATGTCATATTCTGACATAAAGAGCTATACCAATTTAATATAAACACAGACATTCTTTTAATAACATTCTTATATTATTATTGTTTACATTTATGTTGTAAAATATTATATTAATTTTGATGTTTTAAGTTTCTTAAAGGCTTCAGTTATTTTTGCAGATATTTACATAGCTGTGTAATAATTGTATCATATTTCATTTATACATTTAAGGTATGTAGAATTAATTTTTACTCTTGGATTAGTGAGCCTAAAATAATGATTGCTAATTCAGACCTATGCTGTTTAAAGTTGGTTATCAAATGTATATCAAAAGAATATACAACATTTCTAGAGTATCAATCAAGAAACTACAATTTTTAGCCCTGTATCTTGATTTTACCTTCGATACAGTTAGTTTTAGTTCCTACAATAGGTTAGGTTATATGCTTATGTTCACATTTTTATGCCATTTCCTTGTAGTTGTAACTTATTTTACAAAAGCGGGTACAATTCTTTCAAAATATGTTTATAAATAAAATAATGGAATTGTTCGAATAACCAATATTATAATATGTAATTGAATATTACTTTTCGGAGCAAACTAATCTGGAAGAGGATATTTACTTGATGAAGGTTGATTTCTCTCAAACGAGTATTAATTATTGCAAGTTATACTATTCTATTTCCGACATGCTTGAAATTAGTTATCTTGTAGGTTTAAAGTTCACTCAAGTAATCAATTATTTAATCTTAAAAATATGAAAGATAACATAAATAATAAAGAAAATATGATACACAGATTTTTTAGAATGTAATCGTTTGTTTTGCAAACAGTATAAAATGGTGTCAAATGTAGATTAATTTACAAATGTTACAATGTAAACAGGTTCATATACTGAATGTATAATATTACTTTAATAAAGATTTAGTACTAAACTCCTTCAGTGGTATCCCAATTTAGTACTATTTAGTATCCCTATTACTCAGTGGTATAAAGGGATGTGCTAGGGTAGTTGACCAATAATAAATCCTAATTAACATAATCTTTCTGTTCACAATTAAGTGAAACGGCCCCTTCATAAATTCCAATTCCCTCTCCGTAACATTGATTTAAACAATTACTTAATTTTTCCCCTTCAAAAATATAAAGGGACCTATATGTTGCCCGATGATGCTGCAAGGCGAAACAATTGTAGCTCATTTATATCATTAAAATATTTTGAAACTTTAAGCTATTGCTTTATTTTATCCTTGAATATGGAGTTTCAACAAGAAATATCTGCTATTACATTAAAATATAAAGGGAATATTAATAAAAAATATGTATACAAAATTAGCTAGCAACAAAACATAAGAGGGGGCGGGGGTATAATAGGTGAGTGTAGGTATGTCAAAATTACATTATTTTATTTAAGTCTACATTCTCACTCTCCAGGCCCAGAAAGATATTACTAATAAAATATCAGTAAGTGACCAGACATTACATTATTTGTGTAATTTATAGCAAACTAAGTTGAAATTACGGCAATATTAACTCATTATGACAATCCGTACATTATGGTAGTTGGACATCAATATTGCTTTATGTATATGCTACATTGTATACATCTTGCTACTTAAGAGGTTAATATTTATACTTAGGAACTTTATATAGAATTATTACACAAATTAATACATAAAGCAATAGTTCATTGCATGCATCATTTATTAGATACGTTAAAGTATAACAATTGTAAATTATTACAATGCTAAAACCAACACTGCCTACATACTAAATCTAAATTACAAGATTTCTATAATAATTTAATGTTACAACAGTCGGTACATGATGGAATTCCATGTGGAAATAATGAGACGATTATTCAATTCCACAACTGTAATTGCGACATATGTTTTGCCGTTGGGCATTTTCAAGCAACTAAATTGAAAACAAAACAAGTCTAAACTAAAAATGTGAGACAGAAGGAAAGATTTGAGTAAAGGGCTTGAGAAATGACAAAAGAAAGATCAATGATCTAACCTGTGGGATGTAAGTGGGGGTAGACTTGTTTTGTTTTGTTTTCAATTTAGTTGCTTGAAAATACCTAACGGCGAAACATATGTCGCAACTAAAGCTATTTTGTGGAATTGAATAATCATCTCATTATTTCCAGATTTCTATAAGTTAGAGACCATTAGCAGGGTTTATATTATCTTACTTGGATGCAATGTAGGAACAGGTTGAGCTAAACGATCATCTTTGAGCATATGCAGTAACGTTGTTTTTCCGGCATTATCCAAGCCAAGAAATAGAAGCTTGCCGGACTTTTTCCACAGCCCTGCATAAACACACAAACAAACATGCTTCACTTACGAGATAATGGTACAGGATCAATAATCCCTTCTTCAAATAACTGAGATATCAATGTTTTTTTCCCAGATCCTTCCAAGCCAAAGAATGCATAACGACCTTTTTCTTTAATACCTTCACCAAAACAACCAAACCTGTACTCAATATCTATTTGTATCAAATAAATTTAATAACATAATAAACTCATAAATCATTACAGCTGATTTAATACTTGTTCTACGGTTTTTCTAGAAACTTATTTGAAGTAGGACAATAAATAATTTGGACATAATACCTAAAAACAACCCGAACTCAAATTTGCTATGCAAAGTGGATATAGCTATTACTAATCAACATATATTAAGTCAGGTGATGTTTTTTGCCGACAAGTTCAATTTGTGTCCCTTTTTCCAATGTCCCTGAATGAAAACGAATTTGGCAGTTTTCATAATGGTCAATAAGAAAGATCAGAGAATGTGTGTTAAATTTTATTTTATTTTACGGAAAATAGCTCCATTTGATGAAAAAACTTGCTGAAGTATTAACATGATTTTAATGCTTCAACAAATTTTTAAAGGACAATCTTTAGGTAAAACAGAAGTGTTAAGTGGTATTCACAATTCAAAAGAGGTGAATTATCAGTGCAAGTCAACCAAGTTGTGATTAATCTTCAACAATCTCGGAATAACAAACATGTTAAAAGTTACCAATAAAATCCATTAAAATTGTTGTTGGACCATTGATGAAATTTTTGAAGTGGCTGATTTGCCCCCGAGTTCATGTCAGCAAATGTTTATGAAAGATTTTAAAATGAAACATGATTCTGCAAAATTTGTTTTGCCGACAGGGGATTTGAAAATTTTGTCACGATTTGAAAGAACATGTTGAAAATGACCAATAGTTTCTTTTTAAAGTTCTGACTGGATATGACTCTTGGTGCTACGATTACAATCTGGAATGAAACAAACGTCAAGCCAATAGAAAATGTTGAATTCACCTAGACTCGAGGAAGGCCTGATCCAATGTCATTCTCATTTTTTCTTTTTATGTTAATTGAATTAGTTCCTTCTTGACAAATAGTGAATCAACAGTTTATTTGAAGGTGTTAAGAAGATATTTCACATCCACTCAACCTCACTCCATGCATTTACTTTCTACTCTCGTATGAAACATGACAGGAATTTGGGAGAAGTGTATTGAGTCAAGAGGAGAATATTTTATAGGAGATTAGTAGTACAGTCATTTAGTATTTTTACCTGGAAAGTTTTCCGGGAGTTTTGAAATTTGGCAATTTTATAGATTTTGGGATGCTCTTGCCAAATTTCAACTTTGCCACCTCGTATGGCTGCCGCTCGCGCCGCCATATTGAAAAAATGGCGCCGAAAAGCAGTTTTTTGATAATAACTCCTTTCTGGCGCATTTTACAGGAAAAACATATTTATACAAAATAAAAGTAGAGAAAATTTCCTACAATTTATGTCTTAACCTTTCCTTTCCTAAAATCAATAGTTTCGGCGTAGGAGCGCCGTAAACCATTATACATCCACTTGAACAACGTGGTGCTACAGCGAAATTATGGGTGCAATATTTTCGGATGGTTACACTTGTAAAACAATTCATTGCAGCGGAGAGAATGGGCAACTGGAATTTACATCTTGACACTGTGCAGAAAATGATACCTTATTTTTATACCAGTGGTCATTTCTTATATGCTAAATCTTGTCATTTATATTTGCAAGACATGCTTCATTTGAAACAAAGAATGACAGCTGAAGAGTATGAACTATTTACAAGGAAAGGGTATTTCACAATTAAACGTTCTGACAAATTTTGGTGTGGTACGTGGTCAGATATGACAATTGAGCAATCGTTAATGAGGACGATGAAATGTCTTGGTGGGCTTACTCATGGTCGAGGAGTCAAGGAAAGCGTGCTATCCAAGTGGACGTTAGGAATGGCATTTCTGTACAATATTTGTGATGAAGTTGAGAAATTTTGTGATGTAGCTTTTTCCAGCTCCGAGCAGCATGTCGAAATAAGATCTTCACGGGTTAAACGTGACAATGATGACGTCAAAAAATTGGTGGATTGGTTGTCCAATCATCCACCTTTTCCAGAATTGAAGGAAATCATGTCAATAAGCACTGGAATTATCGGAGACGAAAAAGTTAACTGTCATATGTCTCAAGAAGTTGGTAGTGCTGGCATTTCCAAAATCATTGGCAGTGATTTCTATACTGTAAAATTTAAACGTAATGACAGAGTTAAATCACTTGGTGTTATGAATACAGGCATTCGGATAGAAAACGAGTTTGTCCCGATTAATCCTTTGTTAATTTTCCAAAGAATGTGCATCGTTAAAAATTCTGAAGATGAACTTGAAAATTTTCTTAAGTACGAACTTGCTCCAAGTCCGTTATCCCTTTTCACTGAAGAGGGCATGCGCAAATGTATCAAATCCACGATGTATCAGGCATTTGAACAACATTCTGGCGATATCAATTTTGAAAATACGATATACATCATCGATGGAGGATATTTATTACACCGAGTCATTTGGCAACAGGGCGAATCGTTTTCATCTATTTGCAATAAATACATAACTTACGTCCGATCGCACTACACCTCCAATGCCATTATAGTATTTGACGGATATCCAGAAGATGTAGCAGCCCGTAGTACCAAATATGTAGAACGATCCCGACGATCACGAAAAACTGCTTCAGTCGACATAATTTTCGACGAAACAATGACGCCAACTGTATCACAAAGTAAATTCCTGGGTAACGATGCAAACAAAAACAGCCTCATTGAAATGTTGAAGATAAAATTTGAAGCTGAACACTTCGTGGTTAAACAAGCCACCGAAGATGCGGATACGTTAATAATTAATACTGCAATAAACTTCTCATCGGCATTTGATTTCGTTGTAGTTGTCGGTGAAGATATAGATCTTCTCGTTCTTTTGACAGCGCTATCAACGCATCCAAATATATACATCCTCAAACCAGGAAAAGGAAAAATTTCACGACAAATATACTCCATAAACAGTATAAAAGATAAAACAGTCGCAAATCATATTGCATTTTTACATGCCTTTAGTGGTTGTGATACCACATCAGCATTATTTTATCAAGGAAAAATGAAATTTATTAAAGTACTTCAAAAAAACCCAGACTTAAACGCGGTTATCGAAGTATTTAAAAATCCAAATGCAGATCCAGAAGTCATTGCTAAAGCTGGAGAACGTTTCCTTGTCGCATTATACGGCTACAGCGATGTGAAAAGTCGGAAAAGTACATCTCTAAATAATTATAGATATGCATGCTTCACAGCATCAGCATATAAGAGAAAATTTAATATTGCGTCGTTACCACCAACAGAAGCAGCAGCACGACAACATTCGTTTCGAACTTATCACCAAATTCAGCAATGGTATGGAAACGAAAAAAATACAGAACAATGGGGATGGAAAAAAGACAAGAACGGGCTCATTCCTGTTACTACATTCAATCCTCCTGCTCCGGAAAGCTTACTGAAACTTATTTCTTGCAAATGCAAGAAAGGTTGTGAAAAAGCTTGCGGATGCAGAAAAGCAGGACTAAAGTGCTCCGTTGTGTGTACGAACTGTGGTGGTTCTTGCAATAATTCGCCATTTCCGTCACAAGACGACATTGAAGAAGAAGAAACGGACACTATTCTCGAGAAAATAAACGATGACATCGAGAACGAAGAGGACCACGATGAAACTGATGATCCCATCGTCGATGATGCCGAAGAAACTTCCGTCTTCGATATTTCAATCGGTATTAAAGACGATGAAGACCCAACACCTGGTCCGTCAAGAAGAATGAAGCGACGGAAATTGACCTAAATACTTAAATAGTAGTCAGATGTGGATTAGACCTACTGGGGATACCACGATAAAAAAAATGCGCCGATTACTCTACCTCATGGTGGTGTGGAAACGAGTATTTCTGCCGAAACGTGTATTGAATTACACTTTACGGCGCTCCTACGCCGAAACTATTGATTTTAGGAAAGGAAAGGTTAAGACATAAATTGTAGGAAATTTTCTCTACTTTTATTTTGTACAAATATGTTTTTCCTGTAAAATGCGCCAGAAAGGAGTTATTATCAAAAAACTGCTTTTCGGCGCCATTTTTTCAATATGGCGGCGCGAGCGGCAGCCATACGAGGTGGCAAAGTTGAAATTTGGCAAGAGCATCCCAAAATCTATAAAATTGCCAAATTTCAAAACTCCCGGAAAACTTTCCAGGTAACCTCTATTTTTTCGACCAAATGACTGTACAGAGTTGATTAAAAAAAAAAAAAAAAAAACTCAATACAATGTTTTAAAGCTTATTCCTGTTATTTTTTAATATCTCCTTGTATGTTTCATGAACACCTTTTTAGTTTCTTAAAAACAATTTTTATTTTAAGTTTATAATAATGCAATATATACTGACCTAATGGCGTACAATAACAAGTGGATTCCCAATTATTCTGAGACAGATCTAGTTAATTGGTAACCAGGGTAAATAAATTTAGTAATATTATACTGTATGCATTACTAGTATAATATGGGTAAAACTAAAGACACCGGAAAGTATTTAAAAATAAAGATACTGCTTCAATTGAAATGAACATAATGCTTTCTCATGCATGGCTTCGTTTTAAAGTCTACACACCAATTTCGAACAAATAGGACTACAATAATTACACCTACTAGAAGTATTTTATCTTGGTTAAATTTGTTGTTAAACATGTTAAAATTTTGTTCGAAAATTCCCATATTTATAAAGTTAACAGATAATTGTATAACTTGACACAATGTGATTATATGTGTGGCTAATCATTTGTGATTAAATGAATGACATTCGCTTATTGTGTAATTTTATTTTATTAATGGAAAGTTTCCAAAATTTGTGTTTTAATTTGATTCTAATATCTTATATAACAAATTTATTCATGTTATTTGTATATTGTAATTTTATGTTATTAGAATTTATCCAAATTTTGGACATAGTTGTTACGTTGGCTTAGGTAGGCCTACAGTCACTTCATCTCTGTTTACATTTTCACATTTAAGATATTTTTGCTTTTTTCAAATACTAAACCAATTTTTAATAATCTTGTTGTTATTCATACACATGATATTTATTACTTTAGCAGTTCACAATCAATAATTTCATGAATTATCATTAAAAGAATTATTGAACCATTTTTAGAGATGGTGTGTCGAGATGTTGTTAGATGTACTTACTTGTGAATTAATGATTTCATTTAGTCATTAAAAAAACCTATAATTTTTAAGTAATTACTTTTTATTCTCATTAACACTTTAACTACATTGTTTAAAAATATCAAATGGCTCTAGGCCTACTTATTTCTTACTCTACTTTAAAGCGAAAGTATTATAAAGCATTAACATTAACCGTTCTTCTACATTAAATTTTCTAGTTCTAATCATTTTCAGGAACTTTTTTATATACTTTATTGGAAGTGTTAAATTAATTTGTTAGATTTAAAATATAGTCATTTTACACAGTTCAAATGGCGAATATGCTCAGCCTAATAGGTACTAAATATCAGTTTTCCAAATTGGTCAAACTATTTAGTCTGTAAGCTGAGTGGATAGACAATATGAAAAACTTTTGAAAAACCATTTTTTAAATTCAGGGACCATCAAAATGAAAAATTAGATGCAAGTAATGATATTATATAACCATAAGTGCTACTGTCATCAAATTTAAATTTTATTAAACCCACTGATGACACAAAACAAATGGCTCACTCACTATCAAGGTCAAGGACTCTCTTAGGCAGTTTAACAAGTATTTTAAGCAAGCTGTGATGATGTGTGCACCTAACAATTTGTTACAAGGTCAACGGCTATTGCAAATAAGATTAACAATTCAAATATATTATACTATACAAATATATTCTTAAATTCTGAAAATCAATCATGAAATTTTAAACAATAATGCTAGATAATTCAATTGAATTAGCTTAACTCTATTATTGTCTCAAGGCCTACTAAAAAGATAAGAAATGTGCACAAAGATGACTTGCTAATTTTATTTAATAATATTTTTAGGCTTTTGGTAGTAAATGACTTGTATAATAAACAAATATATCTAGAGAGAGCAAAATTTAAATAATTATGTATACTAGGCCACAGATTTGAACTTACCTAAATATCCTAAAACGCCAGTAAACCAGTCCCAAAGAAACATTTTATGTTTGCACTGAAACAGACAATATAAAAGATAAATTTATCCTTTAAACAATGTTTTAATTTTTTCTTAATAAGTGTATATACATTTCTGTCAAAGATTAGTTTGCCATAAGTTATAAGCAATATATCTTGAGTAATATAGCGTAAACAAGCTGCCAATTTGATATATGAAAACTTAATTTATCCGTTTATTTGTTTTTTCAAATGATTACTAGTTTCGACAAAGTACTGTCATCATCAGATCCAGATTATCACTAAAGTTTTTTTAAGAACGAATATACAAGTAAAATTAATTTCCATTCAATATGAATGATGTCAAAAAAGAACACATGTTAACTTAAATAAAGATGATAAAAAGGGAACATACATCACAAACATAGTTTTAATTAAACATAAAAGTAGGTGGGTCCTGTTGTGTACGTAGGATTCTTCTTGAGTATAAAGTTGGATATTAAAAACACACAGAACGGGATCTACCAACTACCAACTTTTATGTTTAAATTATAAAAAACTATATAAATGTTATGTAAGTACACATTTTTTTTAAAACTTATAACAAACTTGTAAACCAATACCATAAAATTATTTGTATCAATTTATATATACTAACAGAAAAGTCAACAACAAAACAAAAAGAAAAAGAGGAAAATTGATGTAGCCCACTCCAAATTTAGAAACACTTTTATTATTAACGGTCCAAGTTTCACTAAATGATTGAAACTATTTCACACGTGTCACCAGGTATCATGACCATATCTAACCTAAGAAAGTGTTAGCAAACCTTTTGCAATTTAGTGTCTAATGCAAATACGCAATTAGTGTGAATTCTTAATATTATTTATTGGAATGTTAAGTATGTAATTTATTATTATCGCCCAACAAATTAAGGTAAGGAAATTAATATCACAGATGACGTGATATGCTGTGAATCCTCCATATTAATAATTTAATTTCAAATTATTAAATTCAATAAACTTACAAAAGGTTTGGCCAGGTGTTTATATATATAGCTACCTGGCCAAACCTGTAGAGATATTATACAACACTGAGTCCCCTACCACAAGTTTGGTACAATAACACAAACACAGTATTACTTCAGATCCCTCCGATGATGGTAACTTGGTTACCGAAATGCACATCAGGGAATTATAATAACATAAGGCAAATACATATTTTATTTTATTTTATTTGTGTTTGTGTTATTGTACCAAACTTGTGGTAGGAGACTCAGTGTTTTATAGTGTTCACATTCACCACAGTGCTCATTGTACATCTACTGTAGAGATATATAATTATATCGCAAAGTAATTAAATTATTAACTTCAATAAATATACGAAAGGCAGCTGGACCTTTCGATATGGACCATATGTTATAGCGATCTAGCGTAGTCATTGTGTAATGAGCATGCGTCAAACCTAACCCTATTAACATTGCCATTATGTTTTAACCTATAAATGCGTCGGATTTGATAGTTTTCAGTGAAAAATACTGACCTGCACAAGGAAAACATTATTTATTCTTAAGAAGTAAGGTATGTAGTATACAAGAAAATAAAAAAACTCCGAAAATTATAAGTTACCTTCAAGTAAACATTTACCCAAAAAGTTGATTATCTAAAATGGTTTAATATTGTTTATAACCGCTATATTAGTTTTTTCATTGATCAAAAAGGCATAATACAATACAGCATTTAAAAGAAAATTCCGAGTTACCAGTTTCTGTGCAACATAGGCTATTAAATAATAAGCCTGGACCTTGATATATCAACAGTTTTAGGTTGTTATTATGATATACATTTGCAACATTATTAACTAACCTATAACCTCTTCTGATCAGAGAAACTAAATCATAATGATCATGAAATGAAAGCAGTGTGATAAGGACAGGACACAGAATTTTTAATGTTTTGCATAAATTGACATTTTCAATAAGTTAGGAAGAAGTTTTTATAAAAGAAATATTAGTGAAAACATTTTCTATACTTTTTCATTATAGCCTATAGGCCTGCCTATTCATGAAGAACTATTTATAACCTGTTGGTTTTTTCTGAGAAGAAATTTATATATATATGCATTTTTTAATTAATTGGGTACTCAAAACTACCACCTCTACTACTCTCTATTTTTAAGGCTATAAAAATAGCAGGGACCTAGCCAAGCATAGCTGTCAAAATAACAATTTTGTTTACAAATCAATAGTACTTTTTAAAAATAAACCAAAAGCTAAAATGACTTATGGATATGTATATAATACAATGACTATCGTATTTCTACTACGTATATTTACAGTACCTAGGACAATGTTTTATGAACTAGGGGCTAGCATTTTTTAGGTCTAAAAATGGGACTAGTTTAGTGAACACAGTACACTACTTGTCAAAATTAGTAGTTAGTTCCTTCCAAATTTGAAGAACGATTATAAACATTCAACAATTAATTTAAAATTTAAACTTATGTACTTACGGTGTGTAATTTATTGAAGACAAAGTAATACAGAAATAATTTACGTGACGAAAATTGTTCGTCACTCTACAACCTTTACACTCACACCGGAAGACTATCCTAGACAGTAGACAGTTGGCAAGAGTGACGCTATTCCGGTTTCAGAGGAGGCACTGGTACAGCTGTAATTACGGAGTAGGTAATCAATGTGTCAGTGATCATTTAAATGTCAATATTTTTTTATGAAATGGTTGTACATTATTTATTTTGAACTCAGTATTATGTACCTCACTGCCACTAATGGGTATCAGTAAATGAAAGGTAAATTAAAATTGAATTGTAAATGATATATAAATTCATGGTAGTTTTTAAATTTATTAAAAATTCAGTAAATTTTTTACCTATTTTCAGGATAGGGCTTGTTTCTTTTCATTGTTAATGTTTATGTCAAAATAGATGGTGTAATTAATGAAGAAAGTAAGTGTGGTTTGAATTAAGTGACACCCGATTATCTGGAAGATAGAATATTAAAAAAAGTTCAACACTAAAAGTAGGTCATTAGGTAGCTTATTCTTACCATGATGAACCATTCAGATAACTTTACATTAACCTAATTTAGACATGTAGGCCTACTTGAAGATTTTTCGACTTTATAATTATTATAAGACTACCACCAGGAATTGAGTTTGACATGGTCATAAAATGTTTTTAGTAGGGTCTATTAAGTTAGTTTTAAATTTGGTGTGTGTTAGAGGTTATACCTACCAACTAGAGGAAGCCATAAAATTTATGGTTTGTTGCAGGAAACATAGAAAAGAATATAACACTCAATTAAAAAGTTTATAAACAAAATTAATGTTCTAGTCTCAACCTTATTTGCCTTTTGGTAGACTATCGTAGAGCCCTACTGTGGTAAAATTATCATCTTATGACAGCTACGCTACAAGTTTGCTTTACACAACTTAGTATGTGAATGTGTAGTTTTTCCTTTAGCCTTAATTAAACAATATTACTACTTTGATAATGTTTCTTTGTTCTTGCATGTATATTTATTTTAATTTTCATATAGAGTAAGTATTAATATCTATAATTGTCAAAACTTCACTTATCCATTAGTCCTAAATTTTTTGAAAACTATGGTTAGTATCTGTAGAATTAGCCTATTCAATAACATTCTAGCTCATACAATGATAATAATCTTAATGATTTCGATAATGGTTTACGACTTGCTTTAATATAATGAATATTATTTAACTTATGTCAAAATTTAACGTACCGTACGAGTGTTTTCTACATGCTACACTTACTGTAGTTATCGACTTACTCATAAAATAGTTTTTACTACAGACTTTGACATGTGCTGTAGTACCAATTATATTTATTTGTTTTTGTACAATGAATATTAAAATATTAATGGTCAGTGTGTGTAATTGTGTGATGGTGGTATAAAATATACTGAAACAACTGACAAAATAAAAGAACCTTCTAAACATCTGCTTATTGTAAGTTAAATAATAATCATTAGTAGGCCCTATCATAATGTTTACCAACCAGGATTATTTCAACCTGTCTTCAAAAAATAAAATCATAAAATGATAGATTTTTGAAATTCTTATGCTAGACCTCTAAAGGTTAGGTAGGCCTACTGCAATAGTGTAAACTATATTAATTCAGATATCAACTTACAACAAAAATTTTAAAAATATATTAATTTTTATTAGCAGTTGTTGCAAATTCAAAATACACATAAATTAAGGTGTTCAGGATTTTATGTGTCTATTTACTTCTATGTCTAGACGACACATTGGGAATTATTACCTAGGGGGGGGGGGGGGGAATGAAATGATGGTGTTATATGCTTTTCTGGTTAGGAGATATTCCAAATTTTTGTAACTTTATCAATTTTAAGGACCTTTGGAAATTCATGGCTTTGACTATCTTACTAGTGGTGGAATGTCAACAAGACAAACAAATAAGTTAGTATACATTCCAGAATATAGTTGAATTGAAAATAGTAGGCCTAGATTAAATATGTTAGCAATAGAAAACTATTTCAGCTAAAAATACAAATTATATGGTGTTGTTGTGCCTAATTTAGCTTATTAAAATTTGCTTAAACATTTATATTTAAAAATTTATTTTATGACGGAAAAATACTCAAGGTGTAGATGGAATAAAGTCAATGATATTTGATCTTGACATGATCTTATTCGAAACCAAACCACCATTATCATTGAGGTAAAATTGTGAAAGGCATATTAGTTCAAAGATGTCATTAAGTTGTTGGTTAGTATTTATCTTTTTGGTCGGCATATAATATCCACAATACACAATACAGTATAATTTAATTAATTTTTGTTTAGATGGTGAATGGTGCTCAAGGAGCATCCAATCAAAGAAGTTATTCCAGACTTGGTCAAACTAATGATAACCGTGGACATTCATCTTTAAGTGAATGTTTATCAGTTACTTCTTCCAGAAGTCCAACAACGCTTAGTCATGGATTTTTGTAAGTAATTTGAAGAGTTTAAATTGAATTTCTTATGTCTTAGTAAGTGTTTCCAGCATTAAGTGATGACCAGCAGTGATGATGTGGTAAGGGTTTTCAAAAATTGCTCTTCATTGTCATTGTTGTTTTGTATTTTTTCTTTAGTGTTTTGTTCCCTTCTCTGCATTGAAGAATAATGTGCCTCAAGTTTTCAACAGTTTCGCCACACATTGGTGAATCTGCCATCTTCAAGTGAAGGTATTTTTTTATATGTAACTATATGTCCAATTCTTGAATAAATTGACTTCAATTCATTGAAACAAAATGGTATTGGAATAAATATTTGAATGAATATATTTAACCACTTAGGTATATTACCAATTTTAACCTAATATGTGAATTTTGTATATAATGATTTTATCAAAATTGTTACTCTAAGAAAATAAGTTTGATGGCCTGTTCATCCAAAATTATTTCAACATAGATTGGTAGAAGTAGTTGATGTTCAATAGGCAATAAGAAGGAATGCTTACAAAATTAGTCTAATACTGGTATACTGCTTGATGCAATTATTTCTAAGATGTTCACAGACCCTATATACCTTATTCTTATGACCTTTAATATGGGGAATTTTTATAATTTAGCTATATAATACTAAACTCAATCAAGTGCATTTCAATCACTATCAGTATTATGGTGTATTATTAAATATAATGCATCTTTGTGGTATCATACATCCTTAACTGTATTTCCTTCCAAAGAATTCATAGGTCCCAGCCTCCATTCATTCGACCAAAAGAATGATGATTCAAAGTAATAAACTAAAACATAAAATGAAAATCTTTCTCAAATAAAACCCTGATTTCAATTAAAGTTTTTCATAAACAGAAAATGTGTGACGAAACATTTGAATACAGTTGCTAGCATTGGATCTTTAAATCTATTTTCCTCCAAACAATTCATAGGTTCTGTCCATTAAACCAAAGAAAGAAAATTTTCGCTTGAAAGTAATAAACTAAAATATAAAAAGAAAACCCAGAATCAATAAAACTCGCTAGTTTGCATTGAAGCTCACCCTAGATTTTAGTCGCTAAAAGTCATGTAAACTTAAACTATTTACCATGTTTGTCATTAATCAGATATTTTTTAACAACTTGAAACAATTTTCAAGTCTAAAAATCTATTAATATTAAAGAAATTGACACTTTTTGACAACAAGTGTGTAACTGCATTATGTGTCTATGTTTACAAAGGTCTGAGAAAGTAAATATATATATATATATATATATATATATATATATATATATATATATATTCTAACGAAATAGAGGGCTCCCAAAAGGTCAGTGCTCGGCAGGCCATAAATTGTAAAGAGTTGAAAGGGTTGACAGCTAGAAAAACTATTCTAACATCAGTCACGGATCTCAAGGAGTCAAATAAACCATTCCTAAAGTCAATACCCTCAACCGAAAATGTTTGAAAAGGACCAATGAAAGGAATTGCGTCAGTCCTGAAATAACGTAAAAGATTTAAAATAAGCCAATGAAGGAAGAGGATCGGAAGAAAGCGTTTGAAAATAGACATTATAAATAGGGGTGGAAGAGAAGCGCACGAGGTGCTTTTTGGTTGTTATCTGATTGAAGGAGGGAGTTCCGTAGCAAGTGTTTCTTTAGTAGAAAAGAAGATCGCTGTGAAAGATTTAGCCGAGATCAACTGTCAAAATTAAATAGTAATTGCGTCGTTTTTTTTGTATAAGTATTTAATAATAATCTCCGAAGAATCGTTAAAAGATAATCGTCGTTTATAAGTTTAAAAGAGTCGTCGTCATAAAAGTGTGTGAGAAATTAGCGTCGTTATAAAAGTGTTTGAACAGGAATATTCATACAATAAATTAAAAGTAATCGTCGTCACAAAAGTGTGTGAGAATACAAGTGTAAGAAGAAATGAAGATTCGTCGAAAAGATTAAGGCAAATCGATCCATCTACTGGCAGTCTACACGGGAACCACGTGCAAGGAACCAGGAACATCGGAGCTGTGATAAAAACTTCCAAGCCGATAAGTAGAAATTAATGGACAATCTCAATTAAATAAACTACCACCAAATTCTATTTTTATATGTAAATTATAGTCACCAAAGAACCTAACGGACCCGTAAAGAGAAAATAAATAAAATTAATAAATAATACATTTCAGTTAGCCGGAGCATTTTATAAAAATAATTAAAAGTAAAAAATTTAAAAGTAAAAATTCTGATGCACTCTTATTTCTTTATTTTAGGTTAAGACATTGTAGAATTAGTAATTTATATTTAACTATGTACTTAGAATAAGTAGTAGATTAAGGCGTTTAATTGTATAGGTATTAAGTGCATCAGATTTGGACAATAATTGGTTTCTATTGTAAATGATTTTAAACTAAATTTATAATTAAAGACAAAGTCAAATATACATTGTCGAAGTGTTATTTGTTATAATATATATATAGTTACCTCCCCAAACCTTTATCCTTTAATTTCACCAATGAAACGTAGGCTACAGCATATAATATAAACATAGACTGATAATGCAGTCACAAACTTGACTTGGGTTTTGAGACTTAAAAATTGTTTCATGTTGTTAAAAAATATCTGCTTAATGACAAACATGGTAAATAGTTTCAGTTCGCATAGTTTTTAGCGATTAAAAACTAGGGTGAGTTTCAATGCATAATTACCTAAAACTCTGATTTCGATTAAAATTTTTCGTAAACAGTAATTTGAATCCTGTTGCTAGTGTTGGCTTTTTTCATACCTTTATGTCCATAAAATTAGTAGGTAACATACGGAATAATGCAGCCCAATTAACCTGGCTAAACCAACTAAACCAACTGAAGTTTGTCACTCACCTCATTAGTCTAAAGGGCATAAAATAAAGTTGTTGAACAAACAAGAAAATTTATAAAGTTAATTAATTATAAAGAAGGTCATTCATTATCTTATAGGTTTTATTTTTAACACATATCGTTGTTTCCATTATGAATGTATAGTCACTTTGTTGTTTGAGGTTTTAGACTGAAATATGTTATCATGAGTTTTTAACTCTTTATATTTAATGAGATAACTAACATTTTCTTGCTTTGTTAAGTAATATTGAACCTATTTTTGATTGTGCATATTTTTTAGGTAATTACGCTTAAATTTGAGTTCAAAGTAGTTTGTTATTCCAGTTTACTTATAGACAACCATATTATTGTGTGAAGCAACAAGTAGTCATTCACTCATTAGAGTTGCTGAGTGCAATAAATTCAACAACTCCATTGTGATTTGATGTATTTGGTCACAGAATTATTAAAATTAAAACCATTTTTGCTGTAGAGTTTTCTGGTGGTATGAGATCTAACATATTGTTAAAATCATGAGTAAAGATAAATAAATTTAATCCATGAAATATTATGGTATCGTGAATTAAGAAGCATTAAGTTAAATTTATTAGCTATCTTGAAATTATGATTAAAATTTTCAATTATTTATGTAATAATATTTTAATAACTAAGTTACACATTTAAACAAATTTAAAGTTTTTTGGGAATTGGGCTAAACCCAACCATATGATTAAAAAAAAACAAACAGTAATGTGTGTGTTGTCTGTTCTGAAATGTTTCTTGTTATTTTTCGTTTCTGTTAGGAATAAAAAAAATTTTAAAAATGTTTAGTGCATAGGCCTAATAATAAACAATAAATTAAGTGTATATTCTCTTTCTTTCATATATTCATTTAAACAAATGCGAAATTTATATTTTGGAGAATTTTGTAATAATTAATGTTACCTTTAAAATATATCGTTATTACCAATCATAACCTTTGTTTTTAATATAACTTTCTTCTATATGTGGTGTACATCTTTTAAATTTACTGTAATCAGTTATCTGAATTAATGAATTAAATCTTTTATTCTGATTTTAAAATTATATGATGGATTGTTCATATTATTAATATGGTTTAATCAGATATTTGCCATCATTTGCGTATATATATATATATATATATATATATATATATATATATATATAAAACTATTATATGTTAAATATGTGTGTCGAGAGATGTAGGAACGTTCTTTAGACTTTGGTTTAGAGAAAAAAGACACACACTGGTCGGTACCTAAATTATTTCTCTAACCATTCTAATATTTTCAAGGAAAGAATAGTTCATTCCTTTCTTGATAGAGCTAATAATATTTGTTCTCATAAAGAGACTTTAAATCGTATTAGGGATGACTTAGTTACCAATGTGGTACTCTCAACCCGTAATTTCTAAGTGTAAGAAACTATTTTTAAGGAAAAGAAATAGCTTAAAGACAACGATAAATCATTATTGTACATGACGATCCTTTATGTGTCAGTATTATCAAAAAATGTTATGCGTATTGCTAGGAAATATGTACAGCGATTAATAATCAAAACACTGTAAGGCTACATCTCATCAAATCCAAACCTAAAAATAGCATTCACGATCCAAAAAACTGTATTTACAGTATTAAATGTAAATGTGACAGACGAAACATAAATGTATTGGTGAAACAAAAAAGTCTAAATATAAGAATTAGTGAACATAAAAAGAACACGAGATTTGGATAAATTAAAAATTGCTGAACATATTCAATCAAAAAATCACAAATTTAATTTGGAAGAGGAAAAATTATTACACCAGGAAAAAACTTATGTAAATGAATATTAATTGAAGCCTCATATAAGGGTATTGACAATCCTATCAACTAAATCAGTTTAGATAAGCCCATTATGGCGTTAATAAAACCAAATTAAAAATTGAACATAAAAAGTCTTCAACTTTATATAATATGCTAAAATTTTGCTACGTATTCCACAAATGGGAATCATAATGCGATTGTGGACTAAACTCTTGAAAGAGGAGGCAAAAGGTTGTTTACCTTGATAAACAGTTAGCAACTTTCCCTTTAACAATCAGTTGCTTGCCATTCTTTGTGTAGTGTAGCACTGCGTGTTGTGGTTTTATATGATGACATTTATATTTAGTTTTACCTTTGACTGCTCAAGCCAAGATTTAGGTTTGAGTTCTTTTTTACAACATGTCTCTAGGCTATGTTGCTGTTTTTCTCTTTTATGCTTTAGTTTCACTTGATAATGAGAGTTAATTTATACTCTCGAAAGATTGTTTATTTTTTTGTTTTTGTATTTACACAAATAAGGGGAAATGTCCAATTAAACCATATTAATAATATAAGTCTTTTATAATTCTACTGGAGTATTTGGAAGAGCAGTATTTCGCGAACTTTGTAAAACCAATAAAATTAATTAGTATAAGCTTGTTTACGGTTTCCTAGAATTTTTAATGTACCCTTAACAAAATATATTTTACATGTTACTCTGTATTTTTTTTATTCTGTTGAGTTGGTATGATAAAATAAATTTTAATAATTCATTTTTATTAGGCATTCACCTACATGGTCAAATGATTGGCGTAATTTTGCACACTCTGATTCATCTGATTGGTTAAGCCAAAGTGTAGCCAGTTCTACTACTTCCTGGTCTGATGTAAGTTAATAACGGCTGATTTGTTTATCATTCTGTGGTTAGTTTAATATTTAAGTTAATGAATAAGTCTGTTATTATTCAACAAAAATTTGATACATTTATTAATGTTTAATGTTATGTTTGATAATAAATATATTTCTTTTCTGTAATGTTTTATTTATGGAATTTTGCCCCTTTGTTGTTTAAGGCAAAAGCCTTTGTCATCATCGGCTAATAAAAAAAAAAGAAAGAAAAGAACATGAAATAAAGACCCCTATCCATCGAATACTCTAATAGTTCCAGGCTTGGAAAGAACATGAGTTGGCCAAGAGAGACCTGATAGGAAAGACGAAAGAAAAAGATTACATGAAAAAAGTGTAGATCCAGTTAGGTCCCCTCGGATTGCCAAGTTCGTACTCACTAAAATGTGTTGTACACTTGAGGGTGTTTAAGGAATAAAAACATTGTGTAAAAGAGTAGTATTAAATTTGAGAAATTAAAGTAATTATAAGCTATTTAGTAAGTATTTTTTCATATGAGTCAAAGGATTTGGCCTCTTACTGGGTACGTTTAAAAAACATATATCTTTGGTACACAACATTTTTAGCAGGAATAAAGTGTTCATCAAAAGCCTTAATTACGATTTCAAAGAGTTAGAGTATTTAATTCTCCCAAATGAAATGTGTAGAATATTGTTCCAATTATATTCAACAGTTGTGCTACTTTAATTAACCTCTTCAGGTTTACTAGCCTTAAGAAACAGTTGAAAGAATTTAAATAAAGGAGGTTTACGTTAAACTGCTTTTGTAACATAATTGCCACACGTTGATGCGACAATTGTAAATATATAAAAATTAGGGCTTTGTATTTATTATTAATTTATTTTTTAAAAGAGAAGAAAATAATTTGCTCGACTTATGGGCGCCATAATTTTGAAAATTAAAAAATTTAATTAAATTTATAGTCTCTCTAGGTCAAAGGTTCTTTTTAAGAGGTACTTTGCAATAGGTGATTGTAAAGAGATTCTAAGTCTTGTTTTGCTGAAATTGTACATAAAATATTTATTAAACCAACATATCATATTACAAATAACATCAAAGACATTAATGATAATTGGTATGCAATTATTAAATACTAGTTAAAAATCTTTTATCTGAATTTACTTCTCTAAATTTAAATTGAAAAGTTAAGTTTTATTAATTTCTTACTTTGCATTATGTGTTGCAACAACAAAATTTAAATCATTAAAAAAGGTAATGTTCTGTGTCTCTAAAGGAGACTTAATTATGTATATAAAAAATTAATTATTTAAAATTTATCCTTCAAGAAAAATATAAAAAAAACAAGTATACATTTAGCAAAATCATACTCTATTCATAATATACATCTATAACATGATAAATTGTTTATGATGTCTATACCACAACATCTACACATAAAAAAAAAAATCCGTTGCGATGAATCCTGATGTCCTGTGATTCCGAGAAATTCTTCAAACCGCAGTTCTTCCAATGCTCAAAACTCATGTAGTCTCCAACTTCCGACACACAATGATTTAAATGTCCTTTATATGGATCTAACAAACTGTTCATTATTTTTAAAATAGTTCTGTCTCATCTAAAAAGTATTTAAACACGGGACATGACATTTCCCTAAATTGTTCTAGAGAAAATAATCTCTATTGACTCACACAACAGTCTTATTTATTTCAAAATGTTTAGAAGCAAGAGTATTTATTTAAAATGTTTGTAGAATTAGTTCTATCACCAAACACATGTTCAAATTATCAATTTCGTCAGTCTATCAAATTTCTCGTCAAAAATCCGTCTCATATCAACACTACACTGTTCATTAAGATTTTATAACCCTTTAAAACACCTCCCACCATCTTAAACGTTTATAATCAACTGTTCAACACACATTTTACCAACTCAAACACTTCCCTAAGACTGTTACTAAAATATTTTACAATGTTTTTAATACAAATTTGCGTTTGACTTGCTCAGACACCGTAGTAAGACTGAAGATTCTCCCTCGCTTCCAAAGTTTAAGCGTCTATTCAAGATCCACTAACACAGCAAAAAATTGTTAATTACATTCATACACACACTTATATTATATTATACCAAAACATTAATTGTAAATTCATTCTAAACCTATTTATTTTACAATATTATCTTCTTGGATGTTTTTTGTTAAAAGTTTACAGCTTTTAATGTAATTTACAACACTTCCCCCATGCTCCAACAACCAATCAGAATCTTTGACCTACATGTACTTGGTCCAATCACATGTCTTCCTTTAATATTCAAATATTCCACATTATTACACTGTTTAAATTGATTTTTTAATAATGGCCATTCTGACGATACATTTTGGTTTATAATTATAAAAAATTAGTGGTTTGATGAAAGACATATTCAACTATTTTTAATTTTAAAACAAAAGGTACAAAATTATGATAATGATAACCAAGTAGTAATGTAACAAATACAATAATAATTGCATGTTGATATAAATACTACTAATAATAAAAATTAAGTTGAGAATGGATAAATTGCTTGAGAATTAAAATAGGAACACAAGTGAAAATGGTGGCATAATAAACATTATACAATCCTAGAAGTATATAGAGAAATTGGGTCATTAATGTATAATTTATTGTCAATTAATAAATATTAAGTATTGACTTAATTGTGCTTTTTATTTTAAGTTTTGATTTTAACAATATTTTCATCCTGTTTAAAACACTTTAATTTCATAATTTTCTCTACAGTTAAAAGCTCCTAGTTTTAAAATAATTGGAATGATGTTGGAGAAATAATTAAAGTTAAAGATTTTGCTCAATGCATTGTGATTTAACATTCATTGAGATAAAAGTACTAGAGAATATTATGTTGTACTTATCGATACAAATAAATCCTGGAATTATTGAAAAAACAATCATTTCTCTTACCACAGGTGGGATTAGTTGAGTGGTGACTAGTTTGTTGGAAATTTAAAGATTCTAACTATTGTTTATATTTTACTCTTAATTCACAATGAGGCGTATATAGAAGTTTCTTGAAAGTTATACAAAGTTTTATAGGAAATGTCAAGAAACAAAGCAGTGTAACTCTTGTGTAAATAATAATTTAATTGATAATTTTATGGTTTTCTTTTAGACTAATGGTTATTATGCCTCGTTTACACCATTATATTTAATAATTTGGAGTTCAGACTATATTCCTAATGAAAGCATCAATTAGGAATGTCTATGCCTTGGAACCGGAAACTATATGGTCGCCATTTTAATTTGAATTTGTAAAACCTTGTACATAATATTGAACAGTGTAAAGTCAAAGAACCTTATGTATAAATTTCATAATGATTTTTGTTGTTTGGTAATTACCGTGACAACAATAATTATACAAACACAGACAATGTACCTAATAGTCAAGTTAAAACAAGACAACGCTTCATTCGGTCAGTTAACTTATGTATGTATTTTAATTGTTTTTAGACCTGTATTTCTATCTGAGACCATTTTTCTTAAACATACTTGTTGTTTTCAGTTAACTCTGCTATAGATTACTACCCCCACCCTAATCTCTCTAGTTTACTTCTCTGCATTTTTATTCTAGAGCAGTTGTTAAACATCCTTGTTGTTGTTCTCAGATAACCTTAACCAAAGTTTGTGACTGATTTACTTGTGGAGGGTGTGTATGTAGTTTTAATTTAATTTGTCACTTTTAAATGACCAGCACAAGTCGAATTCGGTAGTGTTAATAATAATAAATTTATTTTTTGGATTATAGCAGTGTTTTTTCTTTCTTTCATACTCAGATGTTCAGTTTGAGAGTTTTACAAATGTATTCATAATATGTTTTGGTGTAAGCTTTAAGCTCCTTAGTTTATGTCATTAACCTGGAGATTTATGTGTAACATACCATCATTGGGTAACATCATTATTTGTCAATTTTATTTAACATAAATTTAGAGAATCCTGTTAATTTTAGGTTGAATTTGTTGTTTTACCTGAATTTGATGTTCTAACCTTGGAGACATAAATTATTACGGAGTATATTCAGGATTGTTGTCTTTATAATCAAAACATTCTTGAGCAAGTGATTTTTTATGTCTATACATAAAAGATTACATACACTAGACATTCCACAATTTCACTAAATCTAAATTATCTTCCTGGAGATATCTTTATATCTACAATGCCTGTTTCTTTAAATTGTTTAAACGAAGAAGTTATTGGCTTGTCTGAAGGCGCTTTTTGTTCTTAAGTATGTTGCTCTCATACAACTCACTTGAAATCAGTCTATTGCTCCAATCTATGATTTCTGTAGTATAGACACCATTTATTGGTTGTGAATATGTGATCGAATATAGATGCTCTCCACAGTGTGATATTATATCAATTGATATTGTTGTTGTGAGTTATAGATAAAAATATGGTGATATTGTTGTATTGTTCATAGATAAATAAACTCCATATTTATTGGTAAAATATTTTAAATATTTTAACTATAAAATCATACTAACCTTTTTTTATGAAAGGAAATCATATGTTTAAACATGTCGTCGATATGAATGGTACGTTGTACCAAAGTACTTACTTACTTTACTTTATCCAACGCCCATCCCGACGCCGAGCCTCCCAGAATAGACTGACTGTGTTCTGCGGTATTGACTGAAGTTGGGCCCATTGGTAGAGGTGTTAACTGTCCATTCTTTCTGCTTGGCACAGGAGGCAGGTGTCTTCGTTTGCTAGGCCGATTCTGTGTAGATGGGCTTTGGGATAGTCGTGCCCTGTCAGAGTACGGAAAAGGGCCACAGATGTGTGTCGTTCAAGGTTTCCAGGTATTGTTCCGTCAGTTGCAAGGCTCGCCCACATTTTTCCTTCGCTTTCGTTCTTTAACTTCCTTTGTTACAAAGTACAAACTTCCTTAACAAAAGTACAGTTTTAAAAGCATGAATATAATGGAAGTATATAAAAAATAGTTGTTTTCTATCATATGAAAAGACTCATATCAGTGTGTAGTTTTACACAAATGTAATTAATATTATAACATTCTAAGAGTTTAAAAATTGATTTTAGGATCTTGAAAGCGAATCTGCAAAGAAACTAGGAGAACAACTAGAATGTTTGGAAAATACCTTATACAATGATTTCCCAGAAAGACAACTTGGTAGTTCTAACCTTATAGACGAGTGTCGCCAATGGCAACAGTTTCCACATTTGAGGTTAGTTAAATTAAATATAAATAGTGTAATGTTTAAAGATTAGAATTTGTTAATATATTCTTATTGAACCCACTGTAGCACATAATTTATAATAACAATCGTGTAGTTGTTCCTATCCTAGTTTTTTCAATGTTAGCGGTTTTTATCTTTTTAATAAGGGTGATTTTAAATACCACTTTACAAGATTTGTAAATTATCAGACCTGAAGTTTTCACTCTGAAACAAATAAAGCTGATGAGTAGTGGAAGGTACATCCAATGCATGTGTGCATTTCCTTCTGTTTATAGAAAGTGTCGTGTCAGTCACTGGCAGTTGATGAGTAGTGGAAGGTACATCTAATGCATGTGTGCATTTCCTTCTGTTTATAGAGAGTGTCGTGTCAGTCACTGGCAGTCAGACCCAGTCACTGGCAGTCAGACCGTAAGTTAGGAAGTGTAATTATTGCCATATGGATTTTAATTTTCCATTTAAATCATAAAAACCAAGTTTGCTGTGTAGTATTTTCTAAACTTGTAATACCAAAAATGGTAATTTTAACCTAAATAACCAAAAAATGGTTATATTGAGATTTGAATATTTAAAGTAAACCGGGAAACGTTAAAGTTGAATAAGGGAGGGGGTTTTAGAAGTCAAAAAGATGACTCAAATATATAGATTATTAAAACTAGGGTAATAAAAAATTAAATATAGGTTTTCAAAATAATAATGTCATGTATAAAAAATTAGTTATAAGTTGTAATAAATATTTAGGTAATATTTATATTGTTAGGTAAAATAATTTGAACCGTGTCAGTGTTGCTAGGTGTGAGAATAATTCTCGCATACGTTGCAGATTAAATAGGACGCTTGGTTGGGAAGCTGGACAAAGAGACATGTGGTTTAGAGTCTTAAGGGGACAGTTGAGTAAGTCAGACGTGTTTTCAATTCAAAGAAACTTTTTCAAAAAGTAGTGAATATGTGATAAAAGAGTCAAGAGGGAGTCTGGCGTGATCAGATGTATTTTTATATATATAAACTTTTGTAATATGTAGTGAAAACGTTTAGCAGTCTAGTGAAACGTTCAAGTTAGTCAGACGTTGTCTTGTGTAGAGAATTTTTATAAAATGTGTTAAATACGTTAAAAGTAGCCTTAAGATCAATCTAAAATTGATCTAAGTGACACTCGTTCGAACTTTAATCATGATACTAACAGACATTGAGTTATTTGAACAATAAAATAATGAATTCCGTACAGCAAAATGAATCGACCATGTCAGCGACTCGACACGAGACGAGATGTATTGTCTACAAGACGGAAACAAGGAATTGTGATTTTAACTAAAAAAAACGTGCCTGGTATACACGTTAAGACTTTATTTCTAAAATCATTTTTGTCTATAATAGGATAATAATTTTTTAATGTTTAGTTATAAGTTTAATTGAAAATCTGGAGTTTAATATTGAGACAATGTCTTATATTGTAAAACATGAAATTACTAAAGTAGAATCCTCTTTTTAAAATAGATAAATTAATGAAACTTTATCTAATTTGCAGAACTAAATTACTAATTACACTAATTCAATTAAATGAACAAAAAATCTTTTTACTTTTTCTTTTGAGTTGCAACTAAAAAATAAATTTCATGAATAAAATTCAATTTGATTTTTTTATAAAGAAATATGAGGATGTATTAAGCTATGATTTCTGAATATGAATGTTTAATAATATTTGATGATAACCTTGTATAAATGTTTTAATATTTGCATTTCAATAAAACATGTTAAGTTTCAGCACAACACTTAAGATTTCTTTATTTCATCAAGAACCACTGAAGTACACTTTTAAAAGGACTTGCGACCCTGAGAGATCTTAATAATAACAATAACAATTAACTTCTTTCTTTTCTAAATTGGTAAGCTAACGCTTCCTGGCGCCCATAAAAAGCTTGGCAAAAGTATATAAATAATAATAAAATTAAAATCAATTTTTTATATTTTTTTAATAAAAATAAGTACTCTTCAAGTACGACAAAGGCTCATTTTTATATTTATTACAAGTGTCGCTCAACTCGGGGCTGTATTCTTATATTGAAAAATATAAGAATATAAGTCGAAAAAACAGTGGTTTCTTGGTGGATTAGAAATTCTTATCAAAAAGGTAAGAATATTCATAGTCAACATAAAAATAAGAATGTTCTCTCTAAAATTTTTTTAATAATAAGTAGATAAGTAATTTTAAAATAACTAATTCTAAATTTAAAGTTTAAATAATAATAATAATTAAAAATGGAGGGAGATGATAATAATAAGTTAATAACTGATTTAGATAGGCTTAAGATAGAATTAGAAGCAATAAAACAAGGAGTTAAAAAGTATTTTAGAAATGTAAATAAAAAAATAACATGTCAAGAGGATAATAGGTTTTTTGGGCAACAATGGTATATAGAATATAAACAAATAACATGTCAAGAGATAATAGAGAATAATAAGATAGTTGGGGAACATTGGTACATAGAATTAGACAGGGAAGCATTAAATAAACAATGGCATGTAAAGTTAGGACAAAATTTAATAGAAAGGGAATTTGAATTAAAAGAAGAAATGAAAAACATGATAATAGCTGGATCTGTAGCAAGAAATGAAATTTATAAAAAATTGAAAGATAGACTATTAGAAAAAGCACCTCCCGTAACTGTAGTAACTGGAATAGTAACAAGTAATGAGACAGAAGAAGTAGATTATGGGCGTTGTCGATTTGATAATATAAAGAATGAGGTCATTTATAAGGTTAATAAAGTAAATAATCAGGTGAATAGTACTGAAAATTTAAAAGTTAAGAAAAATGGTGGGGTTAATGATGTTGATGGAAAAGATAAAGTTTTAAGTGATTCAGTAAATAATAATAGCAATTTGGTAAAAGAAGATCAAAATTTAAAGAAAATGGAGAGTACTGATACTAATAGTAATAATCTAAAGGTTGAACAGGTTAGGATAATTGAACAAGGTAAAGTAAATAATAAGGGAGTAATAAATAATGATCAGAGTATGAGCATGGAGAAAATGTGTGAGATGTTAATAAATAAATTTGAACAATATAGTGAGAGGTTAATGAATAAATTTGATGAGTATAGGTTAGAGAGAAGAAAAGATCATGAGCAATTTATGCAGGAATTAAGACAAGATAGATTAAAAAATGAGATAATAGTTAAGCCTAATGTAAGTCAAAACGAATCTTTTGAAAACAATGATTTAAAACAGTTAACAGGTAATGTTGAAATTAAGAAAAATGATGGGGTTACCAATTTTGATGGGGTTAGAGAGATTGTATGTGATTTAAATAACAAGGGTAAAACTAAAGTGAATGAGTGTTTAATTAAGATAAATAATGTAATAACAAAAGAGTTGGCTATTTATGTGAGAAAGCAAAGCTATCATAAAACTTTAGGCTTTGAAAAAATAGCAATATTGAAATTTAGAAATATATTTAAAATGCAAGAACAACAGATTAAAAGTCTCTTTGAGAAAAACAATTTTGAGTATGAGTTTAAAAAAGCAATTGTGGAAGAAATCTATGTAAATGTAAGCAAAGTCAGTAGAGTTCAGTATTCCAAGCTGACAGATAACAAAAGTAGGTCATTGTGTCTTGATATGTCTATGAGGGGAGAAAATGATGGAATGTTTGAGATAGGAGGAGACAATAACAAAGTGGGATCTTTTGTTAGGAAAGGGTCTGTTGTGATGACTAGGCTAGACACACTGTCCGTGTGGACAGAGGTATTTAACCCTAGAGATAGTTACAAAAATCAAATCATGTACTTTAAAATTTTTCACCAATCTGGGAACCATCGAAAAAAATGTATAATTTATAATTGAGTCATAATAAATTGAATTTTGGAATGAATAAATAAATGTAAAGACATTTTATAATGACACGGACTTGATTTTGAAAAATAATTAATAAAAAGTAGTTAAGATTCTGTTAATAAGTAGTTTTAAATTTGAATAATGTATAGTCTATAGTTTGAAATAACAATAGTATGAGTATTAATAAATAATAATATAAGCCAAGCTAGTATGATTAAGAGTTTAGTTTTAGAAAACGTTTAGGTATTTGCTAAGTGAAAGACGCTAGGTTTATATCAGTAGATAACTCTGAATGTTGTTTATTCCAAAATAAATAATTATGAAACGTGACATAGATAAGATAGTTAGTTCGAAGCAAGGATTTAGTGTAGTGTTGAAGAAAGAATATTCAATATTAAGTAAATAGATTCAATATTAAATATTCAATAAAATGTGACGAGAGAGAGTTGAGATTCATTTGCAGATCGTATTGGAACCAAAAGGGTTTCATGTCTTATCAGTAGACAGATAAGGATTGTCTCATATCGAGGGGACTTGTTTATGCTTAAACCAGGCCTAGAATTCCTTTGCATGACATTAAGACGAGATACAGCGTGTGACAGAATTATTGTTCTGAAAATAAAAAACTTTTGACGTATAATCGAAAATTAACTTGCGTTTTCAAATAAAAAACTACTTAAATAAAGGAAAATTGGTTTTAAATAAAGTAAATAAGAATGAAAGTAGATTACTTAAATAACTTTAATAGAATTAAAAGTAAAGTTTCTAAGTAAAAAACTTAGAATAAGTTTTAAAAATAAAATTTCTTTTTGAATTTGAATAATAACATCTAGAAAGGAATACATAAACAAAAAATCGACGATGCTAGTAATAAGATTGGTAAAATAAACATTATTTCAACTTCGGATGATACGTTTTAAATGAAATTTTTTATGAATTTTAAAATTTTCTTAGTATAAGTGCATTTAGGTAAATTAATTAACAATTGGGAGGAAGGCAGGGTAACGGTAGTCGAAAACATGTCTTATTCTTAGAAATAAGGCATGTAGACAGCATTAAAGGTGTATTGTGGTTGTAAGGTTGTGAGGTGGGCTTTATTCTGAACTGAGTAGGAATTTTGCATTTCAACCTTCTCACATCTGGAAAATCATAATGCAGACTTCAATGTAAGTGTCTAAAGTTGTAATCAGAAGGATACAAAGTGTAATTAAGTCGACAAGAAGTGTCGTGGATATTGGAGATAATAGGAGAATATACAAGGGACTACTAAATAATTAAAATTTGGATAAAAAAGTAAATTTTGGAAAGTGATGAGTTAAAATTTGTAAAAGTTTTGAAATTAAAATGTTTTAAGTAAAATTGAAAATTTTTTTGATGAGATGATGGAGATTTTGTAACAACGGTTAAGACAATAATAATTTGATATAATATTACATAGAATTTCCATGTAATGATACTTTAGACAGATGATAGAAGAAAGATAAAGTGTAGTGTATACAGAACTGATCAATCTGTATATATACAAAATAAAACCGGACGTGACATTATTAGGGAGTAATTTAGTAAGAAAGATAGTAATTTTTAAATATATATAATAGATTAAGAGTAATAATGCTTGGCTTATATGTAAAAAAGTATTTGATATTTGTTTACAAAAGTAAAGAATAATAAAATAAGTAATTATATGCAAAATATTGTTAGATTTAAATAATTTGAGATTTGAAAGGTGACTTGTAAAGGAATTGAGTGGTTTTCAAGAGGCATTGCTAAGATGATAATAATATTGAAGTTTTTTGTTTTTTAATAATGAAATGGTAATAAAATGAATAATGGAGTTAAAGATGATAAAGTTTTTGTTTTTTAAAGAAGGAGATATAATTAATAAATAATAATAAGAGAGATTTTGATGAAATGTATAAATAAAATAAATAATTAACGATTTTTTAATAAATAATGTTTGAATTTAAAACAATAGATGATGTTAAGCAGTTATTTGATAAAGGTGTCTAAAGATTTTGATGAAATAAGGTGTTAGCTGGGAAAGCAATGATAATTTTTTTTATTTTTTTATTTTTTTGAGTTTTTATATACAAGTAATAGATGACTAAGGAGATTTTAATAGGAAGTATTTTAAATGAGAGATTTTTGAGTTTTATATGAAGATGATGACTTTACAGAATTGTTGAGTAAAGTGGTATTTAAAATGAAGTTGTTCTGTTAAGAAGCTTTTATAAAAAAGGTAATTAGGTTGCATTAATGGTAAATTTTTAGTTTTTAAGAGGTTTTTTGAATACTGCGATGAAATGAAGGAAATATGCGACGATTTTGTTGAAATGAAGGAAATATACGGCGATTTTAATGAAACAAGAGGAGATTTAAGGAAGTCTACGAAATACGGCGATTATTATGATTTTTAAAGGAAGCTACGTTGAAATAAGGAGATTATTTATGAAATAATATATGGGTAAATAATAAGGAGTCTTTTTATGATGAAGAATTTTGTTTGGGGATTAATGCAACTTTGATTATTAAAATATGAAAGATAAGATGGAAATAATTTTAAGATAAGGTACTAAAAGATGATACAATTGTAAAGAGGTAATTTTGAAATAGATGAGATGAGTTTATAAGTGATTTTTTTTTGTAATAATGATGTTATATTTTTGAATTTTAGTTGAAGAGAGGAGTTTTTGGTAATTATAAAATCAGTAGCTAACATGTTATCCCAGCGAGACAAAGAGTAATTAAGAATTTGATAAAGAATAAATAATTATTGGATTTAAACTAAAATAAATAATAATGTAAGATGATAATTGAAAAGGTTTAAAGTAAATTGAAGTAATTTTGAGTAATAAGTAAATAATTTTGTAATGATATTAAATAAGAATGAGAAGTTTTAATTTTGGATTGTATTGAAGTGAAAGAAATATTCAGATGAATAGTTAGGATCTTGGCAAAGAGATAGAGATATTTTTTTCTTTTTAGCAATCAGGAGTAGACACTCTGACGCAAGATAAAAGTTGAGTGATGGACAGCTTAATGATAAGAAGTTGATGAAGGTTTTTGATGATGGATAGGACTTGGGTATAAGTGGTTTGATTGATACAATATGCAATTAGGTAGATTTAGTGAATCAATAGATTATAAGATGATTAATGTGAGTTAAGAGAGAATATTTCTTATTTTAAAGTTTTGTTTTTTTTTTATATGAATATTCTTAGTTGGCTAAAATTTTTTTTAATTTTGGAAATCTATAGGGACCGAATTTGAAAGTTTTTTTTTTGAAGTTAAAATTTTTTTTTGTTAAATAAAAGAGAAATCTGTGTTTCAATATTATATATTGAATCACAGCTTTGATGGGGTATTTGTAATACCAAAAATGGTAATTTTAACCTAAATAACCAAAAAATGGTTATATTGAGATTTGAATATTTAAAGTAAACCGGGAAACGTTAAAGTTGAATAAGGGAGGGGGTTTTAGAAGTCAAAAAGATGACTCAAATATATAGATTATTAAAACTAGGGTAATAAAAAATTAAATATAGGTTTTCAAAATAATAATGTCATGTATAAAAAATTAGTTATAAGTTGTAATAAATATTTAGGTAATATTTATATTGTTAGGTAAAATAATTTGAACCGTGTCAGTGTTGCTAGGTGTGAGAATAATTCTCGCATACGTTGCAGATTAAATAGGACGCTTGGTTGGGAAGCTGGACAAAGAGACATGTGGTTTAGAGTCTTAAGGGGACAGTTGAGTAAGTCAGACGTGTTTTCAATTCAAAGAAACTTTTTCAAAAAGTAGTGAATATGTGATAAAAGAGTCAAGAGGGAGTCTGGCGTGATCAGATGTATTTTTATATATATAAACTTTTGTAATATGTAGTGAAAACGTTTAGCAGTCTAGTGAAACGTTCAAGTTAGTCAGACGTTGTCTTGTGTAGAGAATTTTTATAAAATGTGTTAAATACGTTAAAAGTAGCCTTAAGATCAATCTAAAATTGATCTAAGTGACACTCGTTCGAACTTTAATCATGATACTAACAGACATTGAGTTATTTGAACAATAAAATAATGAATTCCGTACAGCAAAATGAATCGACCATGTCAGCGACTCGACACGAGACGAGATGTATTGTCTACAAGACGGAAACAAGGAATTGTGATTTTAACTAAAAAAAACGTGCCTGGTATACACGTTAAGACTTTATTTCTAAAATCATTTTTGTCTATAATAGGATAATAATTTTTTAATGTTTAGTTATAAGTTTAATTGAAAATCTGGAGTTTAATATTGAGACAATGTCTTATATTGTAAAACATGAAATTACTAAAGTAGAATCCTCTTTTTAAAATAGATAAATTAATGAAACTTTATCTAATTTGCAGAACTAAATTACTAATTACACTAATTCAATTAAATGAACAAAAAATCTTTTTACTTTTTCTTTTGAGTTGCAACTAAAAAATAAATTTCATGAATAAAATTCAATTTGATTTTTTTATAAAGAAATATGAGGATGTATTAAGCTATGATTTCTGAATATGAATGTTTAATAATATTTGATGATAACCTTGTATAAATGTTTTAATATTTGCATTTCAATAAAACATGTTAAGTTTCAGCACAACACTTAAGATTTCTTTATTTCATCAAGAACCACTGAAGTACACTTTTAAAAGGACTTGCGACCCTGAGAGATCTTAATAATAACAATAACAATTAACTTCTTTCTTTTCTAAATTGGTAAGCTAACGCTTCCTGGCGCCCATAAAAAGCTTGGCAAAAGTATATAAATAATAATAAAATTAAAATCAATTTTTTATATTTTTTTAATAAAAATAAGTACTCTTCAAGTACGACAAAGGCTCATTTTTATATTTATTACAAACTTGACTACTATAAATAAATTAAATGGATGAAATATAAATATGACTATTATTTATCAATATAATTTCTGTACAAATATAATATAATACAATGCAATTATCTTAAGTTTAAAAACATTTATTTAATCTCCGGGTATTGTCTTTGAAATGCTTCGGCTAGCTTTTAGGTTTGTAAAGCATTTTAAATTTAATAACAAAAACTAGATAATCACTTGTTTTAGGTAAAACTTAAAGGATAACTTACTAGTAACACATTATTTGGGCGATAGGCTTGGGTGAAAATATGTTATAAAATCTCTTGAGATAGTATTAATATATTTATCCACCCCTTGTTAAAGATGTCTGCTTTTGTGTCCTTACCAACAATGATCTCCTATTACTCTCCCCTTCTTTTTCTTCCCTTTTTATAGCAACCTCTTTTCTTATTTCTTCTTCTTCACCTGTTTACTATATTGTGTATTTAGCACTACACTTTAATAAATAAATTATAATCACTGTTTATTTAAAAGAAAATTATATGGGTAACAATCTGGTGAATGAACAATTATTTTTAATATATACGTTATGGCCCATGATGGAAATGGGCTATGTAATGAGAAGGTTCGTTGATCATAATTGTTTTGGTAGTGGTCAGGTTCTTGTGGTTGATGATATGATACTCTGAGGTGAGTTTATTTATAACCTGAATTACGGTATCATTATACTACATTAGTAATGTTCTGTCTGAAATATTCTGTTCAATTAGTTTCTTTAGCAATCAAAATATCGTCTTTATTATTGTATAGATTTTTAGTTTTGAACTTCAGATATGTGTATTAAAATTTCACGAACCTGAATCCATGTTAAGAATTATTAATGCTACACCATCCTGTTCTATTATTACAATCAGTCTTTCGATCAGTACGGTACTACTCCAGATTTATAATTTATTATAGTTAGTGAATGTTGTTATAATGTATGATTCTTGGTGTCATATTATATGAATTAATAATAAATGTTGCATAACATTGCACAATTAACATAAACACAAATTGAAACAATCAAGCTCAACATTTTAGAGCAAGATAGAAAAACTGAACCGAACAATTTGATGAAAATATTATCAAATATGTGGTGATCTGCCCACCACGGTTCCCCCTGCGCTTGGGGTGGCGGTTGCTTGTCCGTAATCAGTGCATTAATAGTTGCCCGGTGCCACAAATGCGAGGCATCATCTGCTGCCCCTGCATTTGTGGCACCGGGCAACTATTAATGCACTGATTACGGACAAGCAACCGCCACCCCAAGCGCAGGGGGAACCGTGGTGGGCAGATCACCACAAATATTTGATGAAAATATGAATTCTTATGAGTTCAGCTAAAACTGACCATATCAGTTAATTCAGCCCTTCAAATTTAATGTCTGGTCTGGGAAGATATTTTATATGTAGGCATGAATTTCTGTTTTAAACAGGCTTTGTCATAAGACCCAAACTTAAATACTGCTATTCTTAAAATTGGATCTAATCACTTTCATAAGATATTTTTAAACCAGCTAGGGTCTCTCGAAGGATTGCCACGTTCCATACTTACCTCTGAGAATTATTTTTATACAATTTTTGTGAAATGTTAAGATTTATGATCATACTTGTGGTTTAGGCACTTGCAAAATAGAACAGTGATTGTAAATTCTAATCAGGCAATGTCGAAATATTACCTAATTTAATACAAAATATAAATTGTTATGTATATCAGTTACAACTGTTTTTTCTTTCTTTTTTGGTGATCAATATTAATTTCATCAAATCTTAAGTAAAAGAAAGTGCTGTTCATGAGTAATTAAAAGAAAAACAAAACAATCTCTACGGTTGTCAGTGTTTATAATTTGGTATTTTTTAAATAACTACTGCATTTTTAGAGAGATAGGGACGAATAACTTTGGGTTCTTAAAGAAATGAAGATTTTATGCCAAGTATTTAAAAATGTTGAGTTACTGGAGAAAAAAAGTATAAGGAGAACCAAAGCTATTATGCCCCTTACTGAAAGGCACAGAAGAAGTGCAAACGTCAATTTGATTAATTTATATATATTAATAATATAATATTAACCATATAACTATTATCGGAAAACTGCAACTACCAACTAGGCCTAAAGCAAATGATAGAAATTGATTACGACCCACCAAAAATGCACGGAGTACTTTTTATTACAAGAAATAATTTATAAACAACCTACACCACAATAATCTCCAATAATTTTCCTATCCAACGATACCATGTACCACATAAAACTTAATTGGGAAAACCATGAAATAATGATTTAAAATCGGCCGACCGTGCGAAAATGAGAGAATTGCCATGATGTTACCATGATCAAATGAAATGTAGCAAGTTCTGCAATAATTTTAAGTAAATTTTCTTTTTTCACAATTTAGAAAATTATCTATTTAATTAGGCAGATTAACATTTTAGAAAATAAACATAGATTGTTTAAATTTATTTTGTTAAACAAATTTAAGACATTCAATTTAATAATTATTTCTTTTCTTTTTAACGGTTCCATTAAATTAAATTACACATTTATTAAATTTTGTTTTTATAGTAAAAAGAACAAACAATTAGGTAATTTAATCTGGCTATGAGGAAAAAAAAATTAATTATGGATGTTCAAGAAAATTTTATTTTATAATTATTTATTTTTCTGAATTTAGAAAATAGGGATTAGGGCCAAAAGTTTGCTAACTGGTACACCCTTTTAAAATCAACTTAAATCTAAACATGCCAACTTAACATATTAGTTATGTTGTTTAAAAAAAAATTGAAGTAGAATCTATAAATGTAGTATCACCATCAACTAATTAAATTATAGCAGTGCAGTTATAGAGCCTTAGCCAGATGGTTGAGAGATCTGTTTTATTCCTTGTTCTGATTTTTAATTTTAAGAATTTTATTTAGTCATAATCCTGGAACCAGTATGAATTGTGAAAAATAATAATAGCTGTTGTTAGACAGAATACAAATAACCGATTCTCAATATATACATACCATTCGAGCAAATGAATTATATTTTCTCTTTATTACATGACATTAACAATTTTGTAAGAAAAGGTGATTGAATTTTTTATGTAAAATTTAAATTTAAGTTATATCTCATTTATGAATAAATGAAATTTTGGAAAAGACTTTATTTAAAAAAAAATAAAGTAATATTAGTTGGATTGAAAAATTTTGTTGAATTATATTACTTAAGACAAGATTCCCAAGAGCAGGAACAAACAGATAAAGACAACTTTAAACAGTTTTTAAAACCACATGTTTTAGGTAAAATCATATATTTTATAGACTCAAAAAACTTCAAAATGGACATATCCGTGAAAAAACTCACATTGATTTTTTTGCCCAATAAAATACTTTATACTATTTAAATTTAAGGAAGTAAAATTCGGAGTAATTTTGTTGCCAAGAAGTGTTAGTAGTTTGATTAATTATGCTTCTCATGTGCTTTATTTCAAATCTGTCCAGGTGTTTGCAGGTTTTTTCCTTGTGGTCTATATCATGCTCCCAAACGTTACGAGACCAGATGAGCAATTTTTATAGAAATAACGCCAGATGTCTCCTAATTAGGTTTTGTATGTTCTATTACCAGTTGCCAACCTGATTATGATGTACTGTGTTTCATCTGATGTACTATTTAAAATAGAACATACATATTTAAATAAGAAACCTTTGTCAAATTTGTAATCACCACACTAAAAGTAGACAGTCTAAACCCTCTCTCTTCTCTCAATCTCCATTATTTTTCTCTTCTACTTGTTCACATTTAAGCTTACCATTTTTTGCTTCCTTATCCAAGTCCTCAAACAAAGGCTTCCTTCGCTGCTATCAAGGACCTACTTTTTTTGATAATCTTATCCGAATATCTCTGGATTGGAGTGCTTTTATTGGTTGATGATCCTGTCAGTACAACCCTTCTCTTCCAAGTAGATCAATAAAATCATATTGAAACTTATAGTTTGAGATTCTTAGCCAAAGGAAAGAGAAACCATGGATCGGTTCATACTCATATCATGAGATTTTATTGTGGAAATTCAACTCTTTTCTGTTTTTACCAATGTTGTTGAATTATTTAACCTACATTTCAGTAATTAGTCAGTAGTAGTTCTGTTTATTATGGTTAATGAACAAAATAGTATAACGTGATCTGAACAATTTTTCTGCCGAATTCCTTGCATAGTTCGTTCTTAATTCGTAATTTAAACTTTTTTAAATCATCATTTCAAACTATTACATTGCTATGGTTAGTCAATGTTTCTTTCTCACATATACATAATATAGAGAAAGTTATGTGACGGGTCTAAAAGTCAATGTCTTTATCCGAAAAAAATGGTTTTTTGGAATGATGACTGTCATCTATCATGTGTGGAGCCCAAACGACTGATTTTAATCAAATTTCATTTTCATGGTTATTTTAGTCATATCTTGGAACATTTTAAAATTTGTTTGATAACTTACAATTTGGGAGGTAGCTGCCATAAAAAAAACACAAAATTACAATTTTCTTAAAACCTGCTTTAACGATTTTGATCAAATTTTATACAAATGTACACTTCAAGAATCCAAATAAAATGTATTTGGTCACCATTTCTCCAAAAATATATGCTAAGTATGAGTTTATGGCACAATCAAAAGAAGTCAAGGCTTTTATTTAAATATATAAATATTATTTTAAAAAACAGTGCCCATAGTTCATTTTCATGTTTTGTTTGGCAATTACTGAACTGACATTTTTGGTTTGTTTTTATTTGGTTTTGGGGATGTTCGAGTAAGAAGGTTTATGGAATATTTTTACACAGTATATTCTAGTACACAAAGTAGTATGGCCTGACTAATATCACCAATTTTTGTGGCTAAGTTTCTGCGTAGTTCTTCCCCAAATTTTTAGTTTACACTCTTTCTATTCATTATTTCAAATCATTACATTGTTATGGTTAGTGAATTTTTCATTAATTATTTATAATTAATTGCAGAGTTGTCGGAGTTAAAATGTCAACTGCTTGTCAAACAAGAAGTATAAAAGAAAACATATCAGAACAGTTGGACGAAATTATAGCTAAACACGGTGACTGCGAAGATGAGGAGAAGTTTGATGTAGATCATATGAACAAGGATAAACTTATTGAAGAACAAGAAATATTCAAAGACAAAATCAAGAAAGCGGTAATAGACCAAATATTTTCCAGAATTTGGCCTGATGTTGTTAAAAAAATTGAGCCTGTTTTTAAAGAACTCTCAAAAAATCAAAAAGTCTGTGATAAAATTATTGTAGAACCATTGACACCAAAAGTGTGTCAAGTGAATTGTGGTGGTGATAGTGAATTAGTAAATAAATTAAATAGAATTTCATTAGATTCTCAAACATCTCTTACCCCTCTTCGGTTAAAATCAGGACGTAATGACACAAACGTACCTATACAAAGAAACTTGACCAGCGTGTTTCCTGTAAAATCTGTAGTTATTGAATGTAATTTCCCCATACAGTCTTCGTTGTTAACTGTTCGGAATACTTCTGGTCCTCAAAGATCTTCTGCAAAATTAAACCAATCTGTAATAAAATATCCTTCTCCGGAGCGTCATTTGTCACCAATACAAAATACTGATTTTAAAAGAACATGTGTAAAAAGTGCGGGTACAAAGAAAAAGAAACATGGGTTCATTGATAGACGTCAGGATATAAAAGATAGAATGAAACCATTACATGATGCTAAAGTTAGTAGAGTGATATCTCAAGATGAATCTAGGTGAGTATGCTACATATAATGTAGTTAATTTTACCATTAACACTTTGCGTGCCATATGAAAATGGCATTGAGCATACACAGCAATTTACTTAATTTTGTGATTTTCCTAGAATTGTTACTAAATAACCGGAAAAGATAACTGTTATATATTTTTTAACATTTCTTATCTATATTATCATAAAAAATAAAACAGTCGATAATAATTTTTATTCAAGTTTTATTTTTCCAGCTCTTTATGTGTTATTTTGATAAAAAATAAAATTGGTCAAATTTTGTAAATGCTATCTATGTCTATACTATATTGTATATTGATAACATTGACTTTAATGCTACTATAAAAGATAAAATCAGGTAATAAGAGTAAAACTACATACTGAATAAAATTATACATGTAAAAAAAACTTAGGTTTTGAGCATATTTTTCATATGGTACAATTTGAAATATTCGTTCAAACATAAACTGCACTGCTTAGGTCAGGGCATGGTTAGTCATGCGGTAGGGGGAGAAAGATAACACATAGGGGTGGTTCAAAATTTAAAAAAGATTCTATAAACTATATGTTTTTCCTAAATTAAAAAAGACTGTTTACTGATGTAATAAAACAAATTAAAAAACATACTAAGGGAAACGATAGATATAAACAGGGCATCATACTCTGTACATCAGCGGGAATATTTCTACGATATCTGTTGGCATACGTAGTACGACGGCAGTATGCAAAGTGTTAACACAGTTGTAAGCTTGTAGGTTAGATAATGATAAGCCTACATATATCTGGATTTTCGAAATGATTTATATCATCTGTCATCTGTGCATTGTTTTACAGCCAATACGAGTGGAACAATTTTAATCAAATTTTGAGACTTTTAAAATAACATTTTTATTTGTAGACACAAAATAAGATGATCCCTAAAAAATTCTAATTTCCTTCAAAAATTGACTCTAACAATCTTGCTAAAATATAGTCTCTAAGAATCCAAACAAAACATATTGTGAGTCATTTCCCCAAAAATGTCGGTGTGGGAGTTTATTAATAAAAAATGTCCATGGAGATGTTATAAAAGCTCTTTAAAATTAGACTCTACTGACTTTGTTCAAACTTTTGAAAAATGTGAAAATTAATAAGTGACTAGTGTGCCTAATTGCAAATAAAAGAAAATTACGGTAGGCTACAGGAATAATTAATTGGTGAAAAGAGAAAATTAACCTCAATTACTGTCAATAAAGTCTAGGTTTCATCAAATATGATTTACAAGTGAAGCAAGCTAATGTGTAAATATCTAATTATATATATATATATATATATATATATATATATATATATGTATATATATAGAGAGAGAGAGAGAGAGAGAGAGAGAGATTTTTTAATGAGGGGGTTTGTTGGGTCAAAACGGCCCAGCTCCACCTCGACCCTAATTGATCTGTTATGGAAGGTATAGTAAAAACTCTCTAATGCGGATTAATGTGGCACGTAGTTTGCCGGTACGGTAACCGGTAACAAAAGTACCAAAAACAACAAAAGGTAGGTTAATTAAATAAATATTACAATAGCTATGTTTAAAATTCTATTTATTTTAAGCTGAATGAGGCTCAGCATAAAGTACACAAACAACAATTAATTAGGTCTACAGTGTTAACTAAAAATATCAAACGAAAAATGAAGATTAGAAAATTAAACAGTACAATAAATACGTACAGGATTGTACACGTGAAATTTTGATGAACGTACGATAAATGTTAGTTTTCATTACAGTACAGTAATTTGTACCCACGTCAGTTTTTATTAAAAAAAGATGTAATGGTAGCTTGCTTGGCTCGTTGAACACGCTTCTTAGATGTAATATCTCTCCATCTACGAAAAAGAAGGAGATCGGCCGGTGAGGATTCTTCTTGTTCTTCCACGTAGTCTATCAGCTGTTCAAGTGCTTGGAATCAGAACCACACTACTGCCCAGTGCCCAGCTCAAAAACACCGTTCACTACTATTCGGCCGGAAAATATTATTTTTGTATAGAAAATTGTATTTTTATTATTTTTTTATACGATGGCCGGATATCGGAGTTTCCGGATATCAGAGATCCGGATCAGAGAGTGTTTACTGTAATTATATATAATATGTTTATATTATATATACAGTGTGGTTTTAAAGTTCTCCCCCCCTATTTTTTGTAATTTATATCACATTGTAGTTTAACCACTACCACTAATAAATGTAAATTACTATTTTTTTAGTATTCAGGAATTTTAGGGGATCATTGTAGGTCCAAGGTGTAGAAGTCAACTTCAAAACTCTTAATGCGAAGGTGGTCATGCATCATTTAACACCATATTTGTTTTTTTAATAACAATGGTGCAATCTGTGTACATAGTGTAAAAACTGGAAAAGGTTTTACCGTTTTTGAGATATCAGTAAGTTAAAGACTTAGGAGTTGACTTGAAAGTTGTAATGAGAAGGCGGTCATGCAATATATCGTTTATTATTTTTCTAAAAACAGTGGTTTTTAGAAATAGAATCGAAATTGATAAAAGGTTTTCAAGATATCCTAACCTAACCTCCTACTGATATATCGAAAATGGTAAACATTTTTTCAGTTTTGATTTCACCACTGTTTTTAGAAAAAAAGACTGTGTTAAACGACATTTCGCATGACTACCTTATCATTACAACTTTGAAGTCGATTCCTAAATCCTAAACCTAGTGATATTTTGAACACTGTAAAACCTTTTTCAGTTTTGATTCAAACACTGTTTTTAGAAAAAAGACGGTGTTAAACGATATATTGGATGACACCTTCACATTAAGATTTTTGAAGTTGATTCCTACATGTTAGATCTAGAGTGATCCCCTAAAATTTTAAAACACAAAAAAAGTTAGTGGTTTTACAATTATAATGGGAGATATTGGTTAAAAACAATGTGATATAATATGTACAAAAAAGGGACTTTAAAACCATACTGTATTAAAAAAAAGTTGATATGTAAAAAAAAACATGGTGAGAAACTTTGTAATAACAAAACATACCTTTTTTAAAATATCCTAAAAGTAATATAGAGGCATTTGTGGGGAGATAGCAATGACTAATATTTTTGGTTCTGAGATGGATGTGTGAGTGCAATGTTATTGCATCATTTATTTAATATTTCTTGTCTTTTACTTCTATGTTATTGTAAACTTATTTGTTTTTTATTAGAATTAGTTATTAGCGTTTATTTTTGTTGTTGATTCTGTGATATTAAAAAAAAAAATTATAAAACAACTAATATGAAATCTTGTATAGGTATTACGATAAATAAATAATAAGGTAGGAAATTTATCTTATTTCAATACTAACCCATTTAAACCAGTTTCGGTGGTTAGAATTCTATTATTCTGAGAAACAGTTTATTTATTTACACACTTAGATTTATAAAAATTACACTGCCCTGATCCATTTACCAAAACGTGTTAGTAATCTTAGCACAAGGATATTGAGAAAGTATTCTAGTTTTGTTTCTAAATTGTATTTGTGGTCGTGATGCTGCTCATACATGTTAATTTATTTGATTCGTTGAATCGTATAGTTTTGTCTTTACAATTTCTTTTCACTTGTAGACTCGGCATTAGAGAAAATTAATGTTATTAGTATAATTCTAAAATATGATTCTTATTGATAATTTCAGGTCTGGTTTACGCCGCAACTTGAAAACATCACCTCCTGCTCAATGGTCTCGTCATATTACACTACCTCCTATTGAATTGGTTCCTAAGGTATATTATTGACATATAATATCTGATTTACTTATTAGTTTGTATTACTGATTACTAATTGAGCAAGAGAATTGTCTTGGTGGTGAAAAATATGATTTTTTTCAGATGATTAATTTTAATTACTATTACTTTCATATAACCTAATTTGAATAATGAAGGATATATTTAATAAATATTGTTATTTTTGATGGTGAAATTAATTTCACAATGAAACTTATTTATTGAATTAAATTTTAATAACATAGAAGCTTTATAATGTTTTTATGTAAGCCTAATTTATTTTCTAATAAATGGTGCAAAAACACTGCACACCCACCCACAAAACTAATAATAACATTTGTCAACATCTCCCCGAATTTTTTTTTTTACTTTATATATATAAAGCCTAAGATACACGGGGTGTCCCACGAGGAGGTCGCTATTTTTGAATTAATGTACCAGACACTCTACAAACTTCATACTTTACAGTTATGTTACATAGATATGTAACAAAATAACTCTCGAGTTTCATTTATTTTTTGTCAATCAAAACAAAATGGTGGAATCATATAATAATGGTATGTTTATACCAAAATGATTGGGCGTGGGGGAGGTTTAAGGCGAAAAAAATTGCGGTCATTATCGCTTTCACAAACTTGATGATGAAGATGCTCCGGACACCTTAATACTTACAAATAACTGAAAACAAAAACAATAACATAAAATTTTTAAGAACAATAACAGGACTAAAAATAGTTAACAAACAAAAATAAACAACAACATAACATGTTATATGATTGTAAAATGGCCCTGCTACAAGTTAACAATTTTAAACTATTTACAACAAGAAAATACAATTAACAACAATATTTGTAAGACTGTAAAAAGCCCCTGCAATTTTTTACGAAGTCGTCACAACTTCGTCTCAACGACTGGCATGTATGAATGTATTCTATGGACGGACAGTGTCTTTTACATCCCTCAGCATATTGGAATGTATTTTTGTCCATTCTTCCTCCATTGCTTATTCAAGACTAATTTAACTGTTGATACAAAGTTAGATACCATAACACATAGTGTGACTGGTATCTGACTTATAGCTTCCTTTGCTGCTTTTGAGTTTCTCGATATTCCGCAATGCCCAGGTACTCAGCAAAATTATACTCTGACATCCCATAGCTGAAGTCTGTGTATGGAATGCAGAATATCTTCAACCAAGGGATTCTTAGAATACGTATCCCGGATAGCCTGTAAAGCACTTTTGGAATTGGAACAAAAAAGATAGTGACGGAAACCAAATGGAACAGTATTAAGTCCTTTCAAAATAGCAAACAAAAAGTTCTGCAGAAAATACACTATAAGCTGAGGGTAATCCATACATATACGTCCGACCGGATGAGTTATATTCTCAACCTACTTTATTGTCCAGTTTATAACCATTTGTGAAAATAATTTCACAAGATGGGTATTCATTAAGTATATAATGAAACTTCTGACAATAGGAGTGTTATGCTTGATGAACCTGGACAGTGAAAAATCAAAAGTTGGCAATTGAATTAGCCATGGAGAAATAAAATATGGAGCATACTCATTCATTGGAGGAAATACAAGTTCTAAATTATCAAGGACTCTAAGCGTTCTAAGCCAAATACTAATTTGACGACATTCATACCTGTGAGCCAAAGGGTTATTATAAACAACGTTGTAAGCTGGATGATATAGTTTGGAGTATAGACTACATATATTTGTTATTTGTAGTTGCTGTCTTCGTCGATTAAGAGATAGTTCATCAGTCTCAGCAAGTAAGCTAGAAACTGGGGCAGAACGAAATGCTCCAGAAACAATATGTCTGATTCACAAAAATGCATTTTGTATGGCAGACTCTAGAGAAACCAGTTGATCAGAAGATGATGATCCTGCCTAAAGCCACATTGTTAATTACAAAGCAGCCGGTTCCTTTCGAGGTACTAAACAAAGCGCTGATTGACCATTCTCTCTACCAGCTTGTAAATACAAATACAATTATTATTTTATTAAAAGAAATTTAATTATAAAAAATATTTATTTCCAGTAACTATTTTTGTTGCACTTCATTTTGTGTGTGAATCACTATGTAGTTTTAAATGGTACAAAATCCTTTCAAGGTATATGGGTATGTCATCCGTATCCTTGTAGGTATGGTAACTTGATATATGCTCCTTATTTTTACGATACTTCTGTCCAAGTAGCTGTCTTTGTATGACACGCCAAAAATTGGGCCACTAACCATTCAGTTTCATCCTGTTGTTGTTATTGATAAAATCCTAGCAATCGCCATATATTTGTGTAGTGCAGCACTACCATTCTTTGGAACTGTTAGTGGAATACCTCTCTTTTTGTTATTTTTAACTAAACTGTTAACATTCCAAATTTCATGTGGAAATCTTGCTGAGACTGCTCTTTCTAGGATTCTTGCCTGTTACCCAATAATGTACTTTGTTTCTAAAATATTATTTTAAGAGTTGACATAGTTTAAGAAGTGGACATTGTTATTGTTGCCAATTATTGTAAAAGGACCTTTTGGTATATTAAACATTTTCTAAGTAAACATTTTTTGTGGACCTCATAAAATGCACATTTTGAGTTGGACATTCTGTTGCTATGGACATATCTCGTAGAATCTTAAAATATCCCCACATACCAAATTTGATACAAAAAATGGTCTATTCGTTTGGGCAGCACTGAACTCCACAGATTAAAAATAACAGTCTGATATCATTCCAAAAATAACTTTTTTATGTTCATAAGATCTTAAAACGGATATTCCATTAATTTTTTTGATAAAAAATTATCTTTACATTCATTATACTATGTATATGTTAGAAAGTAGAAATGGAAAAGTGGGTAGTCCTTATCAATTCATTATTTAATATGCATTATTAATAATCCAGATTGCAAATCTGCACACAATGAGTTATTTTAGGCTTATGTTTGACCTAGATAAGACTGAATTACTGTTCCACTTGAAATTTTCCTGTCCATTTTTTTAAAAGTAAATAAGGAACCTAGCTTACCCAATAAATATAAGTAAAATTCTGACTAGAAAAGTTTTATCGTTGAATTTTAATAATTTTAAGGTTATACGTGGTTTTGATTTTGTTGTTGTTAGTGGTAATTCTTTTACTTTTAACGTTGAAAACCTGTAACTGGAAGCTGTGCAAAATGAGATATTTTGTGGTTTAATAGGGCTTCTATGTAAAATGTTAGCTCAGAAAAATTATTTTTCCTAAATAAAAAACAAATTTACCTTTATTTTAAAATTTATGAGCTAGTGTTTATTGTTGTTAAACTTGTTCAACAATTCATAAAACCAAGTTTTGTACAAAATTTTATAAAAATCAACAAAAATTGAGACTTCTAGAGTATTTACTATTGCAGTATATTATAACATGGTGCCAAAATAATGCCTATGGATAGATTTAAGGCAACTTTATTTAATTTTTGTATATTCTATTACAGGATAATCTAACAAACCTAATATTATTCATCATCACTTATAATGCTAATCATCCATTTTTTAAGTTTTGATCATTCTTTCAGTAGAGATTTCACTTCTCTTGATTGCAGATTGAATGTAGTGAACCAATGCAATGAGTTTACATTTTCCAGTATATTTCATTACAAACTAACAAAGGTTGATAAATGAACCGTCCTGGTTTTGTTCCATATGAAGTCTTTTCTAACTTTGTTAATTAGTTTCAGTTCACAAACAATGGTTTTTGAAAATATTGCAATGGAGCATATTTTGTCATTTTTACTAGGTTAAAGTAAAATTATGAATATAATTTAAATATATTCTAGTATAAGTGGTGTGTGATAGGTAAGTGATCCATACTGGAGAGCAATTAAATTTTAAAATTATTGTAAAGTTTTTTACACAACATATGAATTGTTCCTGAACTATTAGTGAGTCTTGTAGGTCACATACTATTCACTCTTATTTTATGCAGTATGGTAATAATGGCTGGTTTTCAATCTAATCAGGATAATAGTTTTTCCTTTGTTTTTGATAGTTGTTCTTCCAGAACAACAGTTTCTTTCCTTGCTTTTTGAAGTATTTCCTTGGATATTTCCAAGTCTTTGCAATATCCATTCACCTTTCCCCCTTTTGCAATTGCTGAGTATGCATTTCTAGTAATTCAGTTTTGTTCTCGGTTTTGATTAGTAGTGACAGTGTCTAATAGTTTAGGACCTTATTTTTGCAAAGAAGTTTGGAGTCCTTTTTAACTAATTTAAAGCTAATTTTTACAGAATATTTTCTTAATGTTTTTATCCAAAGAAGATAATCCCATAGTTTGGCAGGCTGATCGTAAGACACACTGTAGTCAGAAGTATGATCATTTGATATAAAACTACATTTAGTTCTGTGTCTTATAGTGAATAAATATATAATAATCAATTGCGCTTTTGTGTTAAAAAATACTTTCTTATTCTTGTAATTCCAAATTATTATATTTTATTTTATTAGTTATTTGCTTGGATGTCATCATTTGTAAGACAGGTGAAATTTTTATTTATTTATTAGGGTTGTGAGTTGTTTATAGAAGTGCATTAACCCTTCAACGCGGTGAACCGTCTATAGACGCGGCCAAACTTTCACCTTCTGGCGCGGCCGCCCGTCTAAAGACGCTAAATGTCGCTGCGGTACGTGCTGGATTCTAGCGTCTAAATAAAGAACTTTTATGAACTGAGCGTATACCCAGAACATTGCCAAGAGAAATGCCATCTGTTGAGTTATTGATTTTTATTTCTAGACCACCGTGGCCTTCAGAAAAGGAAACAACACGTGGTTATATACAAACAGCTGTAGCGGGTTCGTGGAGGGCTCTCGTGTGTTATAGGTTATTATAACCTCATTTATTTATAAGTGTAATATTTTTAACAGTTTGACAGTAGAACGTGTGATTAGTTCTAGTGTATATTGTGTTTTAGTGATAATGTGGGAACCGCAAAGTGATAATATTCGCGAGTTTTTTTGGATTACGCTCAAATGGAGTTCCATTGTGATCCAAATATTGAAGGTAATCATGATAGTGGTGATGAAGTTGTAAATATATGCAATGTGGCTAATGATACCGCAATAATCTTAGATAATGAGGAAGTTACAGTAAATGTAAATACGTATAATGTCCCGCCAGACAATCCACAAGAGAAGGAAATGTTAGTCGACGATTTTAACTACCGTACCAGAGGGTCTAGCGCTCGGAACGGCTTACCGCGTTGAAGGGTTAAGAACCCAAAGTGTAACTTTTGAACAATCTATATTGATAGTTACAAGATAAAGTTCTATAAAGCAACACATAGAATTATATCAAAGATTCATACATAAAATTAACGAAAAATAAAGGTATATACCAACATATTAAAACATATAAAGAAAAAGCATATATGTAGAATGGATTGATAAAATCATTCATTGAATTGTCTCGAAAAGCAAATTACACAAAAGTTTATTATTTCTTATTATTTGAAACAGTTAATCAAGTTTCTTATGTTAAATTTTTAAAAGTATGTAGTATCTATAGTCACGTGATGACCTTCTCATCTATGTCTTTAATTTTTCATCTTATATTAAAAACTTCAATTATTTAATTCCACATACAAGGGAAAATGACTCTACTTCTTCACGTTCACATATCAATGATTCACTTTAAATAATTTATCTCCAATTGCCCAGTTTACCAAACTGTGCTTTTATTTGAAACCTAGCTAGCACATTTTTTGTTTGTTTAATACTGAACCTCTGAGGATGGTAACTATGTTACTGAAATGTACATAACGAAATATATTTTGTTTTATTGAATTGTGGTATTGGGTGTTTGATTTTAATTTTAAAGTTCATCACAGTGTGCTTTTTAAAATGTAGTATTTTAGCTTTCATTTTCATTTAGATTTTACATCCTTTCACAATCATTTTCTCAACCTGTCACTTCCCAATTTTACTTTTAATTCAAACTCTGTACTTTTTCCACACTTCCAACTTTGTTCTAACAAGAAATAACTCTAACTCTATTAATTTTCTCAACATTTTGCTCAAATTTATTTCATCATTTCTATTTGTAATACTATTACACATGTTCCTGACACATATTTATTCTAAAAATGAATTATAAATACCTATTTTTTTCTCTCATGAAAAATTCATTTTATCTAATAAATACTAATTATTATCTTAAAGAAAACATATCATTCCATTGTTCTTATATCTACAATTCATGTATTATATTAGTCCCTTATTTAATTTGTAATATTGTACATTTTTAAATTTTAATTTAGCGGAAAGCGCAAGAATCTTTGAACTTGAATGTAATTGGGCCAGATGAGAAAGAAGAAAGGGGAGGTGCTAGAAAAATAGTTCGTCTTATTACTTTTAATAACAAAACAGAAACAAAATTTGAAAACGAAGTGAATGATAAAAAATGGTCAGAGAAATGTATCGCGTGTATTAATGTCATTAGAATTTGTGTAAACCTAATAATTAAGATGTGAAACGTAAGATGTAATGTGTGATGGACGGTTGTTGCCATGCAAGACGAACTGTTAGAATTGGATAGCATCATTAGGTAGACAGCGTTTAAAGTGTTCAGTCGTATTAGATTTTTGAGTTGTTCCTAAAAAGGACGATAGAGCCCAATAAAAATGTGAAAATGTAAGGTTTTAATAAGGACAATTACGAGTTGTTTCATTAAAGAATGTGTTTAGTGGAACGGAGTGTATAGAACAGTTATTAAACAATTACAAATGACAATTTCTTTGTACAAACGAACGATATGAACCCATGTGCTTTTTCATGAGTTTGTATTTTCAGTATAAAGGCTTAAGTTTAGAATAGAGTGTTCTTAAGACTATAGATAAAACCAATAACCATCAAAGTATTACACGTCTTGATCTAAAATGTGAACTTTTATAAAAATGGTGAGAACAATAGCTTGCACGTGTCTGATAAAGAGTGAGATAATCAAATCGGGAAATATAGACAAAACCGTAATGTGTTAAAATAGAACAGTCTAAGTTAAAACGCTAATAGTCATTTTGTCTCATAAATAATGGAAATGAACTTAGTAAAGCGGAAAGGTGAATTGAAAACGTCAGCGTCTGAACAAAGGGACAGAAGCGGCTTCCACGAGGCTGCAGGAATTTCCGGAGAACGAAGCGAAGCATCTTCAAGATAGTGTGCTTTTAAATAGAAGGAACGGGATTAGTATCCATGTCAAAAAACTTTTATTTAAAAATTATGTTTGTATCTGATATGATTTAAATATTTTAATGTTAAGTATAAGTTTTGATTTGACAACTTGAGTTATAATATATGAGACTATGTCTTATATTATAAAGTATAATAAATATTAAAATAAATTCTTTTTCTAATAAATTATTTAATGAAACTTGATCTATTTTCAAAGAATAAAATTCTTAGTTAAATAAATTCATTTAAATAAACTAAAAAATCTATTCAATTTCAGAGTTGCAACTAAAAGTAAATTAAATAATTTAATTTAATTTGATTTTTTTATATTATTATAATTTGAGTGATTAAACGTTTGTTAGGATTTACTAAGATAAGATATTGCATATGAATGTTCCAATTTTTTATATGTTCTCTATCTAGACATGTGTTGAATGTGTTTAATAAATATTATGTGATATTTTAGAACAAAAAGGACTACTATTCTTTCATTCAAATATCCTACTAAGTACACTGTTAAAGAACTTATGACCCAAGAGATTTTTAAATTAATATCTATAAACTTTCAACTTAAATTATTTTTTATATTTTAATTTTATTTTATTTTTGTAATTAACTAATTACAATGGCGCCCAACTTGTATTGCACTTAGGTTCTCTTTTAGTAAAATCAAACCACAATAATTTAAATAATTACAAATTTATCTTGTCCAACTATCTATCACTATATTTTCTGTCATCACACTGCAATTTCATCACCAACACCATTCTTATTACTTCGCTCACTTTTCATAAGTCATTGAGCCGTTCCATCTGGTAACGCTATGATAGTAAACTTATCCATCTATTTAGGCTTACCTAAAATAGTTTCCTCTAGAGACTAATAAACTGACATTAAAAAAGTTTTAATTGTCTTTAATGCTTGTGAAAATTACCACGTTACATGTTTTCAGTTTTAAATTGATTGATTTTCACAAAACCCACAAATTCATACAGCTTTTTAGTATTATTTTTATAGGTTGTTGAAGGCAATGGCAAGAGATCAACATCAGCATTGTTGAAGATCGGACGACTAGAAGAAATCAATTCGAGACCAAACACAAGCAAAGTAGTAAGTAAATCATTTATTGTTTCTCGTTGTAGAGTTTTCTTTACAATATAGCTTAAAGTTAAATTTTTGATCGCAAATTCTATCACATCCAAATTAGAGTATATGCCTTTTCTATTTTTTAGGACATATTTTTTGTTCTAAACATTTTTTAAATTATTGAGTACCAAGAAAAAAAGAAAAACCTTTAAAAAAATTATATTGTTTTAATGTTATAAGAATAATAAAGAACAATAACCATTAATTAATCAAATAATTACTAAAAAAAATAATAACATTAAAAAAAACACATAAAAAATTATGACTTGTTAGGTTTCACAGGTTAGACCAGTAGCCTCATGGGGGGGGGGGGGGTGTTTTAGAAGTAGCCTGAGATATGTGTAACTATTAGTCTGTTTGGGAATTTAATATCTTTTGATAATAGTGTCAAAACTGTAATACACAATCAACACCAATCAAAAATATTATGCAATACTAGTTACAGTTATTTCGGATGAACCTGTTACTCCCAGTGTTCTTACTTCAATTGATGTTAGTCCAGCATCATGTAATGCTGATCATAACGCCTCACAAAATGACCAGGAGTGATATGGAAGTAAGGATTGTTTGAAAGGAAGATGCGGAATTTGCTTATGTCTTGAAGCCCCTTCTTTATTTTGTTTCTGTAGTGGCTGTCACATTCCTACAGCCCTAGATGATGTGCGACAATGTTTCCATCTCCAACAGTCTTTGGCAACAAAATAAAAAATCCACCATACCAAATTGATGAAGGTATGTCGCTGTGACAAGATAGCCTAACCTAAATATCTGGTCCTGAACCACTATAGAGAAATAGAACACAAAGATCTTTCTAAATCTTAAACAATGGTCTACCGCTATCATTAAAATTAACCCATTCTATTCTATATACTCCTCTAGATATTTCACAGTAAACATCACAAATCTCAAGCACTAGTTGAATTGCTGTTCTTACAGTTTTATCCCATTTCATTTGCCATTGCATCACTATACACTATAATTTTATAAAAGTGTATAATTAAGGGTATATTAAAAGTGTGGTAATGGCTTGATCTTGCTAATGCCTACAAAGAAGACCTCCAATCAGTTAGGTCTGCTGAAAACTCTCTGCAATATCGTAGTGCTGTATCTGTAGCCAACAGTTTAGATTCTGTACTGGCTGTAGCAGATGATGGTACATAGATATCAAAGTCCTAATTTAAAAACTCATACTTTGAAGATACTCCATTTATCAACATCTGACTGTATAATTCTCTTTTACATTTATTTTGGTTTGTGTTACTAATAATTAAATTTCACCAAATTTTTAGGTAGAACCAATAAACAATTTCAATTTTTAAACATTACACTTTTATTTGTGGAATAGGTTTTTAAACATTGTAAAATCTTAAGCCTTTGCCCTACAAGGTGTTGCTTTTTATGTAATGTAAAAATTATTACACTGAAATTTCTTGAAAATTTTGTTACATATATTTTTGATTTACAATAACTCTTAATGCTATTCCTTATATACAATGGGTTGGTGTGAAAATATAATTTACAAGCAAATTGTTTTGAACCCCTCATCATATTTGGTATTCTATACATATTAATAAGCTCCCCCCCCCCAGTTAAATTTGTTGCTGCACAATTGGATATATTAGCTGCAAAATATTCTGATTGTATTGTATGCTTTAAAAATATAACTGGTTTTGTTACATTGAAGACAAAGTTTTGACATACTAAGTCTTTGCTAATTCTATAAAATTGTTCCCTGCTATTGACTGAATATTACCTCTACATTGCTGTAACCTGTATGGGCCATTTTATAAAATGTATTATTTGTAAACTTTCAATTGTATATCAGTATTAAAGTAAATTAAAGATAATATAAAAAAAGGACATATACACTATTTACAAATACACAAAGCTATTACACTATGTAATACTACTGACAATTAATTGTATCAGACTTTGTGTTGTCAGTTAAATCACATGACGTCAGTGCAACCACGTTTAATTAATCAACATTTGTCAGAAATTTACACATTTTTTCACAAAATTTAGAATAATTAATTTTATAGCCATTATCACAGTTGTTATAATCACTGATTAACCTGTTTGTATATATTTCTACCCCCCGTTTGTATATACTTCTAACATTTATAGTTTGTTACAGAATCAATTAATATTGGATCCAAATTTGATGGTTTGCTCATCTAAAATGGAAATGGCCAAACAGTGGCTTGCAGACCAACCTCAGATGAATATTTTAAACAGTAAGTATTTAAAATAAAAATGGAGGGAGGTGGTTGTATTACCATTCTATTGTTTTAATTATTAAATCGAATGTATGGTATTGGTTTTTAAGAACCTTAATGTGACACATATAAAGTTAACCTTTTGCACTCCTACATGCTAAACTATTCAGTCAAGCTGATATGATTTATTGTTTAAATTTGATGCCTGATTGTGATGACATACAAACTTATTTTGTTCCCATTGCCTTCTATATACATCGTTAATAGTTGCTTCAAGTAAAGGAAACCGAGAAATATTATTTTTTATGTGATCCATGAAGGTGTGTGCAACTTAATATCAGCTCGTTAGCAACACGTATTGCTTTTACAAGTCATTGTTTGTTACTTGAGTTGAAGGTTTCATAGTCTCAACAACACATTGTTGTTTGTTGGAATATTTATTTATATTTTATATGTTTGAATTGATTGCGGAACTAGTGAATTACTTTTGGTACCACTTATCCATCTTATTTATTGTATTTTGTATAAGTAGACTTTATGGTTAGGACAAGCCTATTTCTATTTCTAGCATTCCAGGTGGTTTTGGAGAACTCTTCTTTTTTCTGTAAATTACTTTGTAATAAATGTATTTTTTTCTGCAGTAAATCTTATTTTTTTGACGTATATGAAATGTAAATATAAATTTCCAAAATCGTTATCACAAACAAATAACGAGAGTTAGTGTGAAAAGGTACTTTTTAATTTAAATCCACTCCCTGAATTCCAATATTTTATTCAATTATATATATATATATATATATATATATATATATATATATATATATATATATATATATATATATACTCACACACAGTAGAACCTCTGTTAACCAGCCTCGGATTAACCGGTTCACGGATTATCCGGCCTATATTGTAGTTACTGGTTGGATGTGAGTTTCCGAAAATAAATTTTAATTGAAACACCAAAGCGGCGGCGAGTCAAACGACTTTGTTGATAGCGGTATCCCATTGTTGGCGGCGTAAAAACACTGTGGCACCAAAGCAGCAGCAAGTCAAATGACTTTGTCGATAGCGGTATCCCATTGTCGGCGGCATTGGCACCCGTTGGTATAGCAGACATACACCGACAAAAACTTTTGATGGGCCGCTTTTTTCCATGAATCAATTTAGTATACATTATCGAAAATATAACATTTCTTTTCAGTTTTCTTCTTGTCTTTGACTGGTTATGATCTACGTACAGTATATATAGTAAATAAAAATGAGCGAGTTACGAAAATGGAAGCGTGTGTTGGTTTCGTTTGAGACGCGGTTAAATGTGTCAAAAGACTTGACAGAGGAATCTGTAAAAAAGTTTTGTAGTGTTTAATTTTTTCATGTTTCATGTATAATATACATAACATAATATATACGATACATTTATGTACAATAAAATAAATTGCAATAACATCTTAATTGCATAATTCTTAGCGCTACCTGATTAAATAAGCTTTCTTTGAACGAAAACCGATTTTTCATGGCAACCTTGGATTAACCGGCCTAACGGTCAACCGGCCCTGGTGTCTGTCCTGACTAGACTAAGAGGGGGTCTACTGTATATATATATATATATATATATATATATATATATATATATATACTACTATATTTAAGATATTGAATATATACTTTGTGGAATATTATGATACTGCATTTTAAAATATTGTTAACACAAAAACCAGTATAAACAAATGTTGGACAGTGGTTATTATATTGGAGTGTGAGGGGTCATGTGTGACTGTTTGGTGTTAACAACAAATCTGGTGATTGTGTTTTTATTCTTCTTTACTGATAAACTACTAACAAAAATGTTTATCTCGATATGGTTATCGCTTTATCTTTACGATGCATATTGCATTTATTTTAAACAAGATGATATCAATTAGAGGCTCTAGTATGCCATTAAACAGCTCATTTCTAGTAACTGTAAGGACAGCAATCCATATTGCAAACTCCAACTCTTCCCGTGTTAGCACATTCTCATTTGAATCCACAAAACTACAACTGTTTGATTTAGGTATTGAAATCTCACACTATTGGATGGTATTATACTCAGCTTTGTATATTCATGGTTCATTAGTGGATGTAGACAATCAAAACAGTTAAGTTATTTTGTTTAATTGTTTATTGCTTTTGTAATACAAGATTGTTTGTTGTTTTTCTTTCAGGTGATGTCATGATTCCAAAATCTTCAGACAAAACGAAATGGAAATCAAGAGGAAATACATTTAGAAAATAAATAATACAAAAAAATAATAATTAAAGTGCAATTATAATTGTTATTATGTTATTATATAAATATTTATGGACGTTTAAAGAAGCAATAAGATTATTAACTACTATAGTTATTTTGTAATTTCTAAATTACAAAATAATTTTATTCTTTTTTAAAATATTTGTTTTTATAATTTTAATTTTTCTGTAAATAAATCTAACGTAACTATTTTATTAAATCCTTTTTTTTTATTAATCATTCATAATAAAATATTTGATCGGAAAATTCTAGTGTATTAGCACTTACATACATTCTCTCTGACTTATTTTGCTTTAAATTTCACTACGTTTGTACATAGTTTTGTTACAATTTTTACAAAAACACCTAATTAAAACTTTAATAACAACTTTAATAAATTTGATTTATTTTAACTCTTTATCAATATGAGTTGGAAACATATTTGGACACTTCTTTGTTCTTATTGTCAGAATAATTTTAACTGCCAGAAATAATAGATCTTTTACAATGTTTGATTTTCTTGTTGTATATTCTTTTACCATTCGTATCATGGTCTCAACTTCTTACTTCTTAATAAGGATTTCTAGCATCAGGTAACACCAATGACCCGAGATCTCCTATAAATTTCACCTTAAAGAGGTCAGAGTGTTCTAATGGTGTAGATATCAGTAGTTTTTGTTTCTTGTTCGTATGGCTGATTGACACTTCAGACGTATGTGTTCCAATGTTTCATACCAGCTTCACACACTTAAAATAGTGGTTAGCAATGTATATATGTTGCTGTGACTATACGTCCAATCCTAGCTCTAGCTGCAAATGTTGTGACATCATGATGTACTCAAGAATACATCTTAGGATCAGCTGGATGTGCTTAGATATTGTAAAGATGTCTTCCAGTAGCCGCTTAATGCCGTCACACAGATAAATTAAGAGTAAATTTCTCTCTAAAACTGCTACACAGTCACATAACGAATGTTGTCTAAAATTCTACCTCCCATTTTGTAATTTAAAAACATTATTTTCAAATAACAAACATCTTAAACCAAACCTAACCTAACTTTCATCCCAAATTTGATCGAAATTGACTGAAATTCTGACTACTAGATAAATTATTACTGATTCTTTGAAATGTTTTTAAAAATTATTGTTTTTAGAAGTAACTCTTATGATTTGTATAGTGTGAAACATAAACAGAGGTCATTTCAAAACAGATTTTTCAAACTGCACAAAATAAGTTATTGTGAGACATAGTACGACTTACAGGTGAGCTGTTATTCTTAAGAAACTAATTAAAACGCCTGTAGAAATATTTAATTAAAAATATAGAGGTAGGTTGTATTACAATTAATTTTAAAACAGCGAACTAACGATAATAAATGTAAGATTATACATTTTTATTTTGTTTAGTAAATTTTTCTGTGACTTTCAGGGGCTCACTATAGTGAGTACAGGCGTGGTAATCTTGAGGGAGTCTACCTAGCTGGATTTATACTTTTATTTATTGTAGTCTTGGGTTAGATCTTTCTTCTTCAGCTTTCCTATCAGGACCAACTCATGTTCTCTTCAGTCCTTGATGGTATTAGATCATTTGAGGGCTAAGAGTTTTTATTTTTTGCTCTTTTTATAAATCAATAATGACCTCGAGGTTTATAAAAACAATTATATATTTTTCTCTGTTTCATGTTTTTGATCCCCAATGATGCATATCTGAGAGGTCTAATCTATTTTTCTTATTCTCCTTCAAGTTTTTTGATGTTGAAGCACTAGAAAAATAGTTTTGTGTGTGTTTATTAAATATATATATATATATATATATATATATATATATATATATATATATAACCTCTCCTTCTTTTCAGGTTTATGAAGTAGTAAAGAGTAAGCAAAGAAAATTGTTAAGAAGTACCTATTCAAAAGATCATTTGGTGACAGATTCTCACAGTGTGTTGAAATATTGGCCCATCACAGAATTATATTTATGACAAGATTATGATTGTTGAAGACAAAACAGAGTTATAAGTTATCATTACCTAATTTTCAGAACTCGAGTATCAGATTGTTGAAGACATCTTGAAACTATTCACTGAAAAAGTAGATATATTTCCTGTTTTATCCATGGTAATTTGTCATTGAGAAGAACACTGGGTTGATTTTGTGTGATTGTTAACAAAGTATTGTTGCACTTGCTCTACGACATCATCAGAGACATGGGAACAGTCTCAGGATTTTTATGGCTTACCGGTCACCCAGATTCAACAAAATACTTTAGTATAATGCAAGGTGAGAATAGTTGGTGCTTGATGTAATTCCATATTAATGGAAATAATGTAACAATTATTTAATTCTACAAAAGAGAGATGTTTAGCTGGTAGGCATTTTCAAGCTATTAAATTGAAAACAAAACAAGTCTAAATAACTAAACTTGGAAGAGAAAGGAAAGGGTAGAGTAAGTAAGGGTTGAGAAATGATAGTATTTAGGACAGAAAGGGCAATGATCTGACCTGTGGGATGAAGAGGGAGGGTGTTATAGAATACATAAGTTACTCTATAGGCTTCATTAGAGGTGATGAGTAAGATATATTTGTTCATTTAGGTTGGAACTATGGTTTTTAAACTATACTATATTTCTCAACCCTTCCTACTCTACCCTTTCCTTTCTCTTCCAATTTTAGTTATTTAGACTAGTTGTGTTTTATATTTAATAGCTTGAAAATGTCTAACAGCGAAACATATGTCGCTCGATAAAGCTCTTTTGTAGAATTAAATAATTGTTTCATATTTCTATTAAATTACTTAAGGCTTATTGGTAGGATCTTTGTTATATTCGGTACGAAAATACCAGTGCACAATAGTTGCAGACTTTGATTCTTCGAACCGAAACATATAGTGATCCAGCTTGGGACCAGTTAAGGCAGTCATCTTTATTACAACTGTTGTTAGTGCTTGTGGTGGTGCTATTTGGTACTATTGGCACTACATGAAGCAAAACTTTATCTATTTTGTTACAAAATGATACCAAAACCAGCTCTGTAAGTAGTTTGAATAAATTTATATGAATTAACAAAGGTGTAAAGTTTTTTTGAAGCATCCTGATATATATATATATATATATATATATATATATATATATATATATATATATATATATATAAAGTTAACATCTTATGGTATTATTGTTCAAGATAATAATACCATAATAAAGAAATACAATATATTGCCCTATTTTAATCGTATTGCTACATGACATGTTTTATTTTAATAATTCATTGAACCAGTTATTATAATAAATATACCTTTATATCCTATTGGTAAAGTTTGTAAACAAAAGTAATCTTATAAAAGTTTGTAAGATATTGTGTCATATTAAACAGTATTTATGCTCTTAGAAAATTAAATTACCATCTAGTAACCTATTTATCGCATAACTTTCTAGCTACAGCTATGTGCAAGTTCAGGAAGTAATATCTATTAAATGGTAACAAATGTTACAAACTTAGGTTCATTATATTATAGTGCAAAATCAAGTTTAATAACAATTATTTATGGTGCTATATAAAACAGATTAAGTTATGTTTTAAATGTTTGTTCAGATTTTAAGATTAATTTATAAAATATGCCGACATGAAAGGACACGAAATTCTTTGTGTTTCATGTATATCTGCTTTGCCACTATGATTTTAGGATTAATTATTTGGAGATCACTAACGAGCACGAATATTTTTTAAAGACCCCATTTAAAAAGTGTTTGACCATTTATTTTAAGCAACAATTATATATAACAAATGGTAAACATAATTTATGCTAAATTTGATTGATGTCCAATTAAATTCTGCAGTAGTATTAATGCACTAAAACACCATTAACAGTTCTAATAATATTATGTTTTACTGAAAATAAAATTAATTGTGTATTTATAATTTTTTCAAGTCTTTGTCATGGCTGAATATATTGACCAATTGTTACAAAATTGGACAAAAATATATGTATTTTGGAACTAGACTAAGTGAAGTATGTATAAAGTTACAAAATTTTTAATTTTAACACGGTGAGTACGTGGGGGCTCCAATTAGAAATATATATACATCTACTTTGGGTTCTCCGAAGTATTAATCTAACTGTATGAACAAAGCACAAGCAGTAAAAAATAAGATTTTAACTGTAAAAAAAACACATACGATCTTCCAGCCCAAGGCTGAATTTTGGTAAAACATGTAATATCTTATTGCATCACAGCCCATTTACGGGTTCCAAAATAGCAGACTTTAAAAATCTCTTAAAAAAAAAAAAAAAAAAAAAAAAAATCATTATCTAAGGATACTTTTGTAAATTTCAAAATTGAAGATAAATTTAGAAAGAAATTTATTCAAGTTTTCTTTTTATACATCTTTTCTATATTTTTTATATCACTGTTTGGAAGGACATTCGAAACCCAAAAAGAGATTTTCAAATAAATGCTTGTCATATTTTAATTCACTAGGTGTTGAATAAAGGATTTCATTCTATGATAGTTGAAATTTTTCTTTTTGGATAATTATGATAATGATAATGATAAAATATTTTAAATAAATGTCACTTGAGTAGTCTTTTTTCATTTATTGAAATCTGAAGGATTAATGTCATTCCCATAGAAGTTTTCCACGACTATTATTGGCAACTAAAAAGCCTTTTCCAGTAGTACACTTACAGCTCATACTAGATTTGAGCTACACCTCAAGATTTACATAAAACTTTATCTCTATTAAATGTTGTAATTTGGCCCATCTCTTATTCAAATTTACAATTTTCAGTCATTCTTTTTTAACAATGCACATTTCTATGTTACAATACTACTGATGAATTACTTCTTAAATAACAATAAGAATTTTGAATTAAAGAAATCAATGTTTTAGTATCGATATATATTCTCTAAATATATAACATTATATGGTCTGTAGAATATTCTGTACTAAGTGCTATGATAACCAACCAGAGTTCATCATGGTGAAAACTCTTTTGTAAATAAGGGATTAATAGGCTAGATCTAATTCTTTATGGGTTCCTTTGAAATTCATGTCTTGTACCTGCATAAAATGTTTTTGTGGATATGTTTCCAAACATAGACATTTATTCAAGGAACAGACTCCTTCATAAGATATTATACTGCTATGTACCAGTACTATAGGATAGTGGTAAGACAATTTATAACACAGCATTAGTGGTGGGAGAAACAAACAGTACAATGTGTCTCATCCTACATCGTGATGGCCAGACCCGATTCTATAACTGGGCAACATGGGCACTTGCCCAGGGGCGCAAGCGTACAAGAGGCGTAAGGGTTTTGGGTCATGATTTTTTTTTTTAAATTGACCAGTATTAAGGCAGTATATGTCGATAAAAGTTTATAAATTTAAAAAACTATAAAAAATTATAGAGCTGAAAAATTAAAATTTTAAGGTAGCACAACCATTCTTCAGATCTTTCTGAACAATTTGGTAATATTTCCATGCTTTTTGGTTAGAAAATAGTGTCCTAAACAGAAAACTCGTTTTGCCCCCTCTTCACCGCAAAAATCACCTCGTTCGTATAAATTCATTCAATGGTAGTAAGTGTAAGGCCTCGATTTCTGTTATGTACGCAGAATGAATTAAACTGAAACTTGACTTCAAAGATATAATTGATAGTTTTGCTACATAAAAGATCAGTAGAAAAAAAGCAATAATGTAAATAGGATATAAGGAGAAAGTATGAGGAATATGTATAAATATATAACGTATAGTAATAAGAGAAAGAAAGTATAAAGGAAATAAGAGATATTATTGTTGAAGTATTAAAGTTGTTTTGCAAAACTCAATTAAAAAGTGAACATACAGTTGAAATAAAATGAGCTATGGTTATGTATAGAAATAAACGTTTGCAATAATTAAGAACTATTTTTTAGGGTGGGTGGGTGGTCCGTGATACTGTAAAATACAAGGTTGTTATGTTGTGACGTCAATCATAACACCTACGCCTGTAACTGTAGTAATAATACTTGCAAGTTTTTACAGTAGCCGGTTGCCAGTCCGTAACACGGCGTGTCCATAGGTGGTGGATAATGGAAAGACTTACCGACTCACCAAATAAAAGGAGTTAAGGGAGAAATCCCTCCCGAACCAAAACTGGCAAAGATGAATTAATCGGGGGGGGGGGGCATCTCTTTAATTTGCCCAGGGGCGCTAAAATGGTTTAAAACGGGCCTGGTGATGGCTCATTCTCTTTAAAATAAAAACACCTGTACTTTATACAACAGATTAACTCTACCACCAACGATCATCACATATTAGTTGATTTTTAAACATTCTTGAAAGAGAATTACATTTTCAAACATGACCAAGAAGGGCCTCAATAATAATCCAAGTATATTTAGATATTTAGTCTATAGCATACTTGGAGAATACCTACAGACATTCAGTTTAACTTTTGGTGTGATGGATCTGTCTGAAATACAAACACAAACACAAATGCAAATATGAACAAAAAATAATATCAGACCATCCACTCTTCCAAAAAAAGTTCCTAAATTTGAATAGATTTAGTGAAAAAATTCTGCTACCGGTACATAGTTTTTTTTTTTTTAAATTTAGACTATATAATTATATTTTTTTTGTAATTTTGACAAACTATGAGTATTAATGATCTAATACAAAACTCTAGAAAAATGTTGCTACTTTAAAAAGCTTAAATAATAATATACCGGGTGTCCCACGAAGAGTGTTTGCTATTTTTGAATCAATATGCCAGACATATGGAACATTCTACAAACTTGACACTTTACAGTTATGTTACATAGATATGTATAAAACCTCCCTCGAGTTTTATTTCTTTATTCTAGTAGAGGCCTATCCTGTCCTGCCCCTCCAAAACTCTGGGTGGCTGCCTCCAAGAGTTTCCTCAATTTCTTTCTTTCTTGGGGATCACTTTTCAACTTCTGACTTCCATCGCTCTTAGCCATATTCTCAAGGGATCTCTTCCACAGAGTCTTCCAAATTGTCTATTTCCTGATCTGGTAACATAAAATTTGTACATTGTTTCCTTTCTCCATTTGCTCTACATACCCTAGACATCTGAGTTGTATTTCTTTCACTATTTTGATCAACCCAGGCTGCCTATACAACTCTTCAAGCCTTTCATGTGTTTGAAGGGTTGAGCCATGAATTAAATAAGGGCAAGTAAGTAGAAAATATTTGGTTAAAAACTGCACATGATTAAGAGAGTTTATTACTTAGTTGTGTAGCATTTACAGTCATATAGGTACTTATAATTTTGTCTTGTTAATTTTCTTAGTTGAAATATTATGAACTAACTTCATTTTCAAAAACCTAACTATGCATTTAATTTTGTAAAGGATTTCTTCTCAGAAAGCCTATTTGAAAAGTTATTACATTATATCTCAAAACTTTAAGTTCATACCCCCCCCCCCACTTTTCATAGTACCCTACATATACTTTGTAAGTGTTCCATTAGCACCCACAGTGTTAATTCTGCATTTTAAATCTCTTTTCTTTGGAGAATGGAAATGATTTTTTAAAATATATAACAGGTAAGTTAAATAAAAAAAAAGATTTTAAAACAACTAACTGTCCTTTTTAATATTTTTGGGCTAATTATAACAAGTTCCTACCCATATGCATTTATGAGATGTACAAACTTCCAATTGTTGAATCACCTTTGTAGGCTGACTAATTCAAACGTAAAAATTTCCCAAAACATTCATTTTGCATACTGTAATAAATTTTATGAACCTATCCTTAGGAGTTCACTTTAGTGATGACAGGCTTGGAAATCCTGGGGGACCTACACCATTTTCAAGTAGTCATGTGTTAGGTCTGTTTCTTTCATTTTCCTATCAGGTCTCTCTTGAGCAATTCTTGTTCTTTTCCTACACTGATACTATTATAGTACAGTATTCAATTTTATCTTTTTTTTTTTTTTTTTTTCACAAGGCGATGATGACAAAGAGGTCATTTTCCAAAACAGAAAAGAATCATGATAAATGACACATTATTTTTAATTTAGTATTTAGTAATTAATACTATAAAGTTATTGAGTGTTTTTTTAAAATTTCGTAGGAGAGGTGGAAAATCTTCAAAAGACAAAGGGAGACAGACATCCCATCTTCTTTAATTTGATCGTCAAGAAGTTTTTAACATGTCCAACAGTAGCGCTGATACAGATTATCTACAAAGTTGGTTACTAGTTTGAAATAATGTTCACAGATAGCGCCAGAAAATCTTTCAAGGTTTTAAATAAACAACTAAAATGTAGTCAGTCTTGTGTCGTCTGCTAAATTGGAAGCAAGGAAGTATGTGACACAGAACAAGTTTGTTTTTATCGTAATTTAAGTAAACGAGAATTTGTTTTAAAAGTGTTTTCCATTGTGGAAAGTTGTTTTGTGTAAATATTTAACAATGAGTAGTGTTTATAAATACCAACAGACTAGTGTTTATGGTGTGTGCGAGGAGGAAATGTCAAATTACCATGAAACTAAATGTGCATGCTTTTGGGATTATTTAATACCTTTCACAAGGTTTTGGGGGATAGTTACTTCCATAGGTAAGTCTAATTGATTTTAATGGGCAAATTTTAGAAATTAGATGTATTCGTTTTTATAAAATTATATCTTGAAAATAAAAAAACTTGATACAAGAAAATCCTCACGTGGCAGTGCCTACATTTTTTTTTGCCGGTAAATAATAATAGCCTCCTAGCCTACATAGTAACATGGTAAAATTACATGTGCAATACTTTATAACCTCACTTTCTCACATCACTTACAGAAATAGATTTCATAGTAACTGTAGAGTATTTCGTGAACTATTTTATTTTTGGCTCTAACATTATTTGATCTTTTCTCACATAGACGTGTGTCTGGAGGATGTGTTTTAACAGGACAAACATTTTTAAATGATGAAATATTCATTTCCAATTATGTGAAAAAAGTAGTTTTTTTTAATGTTTTAAGGGGAGGGGGAATTTTAAGATGTTAATGTAGACTAATATTAGTTTTCAAGTATCATGTAAAAAAGAAGTTTTTATATGACCATCTGCTGGTAGTAGGCCTAAAAATTGTTTTTCTTTGCGCTTTGATAATGAAGTGGTGGTGTTATTTTTTGTGTGTTACTCATACACAAATAATAAATATGAGTTTTGAATTTGGCATCTACATTATATAATTTTTAGATTGTTATGTTTTCGTTTTTCAAAGTTTGAAGAGAACATTAATATATAAGTTTCTGGGAAAAAAAAATTAAATAATATTTCGTTTTACCTATTTAAAACTAAAATTATTAAAAAAAATCATTGACTTCCGCTTGTATTGTTCTTACAGCCTAAATGTCCAGAACATATTTGTATCGTTTTAACTAATCTCTTCCTAATAATCTAATATTACCCTCATAGACTCACTCTAGTGAGTACAGGGTTGACAATCCCGAAGTTCATAGCTGGATCTCCAACCTTTTTCATGTAGTCTTGGCTTAGATCCCTCGCTCTCATCTTTCCTATCAGGTCTCTCTTAACCAACTCTTGTTCATTTCCGACCCTGGCGTTATTAGAGTATTCGAGAGTTAGGGTGTTTTTATTTTCTATTCTTTTCTTCTTCTTTTATTTTATAAGGCGACGACGACCTAGAGGTTTTTGTCAGGGGGGGGGGATAATAATAATAATAATACACTACAAAAGCCTCTTTTTATTATTTTCACTACCGAAATAATTTTACTTTTAAACTCAAAAAGTTGACTCATTAATGTTTTATACTTTTCGCCTTAGAAATTACTAAAACAAACAAAACGTGTTTTTGATTTGTTCTGGCTTATTTTGATAAAACAGAATTCCTTCCTATTTGTGACTGTGACAAAATATTTCGTAATCATTTTGTTCTTTTAACTTGCTCACTTATAGGTTATATAGAAATCGTTAAGTGATTTTGAGAACTACTATGCCCAAAAAATAAACATTAAACATTATATCTGCCTTTTATAGTCTCAACTAGTAAATCGATTTTGTTTAAATTTTGTATGTGGGTATGTTTTAGTCACATCACAAGGTGTTAAACAAAAAGGAGTGTCATAAAACATAAACTAATTAAAAAATATATATATATATATATTCAATAACTTGCATCAAGGTTTGGTAAAATTTAGCATCTAAAGACAGAAATAAAAAGTTTTGTTAATCGTGTCCAAAAAAGGCTAGTTTGGAAGTTATTGTTAAAAACGAAAAAATCAACTGTGGAGATGTTATAAAAACCAAAGTTTTTTTTAAATCGGTTCTACAGATTTTGATTAAATGCGATTATTAATGACCCATCTCAATGTGTAAAATCTCAATAAAAATGAAATTATACCGTTTAAGAACAATTTTATATAAACCTTCACAGCCATAATTAAAAACTCAATTTTTAATTTATGCTTAAGTTAGTTGCCAGAAGCGTTGGTATTGTGGGGAATTGACGGTCAATTTATTTTCAGTCAGTATTTGGTTTCGTAGAAGGGTTGGGCTAGGTTAGGTTAGTGAAATGTTTAACATTGTTTCTTTTCTGTTCCATCAGTAATGATTTAATAATTTGATTACTCCTGTTGACAATGTTACATAATTTGATTAATTACAAAATTAGATTAAATAAAGCCCTAACCTAACCTAACCTAACCTAACCTAACCTAACCTAACCTGACCTGACCTTTCCTAACCTAACCTAACCTAACCTAACCTAACCTGAACTATATTATTAAACTTATTCTACAATAAGTTACTAACATTACCAGTGGTAGGAACAATAGAAATCCGAGTTTCAAACCTGTTTGGGATTTTAAACTTCCAAACATTAAAACAAAACAACAAATTAAAATTCAAAGACAGAAGGGCTGCACGAGTTCCACTGATTGGCTCCATAATACTTTTTATTAGAAAAATAACAACATAAAATAATAAGAATAAAATGAGTTCACTTCAAGGACTAATTTTGTAGACACGAGATGCATTTAAGTTTAGAAAAAAAGTATTTTTTAATAAATAAGAAAAAAAGCAATTGGAAAGGAAACTGTAGGCTATGATAGTTATTTCTCGCCAAAAAAATGTCTTAAATCGTTTGTTGAGCTGCAAGGATAGGAAGGAGCTAATAAAACATTTATATTCAACCTGAATATCAAATGACACAAACAGATTTGAAAATTATAGGTTATGTTGAAAATAACATTTTTCCAACACGTAGATGTCATTTATCAAAAACAATGAATATTCACTGCGACAAACTAATATAATATTAATTAATTATAATTAAATAATGAAGCTATAAAACACCTCAATACAGTGAAAACCCCATTTTATAAATCTATTTGCAATAATCCTGTTGAACATACTGCGAAAAATCAACTGTTTATAAAATTGCTAAGTTGGTTGCCATAGTAACGAATATAAATACAATTGAGAATCAAAAACATAACCTTAAAAAATATTCTATATTGAAATCAGCTGTTTATAAATGTTTAAAATTGGTTGCTATAGTAACGAATGTAATTACATTAAGAATCATTAACTTATTAGTAGTCTACAGAGATAAACATTCCTTATTTTTACCTAAGTAGGCCCTAATCGAAATAATTTTTACGGCGTTAGTTTTGGTCCCGATCCATCAAACTACCTAGGCGTGCATAGCGAACACACAAACTAGCTCTTATAAAATGTACAAAGAGATAAAAAGATTTAACAAAGAGTTAATTAAGTGTAATAAATATTATAGTTTAAGGCACAGTTTTTTATCTGTTTCCTAAAAAGTTAGCCTACTAAAATATGTCTCTACTCGATTACCCATGATCTTTAACACTGGACTTTGATTCGTCTTCAGTTTTTGTAAAACATGTAGTCCACAAGAAGTAGGCGTCGCAAAACTTTATTATTTTTCTTTATAATTATGATTTCATCGCTTTTTATTCTATTGATAGCAATTTATATTCAGTGGCGCGCTCTATGATTTGGATTTTGGAAGCTAATGTACGCTTTATACTCAAAGTACGTGACGGTCATATCAAGTCCCGATTTATATTTTAATAATACGTTGGACTTGGTTTTGCCTCCACTGTGCGCCTGTTATCTAGACGGAATTATATTATCTAGGCCTAATCAAAGATGGGAGATATTGTCTTGATTTCTTTCACATATATTTGATTTTCTCACATAATATATAAAGCATGTCAATCGTAACCTATAAAATATATTGTTATTGGGTTAAATACGAGTATAACCTGTGTAGTCATAATGGAAAACTACTTTATGTAGAATTAATAACAAAATGTAGAGCACGAGAAGGTAGACTGACAAGACAGAAGAACATATCGAGTGATTTAAGGTATAGGTTTTAGGTTAGTTTACGAATTGAGGATGGTCTAAGAACAGAAACTGTCCTCTAACTCCAATTAAACCAGTTTTGCTGTTTTTGTGTGCGTGTAGTTTTTAAAAAATTTTTATTTTTTTATAGAGGTTTGGCAAAATGCGTATTTATGCACTCGTCCCTTATGGACTTATGAGTCGGACTCTCCCAAAGGCATACCGACTAAAACCTTCCTCTTTACCAGGCGTTTTCCCCACGCCGGGACCGCTCTCGCATTACTTCGGAGTGGCGTCTGCTTTTAGCCTATCTGTGGCTCCTCTTCTCTCGCTGCTATGGGTCTAGTCAGCCCTCATCCTTCTTGCACCTCAGTACCAATTCAATGTATTCTGCAATTGCCACCCAGCGCTCTCTGCACCTATAGTCACCCAACATCTCTCCAACTATAGTCCCAGTGGCTAGTTCTCCCACCATGTCGCTAATACCTCGTCGTTGTTCTACAAAGCGGTCGAATTTAAAGAACGTATGCTCTGCATCATCCCTTACATTCTCGCACACTCTACAGTTAGTGGATGCTACCTTCCCTATCTTCCGGGAAGACCGGAAGTACCCAAGCCCCGTTAAGAACTGCGTGAGGAAGAAGTTTACTTCACAATGTCTTCGTTTCATCCAATCCTGTAGGTTCGGCACCAGCGCAGCTGGCCATCGACCTCTAGTTTTACAGTTCCATCTCTCCTGCCATCTGATCATGGTATCCTCCCTAGCCCTTCTGCTAGCCTCTTGTCTACCTAGCATTCCTTCAAGATCGTAGATTGCCTTCCGCTCCTGTGTGTGTGTGCATGTGGTAGGTTTCTAATAATGATGGTTGATTTGGGAAATATAAATAAATCTACAATGTGCAAATTATTAGCAAATTAGTGACCGCAATTGCATTGCTGAGTGCAAGAGGACAACGAGGAAGTTTAATATGTCAAAATGGTCACCACAACAATTCCTAGTACTTGGGACGATATACTAGGCGTATTCCAGTCCACTCTCCTGGAAGACTGTCTATTGAAATGTTTAGAAATAATATTTACCCTTAACGAATTTTAAAAATGGGTATCAACAAACAAATTTTGAGTTATTTAACAAATTAAAAAAAAAAAATTGAATGAGATATTTAAATATGCGCATATTGATCAAAATCTGTGTATTTGGCCTGTTTGGGGGACAGATAGACATAATTCCCAAAACTACTTTAATAGGTTGAGAGGGGTTATATTAGCACTTTACCAAATACCATTTTATGGGTTTTATATCCGCTATATTTCATAAACGATATTTCTGTGAAACACTTGACAATGATTTATTTAACTTATCCTATTTCATAACTTTCTCTGCATTAAATATATGCAGTGAAGTGTATTAAGGTTATTGGGAGAAATATCACCACTTAATACACGCAGGTATGGTTATTTTAAAATATCAAATTAAATAAATGTAAGTTTGATCAAGTGAAGCACAGTAGGTAACTCATGCCGGTGCCCCACGGCAGGTACCGGCCATGTCTTAATACTCTGCGCGTCTGTGATGGCGCATGCGTTAGAGTGAGGATACTCTTCGTTCAGCCGCATTCCACGTTTGATAATAGTATAGGACTAAAATAAAACTTGCTACAATCTTGTATAAACTAAGTAAGGTAGTAGTGTAGAATAAGCTAAGTAAGGAATTAAATAGCCTATAAAATTAGCCCTTCATTTAGTATTTGCACAGTTTAAATAAAAACTAATTTAAATATACGAAAAATCCAAACCCATTATAATTTGAACATAGGCCAGCATCTAGTCATCACTAATTAGCAGCAAATGCTTTCAACATGAGCTTATCTTTTATCAAGAGCCTTCAGCGTTTTTCTTTCGTTAATCGTAACTTTAAATAACTTAATAACCCCCATGTTGTGATTCTAAAGTTACATCCCTGTCTTATTATCATGTGGATTGGATGGATGCAGTGGTGGCTAAGCTACAACGCAAAGCCAGGGGATTTGTACAACTGTATTTCTTAGACATGTCATTTGTCTTCATGTTCTTATTTTGACAGTCTGTCTTGTTACTTTTACACAATACAATGTAGTGTCATATGGAAGGGGGGGGGGTGTAGATTTTCGTGAATACATTTGTTTTGTTCTTTTGGGCACCAAAAGTTTGCGTCTGGAAATCTTCCCAAATCTGTTAATGTAACCAAAACTCAAAATTTCCCGAAATTTGAACATTAAATATGGTACTCGACAAACCCGATTAAAAAAAATTATTGCATGACGAACCCGTGAATGAATAATTTGTGCTCTAATAATATTTATTAAAACCTGCCAAACGTTCTAAATAGTTTGATTAAATATCAATCTTCATTGCAATACAGCCTAGGGACTACTTTATATTCAATAGACATACGGGGTCAAACCAGCGAGGTCATTCTACGAATAGTCTTTGCATGTAATTCCATCGTATTTTATACTACTCAGGTTATTTTGTTGGCTTTTTATAAAGCGTTTATATCTATTAATTTCAAATGGAAAACAAAGCAGTTTTGGATAAATGTTTATAGGAACATTTTTCTTTGTTTTAACCCATGTAACCACTTAACGTTTGGCACGACATTTTCTGAACACTCTGTATACATATACAGGGTGCTCAAAAATTCTGCAGAAAACAAACGGGTTCTATACATCAAAGCAAACAAAAAAGTCCTTTGACAATGCGGCCTATCTCGTTCGTCGTTTTGAAATGGTTGCGGTAGTAAATAAAAAATTCCACAAGTAGCCATTAATAACTGAAAAATCAGAAAGTTGTAACTCATGTGATTCTTGAGATAATAATTATTATGTAAAAAATACAGACAGACACCAACGAAGCGAGGTAGGCCATATTGTCAAAGACACTTTTTTGTTTGTTTTGTTGTATACAACCATTTCCCAAATTTTCTGCAGAGAGTTTTTGAACACCCATTATATATTACTGGAATATATTACCAGGAAACCTGCTCATGGAGTTTATTTCTCTAGAGCCTGCCTCCAGATAGAATCAAACTTCCACTATCTTTCTAACGACTAAAAATCTTCTCTTCGACATGCCACCCTTGGCACAGCTGCTCTACCATTTCATCAAAGAGGTTATAGTTTTTCGCCTCCTAGAGCTCTATTATGTAACCACTTGGCTATAAACTCTTTCTAAGTGTAAATCGAATTTCATTCAAATCAGCTGTCAATTTTAGGGAAACGGAGCGAGTGCCATCGCCTTTTTAATGTCATTAAATTTCACTTCAGGATCGATTCCCATGAGAATTCGTTGATAGGAGTAAAAAAAATCAGTATTGCGAAGATTATAGCTTTTAAACGTGTCTGTGAAACGGAGGTAAAATGAAAAGTAGTACTGTAAGAGGTTAGGTTATATTATACGTTAAATTTATTATTGCGATATAGTAATAGTTTAAATAATACTTTCTAATTTAAATGAAACTTAAAAAAATTTAGACTAAACTACGCTACTATTCTGGGAATCCATTGCCTCCCTTCTTATATACCAATGGCACTCGCTCCGCCAAACGGAAAATTACCTGGATTCGCCTTTCAAATTTGGTGTTGGGTGGCACTCGCTCCTCACTCTCAGTTTCATTTGACAATTCTCCTGAACTGTATTTTTTCTTTTACTTACGATTTTACTACGCTGTTGGTCACTAATTTTCACTTTTAACCAAAATTTGAAAGTAATTGGGAAAACAGATTTTTTGAAATTAAATCCTTTATAACAGCTTAATTTACGTTTTTTAAAAAGAAAACCATCTTTGTCTAAATTTTTGGAGAGATGATCAATATTTTGTTTGTATCCTTAGAGGTCATTTTGGAAAATTTGATCAAAATAGTTAAAACCGATTTTGAGAAAATAAGAATATTGTGACATGGCAGTTTTCTCCAAATTATAAGTTACCGAAAAAAGGAATGTATTGCATTTCTAGATGTGACCAAAATATGAAGGAGAAAAAAAAAAATTAATCAAACTCAGTTTATTAATTTGGACTGCACAGACGACAGACCGAAAACATATATATATATATATATATATATATATATATATATTTAAAAAAATTATGGAACCCCAAATCTGATACTTCCGTACAAACTCGGCCTCTTTTTTCATCACATAATATTTTTATACTAAGTATATGCGAGTAAGTAGATAAAAGGGTCAAGCGTCTGCAAAAACCACACGACCTAGGGTCCGTAGGCATATAGGGGCAGTTATTTTTACAGAATTGTAGTCCTTTAAGCGGACTAGATCTAACATATTAATTTATTTGTCAAATAAACATACACATTCGTAATCAGAATAACTTCTAGTATTATTTGATACAACACACATAATATTTCCTAAAATAAAATATTTACTTAATAGTTTTAATAGTTTTTGCCTCTTAACTACCCAAAGGTCATTTTTTGTTACCGTTATATTTTCCAATATGTTGACAATACAAGATAAATTTAAAGTTTGAAATATACAGGATTTATCGTTTTGCCTGTGTAGACTGGTTGCGCCTTATAGACAGACAGACCGATAGGCGCGTGAAATTATAACAGTACTGGTTTTACCTACAGACCGTAAAACGAACCTTGAAATGTTCTCCAAGTCAGAAATGAACCATTTTCTTCCTCTAAAACTTACAACTTCAGTTGGAACCATTCATAACAGATTAGGTTATGTTTTTAAATGAGTAGCCGGTATGTGTTTGAGTGTTGTTGTGCTTGGCAGCATATAACAGAATTGCGCTTTATTTTGACCTAAATTCGTATAAGTGACGTAAACAAGTGCAAACAGTCTATTTATTGTTGAGCTTATGATATTTAACGTCGACACATATTTGCACAACAGATGCATGCACGATTCCTAAACACTTCTCCAGGCTTAAAATGTGTACATTCAGAGCTTAAGAAGACAATACCTAATTTTATTCTTACTTCTTATTACTCAATGCCGATTGTATGATTTTTTCTGTACAGATAAGCGGTTTTGTCAAGGTGAGGATGGACTTGTAATTTTTTAATTAATTTTCAAAGGAAATTTCAGGGAAAACTGTGTCTAATTTGTTATGGAACTATCTTTTTATCACGACCCCTTTGAAAAAATAACAAATTGTTGCAAAGATATATTTAGCAAATAACAATGATGAAAACATTTATTTAAAAAAATGAGAACTACAACATCTGAGATTCTGGAGGCCAAAAGCTACAATTACCTCCAACAAAGCCTCGAAAACATTCTCTCCAGCAACGTGCTTACACCTGAATAAACGACTCCAAATGATGACGTGCAGTGGCTTCGGTGTCTCTTGTTTCGCCATTTAGAGGATCCCCACGTCCTTTCAATAGTCTCAGTGTGAACTCCGGTTGTTGGGTGACAAAATTGTATTTATGGTTGACTTTGAAATGCTCAAAACCTGCCTTCTCGAGTTCTTCTGTCTTGTAAGCTCACCAACTATCTGGGTAGTCGTGGTTCCTTTCTTTATATACTTCATCATTAGAGTATTTACGCTTCGCTCTGGAACTTTAACAAGAAAGCATTCACCAGTCTCACGACAGATACCTCCGAAGATCCATCGTTGAGGTAACACACGGCCACCATTGTTCTTGCGTTTAGTAAACATTGGCTCATCAATTTCTACAGTCATATCTTCGCCTCATCTTTTGCTGTGAACGCTGGCCTAACTGTTCGGGTAAAGGCTTCTTGACTGTATTTGTTCCAATCGACGGGGGTGTTCTTCCTCATAGCTACCTCTTCGGTGTAGAATTTAATTGACGTCAATTCTTTGGACCGGTAATATAAGAAGCGAACAGATGTTTACAAACGACAAGCGGTTACCGACAAGCCAAATGCCTGTATGGATGTTAACTCTCTTCTCGGACACGTTGACGTTGGACTTCCAAAAGATCTCTTGGCCAAAATAGAGCTTCATTTCGTGATTATTCGGGAAAATTCGGTTGATCGGCAAAATACCTTTCTCTTGGAGAAACACGATAACTTTTATAAATAAAAATTATATATATAGGCTACTAGCTGTACCTGACCACGTGTTGCTGTGGCTCTGTCTGGCGGTGTAATTGTAAAAATAAATAACAATTATGTAACTATGATTACATCAACTATTTTTGTAATTATTAATATTAAAAATATTAATACATATCAGTTGTAACAACTATGTAATTAGGATAGGTAAAAATTATCAAATCAATCAATTAATATTTGTAATAGCTGTCTCGACAGACCGGTTACTAGTATTTCGAGTTATTTGACTCAAATTGCTCCGCCTGCGTCTTATAGGCGGCATGAGTCTTGAACTGAGTAAACACACACAAATGTAACCAACCAACCAAACTTAAATCGACGAACTTCTTAAATCGAGGAATAACACGCCCTACTGAGTATCAATATAACCTACATGTAAAATTTGTTTTGACACTTATACAAACAATATCTTAAAGATTTAGATTTACAAATCCTTACATAAATAAATAAACAGCTGATGTTTACAATATTTTAAATTAGTCATCTGATAAAATCCATTATTTTATATTTTTGTAATTTTATGCAATTCCAAAAAAAGGTTATTGTTAATTTAAAAGAAATTTTCAAATATTATTATTTTTTTTCTATAAAAAAGTTTAGAAAGCAGTTCAATTTTGATTTTTTTGCTTGAAAGTATTTTTCGTATCTATGGCCGTTTATACTATTATATTTACTACTTCAAATTGAGTTTAATTCAAATCGGAGAATGATTTGTGTACGTACAGTAACTAGCTTCTGTAAATTGAATTTGTTGGGCGCCATCAAGGTGCTTACGGTGTACAATGTTATACAAACACACTCAAAAGTCGGTTTCCTGTGTCATGGAGGAATTGTTAGATCAAAGGTTCTTACTCATTCAGTAAACAGTTGTTACTCAGGTTTTCTAAACCTCGTAATTGTGTATCAATTTCTTGACGTCGCTTAGGACCTAACGGGCGTCGTAGATGTGTTACATTAGCTTCACTCGTGATAGTGTATCAGACCTATCGGGTCTCGTAACTATAGGAATATATTATTATTTTCTTTAGAGGACATGTTTTAAATTGATTCTTTGCCGATAACTTCGCTATTTGTCTTTTTAGAGAAGTGGGGTTAGTATCATTACATGCAGAATTAAAATAAAAAAATTTGTATTTAATAAAATGTGTTAAAAGTATATACAGAAGAGATATAAAGAAAATAGACTTTAATTAAACATCCATTTTGATATTTTCAATTTAATTTTTCTGAATTTCAATAGGGTGTTATGTGAGCACACTACAGTCCCGTATACTAAATTTCATGTTCCTATCATTATTTGTCTTGCCGCTATCATGCTTAACTTATGTACAACGGCTAGTTGAAAATCACTTTTTCGGTTTTTTGAGTCTGGGAAACGTGATATGTCGAAAACGGAGGTTTTACAACTTAACCTAACCTAACCTAACCTAACCAAATCTAACCTAACCTAACCAAACTCACCTTATACTTTTTATACTGTGAAAATCTTACACAAATCTTATTCGTGAAAATCCTTGTTTCTATATTTCATAATGTTGACGCGTTTGTCCGTAAGTCCTTAACAAACACAAACAAAAATACAGACAAAATGCCAAATGGAGAAGTTAAAAAAGAACCCACTTTGCTCGGTTACCAAGAAGCCTCATAAAACGTGGGTTCCAGAATGTCTCTTGGTGTACGTGAAATGAGAACTGTGTCTACATTATTATCACAGGCTTTCCTACTGGTTGATAAAATATTTCGTGTAAAATAGTTGGTAGCGTACTAATTAATTGTGTGTCAGTTCAGTTAATTGTTCATTGAAGCTGTCTGTTACTGCGGTGGTAATTTCACGTCCTTTGCGTCTACCTTAGGGCATTTCCAAATTAGTAATTTACCTTTGTCCAAACTATCAGAATACTTTCACTCAACGAATAATCACAGTTTACAAAACTAGTAAAAACATTAAAAAAAAGGTTAATTATGGTCATAAATTTGCTGTTTTTGCTTTATACACGCCCTTAGGAAAAATGGAATTTGAGAGAGAGAGAGAGAGAGAGAGAGAGAGAGAGAGAGAGAGAGAGAGAGAGAGAGAGAGAGAGGAATAAAATAAGATTTTCAATGTTTAAATCGAGCATCTTTGTTTTTTTGACAATTTTTCCTGAAACATAATATTATATTACTTGTTATTTACCACACGGGTTCGGATCATTAATCTTCATACTTCATTAAAATTCGAAAGAAATCGGTTTAACCGATTTTGAGAAATTACTTATTTTGTAAGTCTCATGGCCGATTTTCGGGTTTTTACCGATAACTCACGAAACTTTATTTTTGAAAAGATGGCAACTAATAGGCCTACATTTTGTTTGTCTTTAATTGTCAAGAATGAACCCGATCGATAGTGCTGCTTTTTCGGGCGTATTCATGACTAGTTTGAAATTTACGATACTGAACATTTTCATTAGCGATGTTGATACTAGGGTGAAATAGACAATCGGTTTCAAATGATTTCAATATTCGTATTATTATTTCGAAATCGAGTATCTGCGCAGAATGATTTTACGCAACGGATTCAACCTCATCTTTACCAATCAGTGAATTACTAACGATTATTATATCGTCTCCTTGTTCCTAGTTACGAATATTTTGTCCGAATATTTTATTTCGAATCCGAGGATTTTAATAATCTAAACATTCCGAGGATTTTTATTCGAACTCACATATCACTAATTTTCATCTTGTCTACATTATTATAAAGTCTTAGGTTAGGTTAGGGTGTTCTATTATTTATTAAATATTTGTATAATTTGGAGGAGGGGGGGAATTTCAAATAGGCGGCAGTTGAATCGGTTTTAGCATAGAAGAAATTAGAATAAGAAAGTCAAAGCCCATGTTAAACAGCGTGATACAAGGGCGATCGGCCCCTAGGAGCGCCACTAGTTGTTTTGTAGAAGTTCTTGTTTTCAAGTAGTTTCGGTTACTGCCACCGTGCCACCCCGGCGCTGTATCTCCACAGCCAGCCCTGTCAAGCCCACCCCACCCCCGTCAGCATGGCAGCGATGCTACTAGCGCTTTCTGATGTCCAGTAACCAAACTAAGGATATTTTAGCGATCGAGGCCATCACGCTGGAGCCTATACCTGTGACTTTCTTATTATAATTCCTTCTTCTATGGTTTTAGGCAGTTTTTTTCTTACCTAGATTTTACATAAGTCTATAGTCGTGTATTTTTTTTATAGCATAGATATATCCTTATAATATACCAAGGTCAGAGACTGCTCTTCATCATATAATAAAAGAAATCCATGTCTTATGACGTGACTAAATCAGTTTATGGCGAGTATTTTAATAATTATGTTGGTAATTTAATGATTAAACTACTAACGTATTCAAGTGACTTTATTAAAGTAGACAATCGTCTATATTTATTTTTATGTCCGTATGTCTATTCTTTTCCTTACACAGTATACGAAGATAGGGCAAGTTTAGTTAATAGTCAGAAATTTCGACCTCCAGTTTTAACATCTGAAAAAGTGATTTTTGACATAACGCCAGTTCATGGTCGTTTGTTATCTGTACGTAAGCACGTTAGCGTCCACAAAAATAGGAACGAGAAATTCGGTACAGGGGATTATAGTGTGAGATGTACGTAGAATCCTTATGAAATTCAAATATTGAAATGAATATTTCAAAATGATGACCTTTTTGAACAGTGTTCATTTAGCTGCTTCACAAATGTATAGTTACGGACGAGACTCTATAAAGAGCAAAGCCACACATCTACGTGGCTCATTAGGGCCTAACCGATTTAAAAAAAAATAGTCATATACACAATAATCAGAATTAGAAAACTTGTTACAACTGTTTTAAACTAACCCTCTATACTACGTATGAAACTTTGATCTACCAATTACAATTTAATATTTTCTTCAAGTGTTAACTTTTTGGCATTACATTTAGAGTGTCTGTTTGTACTACATGTATGATAGGGTTGGGTAAGTAGAATGATGCATCAACTTGTTTTATTTTTTGTAAAGCTGTCACAAACCACATTGGAACGCAAAATAATAATCTATATAGATCCAAAATTGTTTCCAATATTACTTTGTAAGAACGGGGAATATATAAAAAAAGACAAAAACAACTTCTTTATCATTCACTTTTTCCGCATTTATTTTTCTTAAGTTTGGTTCTCTTCTGTTTAGGGTAAATGAGAATTTGATTTAAATCGACTTTTTAAATGTCGATCAAGGTCATTTTAGTTTTTTGGCAATTTTTTTGTACTGTAATTTTCTTTTGCTTGCGCTTTTATACACTAGTTTGTGTAATTAATATTCATATTTTATCAAAATTAACGAAATCTTTAGTTTAGATTGTGAGAAAATAGTGTTGTTTAACTTCTCCTCATGTTCATTAAAAATAAAACTTATCAATATATTTTGAACGGTATTTTTGAAGAGGCGACCAGTTTGTATTGTTTGGGTCCTTCGAGGGTAATTTGTTCAAAAATTGATCAAAATAATTTCAGTCGATTGTGAAAAAAATCGTAATTGTGTGTTTTATTTTTACAACAGTTACCCTCAATTTTGAGATACCGTAAAAACCCTCAATATAATATATAAAATGTCCCATTTGTGCTTTTGGAAACTCAACATCGATTTTTTAAATCATTAATTTAATACTAATTAAAAATAGTGAAATAAAAAATTATGTATTTGGCACATCGGTAAAATATAAAAAAACCCAATATATAATGTCACTCAAGTTTTGTCCAATCAGAACTTCTCTCCTGTGCACAAAAGCTGAATCCATTGATCGAAAAACAACGATCAAAGTTTAAATCAGACTATTTCATAGTCACCATTCAGCACCGCAAACAATGCTGCCAACTCATTTCTATTTATAAATTTGAAGTCTTGCCAACCTGCTAAATGCACGTGGCTAAAACAAAAAGTTGAATGACATATATTCTTTGTTTGTTTACCTTTTCTCAAATCACGTTTTATTACTCTCGGAAAGCTGCAGTAATTAAAATTAAATTAAGTTGTAACTATTGTCTCTTAAAATACGTAACGAGAGATTTTAATTAATTTAATTAATATTGGAGAATTATTGTTATAACTGACCACCCACACATCACTTTACATAGGCAAATAGTGAACTGCCTTTTGGGATTATAAGAATTCCTTCTCGAATCAATGGTGATCTACAATGTATTTTACATTATAATACAAACAAACACACGTAAAGACTTGAAACACACTGGGGTGTTGTGAGGAACCTGTAGAGAACGCCTGACCTTGAAACTGCTATGGTCTGCTGCTTGCGTGATTACTGTGCGAAGGGGTTTATAACTTATGACACTCGTAGTATGCAAGTTGAAAACATTTTAACTCTAAATAACAATTAAAATAGCAAAATATTAGAATGATGGTTGTTCAATCTAACCACCCACACAGCCCTTTACGTAGGCACATAGTGAACTGCCTTTTGGGATTATAAGAATTCCTTCTTAAATCAATCACCACGTCAGTATTAAGCTTGTAAGAAAAACATATCCTTCAAATAGGCCACTAAAAATAAATCACCAACAGTAAAATCTGGCTATCGTGGTGTACAGTCTTGAATCACTACACAGTTCAATATTTAATAAAAGTTTAACAGGTATTTCATAGCGTAGGAACCATCTTGCTGAAAAACAACAGAACTCATTTATGCAAATTCCATATTGCGCAGTGTAATGATTATGTATTAGTATTAAATTTGGTTACGATAAGGAATGTGTGTAATGAGTTAATAGATAGTCAGCCACAGTTTGGCGCAAAACGCCTCTTTCTGTAATGTTAAAATAAATTGCGGGAAATATGTAGCTAACATCCTTACTTGATTTGTGTAAATATTTGATTTCAAGACATTCATTGTTCTGTAACTTTACCGTAAAGAAAATTTAAATTACTGAAACTCGTCTATAGAAAACTAGTTATTCGAACAAAGTGTATTTAGCAAAATGCCAAGATCCGAATTGCCCTGCTGGAGTTGACATTGACAAGCCAATACTGCTCTACCTTGAATCTACCTTCATTTCCTTTTATCAAAAGATTTAAAACAATCACCAAACAGCTGCCACTTTATCTTTATTTTAATTTCAGTTCTCTTTTTACAATTTACCTTGGGCAACTTGAAGTCTATAAAGTGCAGATGTTGGCACACTTGATTGACAGACCGGAAATAAACTGTACTTTCTGATAGGAAATAAATTTCAGGGTTTTCTGCTATTAACTCATAATGCATGTAGGAAAAAACCGTTTTAGCAGGTTTTTATTGCGAAATAAATTCTATAAATTGCAATGTCATTTAAAAAAAAACTCTGACATGAAAGAACGCTCATTTATACTTTAATAGAAACGTCACCCCTAGTTGTGACTATTATTTTACTTTATAAAATAAACAAACAGTTAAAAAAAAAAAGTAAATACAAAATTTACAGGCTTTACCTCAAAGAATCCTTAATATTTATATAATTTATTTGCTGTAATTGTTTTTCATGTTGTTAAGTTCTTTGATTATTACTTGTTTTTTTTTTATACATGACTATAAATAGAAATTTCTGTATATGTAAATAATTAAATAAATAATCAAATTCTAAATATTAATTTGAGAAGCAATTTATCGGAGAAACAGTATCAATGCTACGTATTAAAAGTAAGAACGCCTTGAGTTGTTGTGTAGGACATCGAAATATATCCTCACTGAATCTTTACGGTATATTATCCAATGATTGGTTATAGAGTGACTTAAACATATGATATTGAGGATGTAGTTTTCCGTTTTAGCCTCTCAGTACGATAACAATTGACAAGCGAGCAGGTAGTTAAATTTAATTGTTATTTTGTAGCACAGCCATGTTTGTTTAATAGTTATTATACATTATCTTATGGGTCATTAATAAATCTCTATAATAGTGATTATAAGCACAGTTAAATCAATATGGATGCTGTTAATTTTAGTATAAAAAATAATTGTAAGTGTACAGTAAAGAACAGTTCAAAAAACTATTTATAGTTTACAGTGATTCGCTAAAATTTATATTTTCATCATTCATTTTCATTTAGATGTATTATTGTTTGCTATTATGTACAAGGGTTTGGGTTATGAATCTTCACATTTCAAACTTATTTTAAATGAAATCGGTAAAACAGTGTTTGAGAAATTACACCTTTAAACTCCCTGGACGATATTTTGGTTTTAGCAACAAATCTGAACCGGCAATTTTGGAGAAAACGATTTGAACGGCGACGAAAACGATTTGTTTGGAATAGCAGCCTCATTTGAGCAAAATTTGATCAAAGTTGTAATTTCGTGTTCTTTTGTCGCAACTATTGTCAAATTTATAAGTTTCGAAAAAAGTTCTGAGATATAGTCAAAATATACCTATATAATAAATGTGATTAAAACCTATAGACTACACTTTTTTGTGGGTATAAAGCACATAACAGGACAGATCCTATAGAGGCCTACAGTAATTAATTCCAAAGAGCACTTTTTATACCCTCAAAACGGATATAACCGTTTAAAATATGAAAAATCAAATTTTGACCCAACACTTAACTTTCTGTATATTTTCTGTATCTAAAAAAGTAATTAATTTCAATAAATTTACCTTTACACATTATGAAATAATTAAAATATTAATTAATGTAAGTCATAATTTAATTTTTTTTAAATATTAAACAAAAACCACTGATTAATACCTATTCATCTCCCCCCCCCCCAAAAAAAAACTAGAAACAATTTTCATCAAAATCAGTTTATTATTTTTTTAACAGTTAAACAGTTATAGGTAATTTTATTGTTCAGCATAAAAAAAAAAAAAATTGAAATTCTGTTTCATCAAAATCCGTACAGAATAAGAAAATTAAATTTTTCGGTAGTCCTAGTATCATTTCACAAGACGTTGTACAGATTGCCTATCTACAAATATATGAGGTCAAAGTGGACAAAAAAGCGGATGTACAAAAGATATTTATTTTCTTTTACATCACGTATTGCTGATTGTTTCATAAAATATTTGCTTCACTAATTGACAAGTCTTGACAATTAAACATTCATAATCTTTCTGCTACTGGACTTTGTTCTTACAGGTGTGTTTTTCACCATCTGATAACGTTGTAATTGTTGGGTTATCCCGAAAGACAAACTTACCTATCACCCACGTCCGTCCCAGTTCATGACACAAGTTAGCTTCTTCTGAAAACAATTTTATTATTTTAAATCTGTATAATAATTATTCTTAATTAGCAATTTACCTGATAATTGTGATCTAAAAATCATATTGATCGGACCACTAATGGCTTAGGTTCAACCCTATCCATAGTCCGGGTATCATTCAGTCTTTCATTGGTTTTTCACGAGCGCGAAATAATTCTGTACTTTTTTTTACCTGTAATTGGTGCCGGTAATGGCGGGAAACGGTGCGATTGGAAGTCAAGGAACAGCCAGGCTTGGGTTAGGTTAGGTTTTTCATTGTATTTACAATATTTAATAACAAACTAGGCCTACCGTTCAGCATTGAACAATATGGTTAAGGAAGGTTTAAGGTAGCTCTTGACCAACCTTACAGGTTAAATGGTTAACGAAATTTTTAGCAATTTCTTTCTTTAATGTAGGAAATACTAAAGGTACGTTAAATTGGAAGATTGTTAATGGAGTCCTAAGAAGCAGCTTAAGGAGACCTTAAACAAAGGAAATTCTAAGGTACGTTAATACAACAGGCCGTAATCTTTGCCCACATAGATGCATACTTTTAATAAACCTTTCAAAGGGAAGTCTATCACGGACGCTGTATGAGCAGTAATGGAACAAGTTCAGAACTCGACATCCAAATATGCTGCGGACATTAGCGGAGCCTCTGATAGTGCGTGGTGGCCAGCCATATTGAAGAGTATTGCGGAACAGAAGGTACCGAGGAATTTGTATAGAATTATATCTTCATATCTGAGTGAGAGAAAAACGGAAATAGTGACAATGGAATGGAGGGTGGAAAAGCATATAAGCAGAGGATGCACCCAGAGATCGATGCTGGGATCAGTACTTTGGAATGTGATGTTTGACGGACTCTTGCGACTTGAGATGACGGAGGGAACCAGTGTGACTGCATTTGCTAATGACGTGGCATATGACGTCGAAGGGCAATCTAGGAAATAACTGGAGGACAGGTGTAACTTCGTGCTGAGAAAGGCAAATCACCTCAAGTACTTAGGAATATGGATAGAGAGAGGACTTTTCTTTACAAATCATTCACAAGAGATCGGTAGTAGCGCAAAAAGGCTATTTCTAAAAATTAGAAGAATAGTTGGAAGAGATTAGGGAATAAGAGGAAAAGCACTAATAGTGATATAAAGAGGAGTACTTGAGAGTATGCTCACGTATACAGCAGGGGCATGGGAATACAGAGCACCCAAGGTAGTGGTAAAGAGAAAGCTGTTATAGACCCAGAGAATTGGTGTACTAGCGGTGACAGGGGCATACTCCACGACATCAGAAGATGCGTTGGAGATGATTGTGGGCGTGATTCCGATGGATCTGCTGGTGAGAGTGAGGTACATCAAGTATAGGAAGGATAGAGAGTTACCGGTGAGAGAGGTGGAGTTTCAGATTGGGCTACAGAATCAGACAAGATATAGGAGAAGGAAGAAGCTGAGAGAACTGGTGAAAGTGGAACGGCAGGAAAGATGGAGCACATCAGAAAAAGAAAGAAGCACATACAAATGGATACCTAGGATAGAATCCAGAATGAGAAATGTGTGGATGAACAGGATGGACTGAATAGCAGTAACTTCATTCGGACATGGACCGTTTAAGGAGTTTGGCCTGGTTGAGTGTGGAGGATGTATTTGTGGAGAGCAGATGGAGATATCAGAGCACTAGCTCTGGGAATGTACATTTGTTTGAGGACCTAAGGAGGGAAGACACGAGCGTAATGGGGGAGAGGTGTGGATAGAAGATTATGAGAGTTATGAGACATTTATAATACACGGATGTAAGTAGTGAATAAGGAAAATAGAGGATGGGTTTACCCTCCTGATAAGGTAGAGAGAAATGAGTCAGGTATTAAATCATAGGATAAGTCCAAAAGGACTTTGGTATATGAAAAGATATAGTGTGCGACTCAATGGAAAATAAACCTTTCGTATACATTATTAATGGACGTTTTAGCATTCAGTAGCGTCTGCTTCAAATCAGATACCACAGATCAATTATTGCAAAGATTGCGCAGAAATACATTAAAAACATTTTATAGTCAAAATGTAAAAACTAAGTAAACATTGTAAGTATGACGTAAAGCTTGTGCGACCAATTACATGCCAGGTGTGATAATCTGCTGTGAATACCTTCAACAAACACTACGCTTTGCTGTGGTTTGCTCATTTTTACTGAAAGAGGAAGCTTTGTAACTAAAACTCGGTACAGAGCTAATACCCTGAATAGTTAGGATACAAATTCGTTTCATGAAGGTTGTGAACCATTGACAACTTCAACGTAAATTCACATATGCTTCAAGGACTTCAAGAAGAAACTTTCAAAAACTCCTTTCAATAAACTGCCATTTTGAAATTTGGAGAACTTTATTTATCTACCGAGCATTTTTGGGGATACAGCGCGCTCCAGAGTAATAAAATTTAAGATTTCGGACATAAAATCGTTTAACATAAAATATAATTCGAACTGCTTTCTAAAATCTTTACGTCTGAGAAATTTTTACCTGACCAACAAATTCAATTTTTCTTTTACTACTTTTTTTTTATATTTACATTTATTAAAACTTTTTCTCGTTACATAAGGTTGAAAAAATAACAATAAATAATTATTCTTTAGCGATACCGAAATTCAAAAAATAGAAGATCAAACATGCATAACATGAAAATCACCCAATTAAACATATTCATAATCACCGACCAAAAACATAACACATTTCATAAAACCCATACCACAGTAGATATAAATATCATTCATATTTTGTATTTCCATATAATATAATTTCTGCAACTTGAACAGTGATAGAGTTCACATTATATGTAATGAGTTTGAAAAAAGGCGGAAAAAACATTAAGTAAAAGAGAGAAAGAAGAACTAGCACTTGGGAGGAGAAGGAAATCATTATAGGAGAAAATAAAAGAAAGGTTTTAGCAATTAATTATATTAAAAGTATCCAAACAGGCAGCATCACATTTTAGACCCAGGAAGAAGATTAAGTGTTTTGAATAAAAGTATAGTGATAAAAAGAGCTAAGTCAGTTGAGGGTGCACCCAGTAGACAGCTTGACCTTGAAGAAACCAATAGAGACTGTACGAGTTTGCCAACTCGTTTCGCGTTACAGTGGGTACTGAGAGTTGCTGCAGTTATATTAATTTAAGAGGAAAATCATATATACTGCATTTAAATTTATTTTGCATCACAGTTGCAAAGAGTATGATTCAATAAAAATAATACATCCGTATCTGTTTTCCTTCCTTGTAAAGGAATCATCAGAAATATCTCGATGAAAACAATATTTTTTCCAATAAATAAATGTAATACAAATGTTTCTCCTTAAATTCCAATTTCAAATAAAAAGTAATATTTATTGTTGTGTAGATTTTATCTATTATGACAGGGGAAATAATTATGATCGATAAAGAAAAAAAAAAGTTTAAACATTATTAAGTTGCTACCGATGACATTAATGTAACAAACTAAACATGTTTAAATTATTAAAACAAAAAAACTATGCAAATATAATAAAACTACTTATTTACGCAACTCTATTAGCATTGAAAGACGTGGAGCCTTGCTCGGGTGTTAATCCTTCTGCAAGGAGCTGCTAGAATTGACAACCGCGCGTTACTCTTGCTCTTCCATTGGTTATTACCCAACGGACTTGATTCGTAACGCATAGTATAATAAATAACATTCTACTCAGAACCATTGGTGAGTGTAAATACAATTTCATTTATCATTTCAAGCATTGATTCAACATTCTGAATTCAAATTTCAGGTCAAATTCATCCAAGCAAAATTGACCAACCAAAAATTACAACTCATTACAGGGCATAAAGACGAAAGAACTTTAACTAAAATAAACAATAACACAGCAAATATCTTCTTTTTGTTTAAACAAATCCATCATCAATTTTGTTACATATTCATCCATTACTTATCAACTTCCATCACACACCTTTCCTTAGTTTTAAGATATCAAATATCCTAATTGTTTATATTCAGTTTTTTAGTTTTAATCCTATTTGTTTTTAGGGGTTGCCTCTATAGTCCAAATCAAAAAGCAATTAAAGGATCAGTAGGTACTAATACCGTACTGAACTTGAAAACTATAAAAGACCTAATACCCTAATGTCTGTTGGTTTGATTTTCAGGTAAATAATGTTAGTCCCTGCTGAACAATGTAGATAAATGTAGTCAATAGTGTGCACACGCTGTGTTATTGTGTGCGTGTACACGTGTTATGTTGTACTATAATTATAGTATTTATTTTAATGTAATAATGACCTCAACAGAGCGACAATCTGAAGATAGACCGAGTTCCGAAACGCGTCATGTAAAGTAAGTAAAATACTTAAATTACAAAAATCACACAGACGGACATAATTATTCTTTTATTCATTGGTGACTTGGATACAAACACAATGAGTTTTAAAATGTACCAAAGTGTTGTAAGAACATAACTCTAGAATTGTATTGTTATATTCGCAAACAAAATATCCTGAGGCATTCAGAGTTTTTGAACAACCCACATATATGTTTAAAGTAAGCTACAAAATTTTCAAAATATTTTTTATGCAAACAAAATGGCGACTGTTTAAAATAAAACACAGGTTTTGTGCTAGTAGATTATCTTATTAACTATGAATGGAACTAAGTACTAAGGTGAATTAAATCAACAATTGATTCCAGACATGGGTCTTGTATCTTCCACATTTGTTGAACAATGAAGTTCCTGGTCGATGGAATAGGAGAGGAAGTAAATTTCCATTCTGGAGGAGAATAATAGTTTACGTTACAGTATACAGAGTGTTCAAAATATATAGTGTCAAATTTTAAGTAATGGTTATATGGATCAAAATAAATAAATAAATTTCTTATAAACATACGCCCGGAAATGGTTCGTTTCCATCTGTCGGCCATTTTGCGTTTTTGAAAAATTATTTTAGCTTTTGAAATTATCAAGATTTCAAGTCGAGATTTGGTACACATTTTTCATGCTAAATTTTATCAGTGTACCAAAACTTTACCTTATAAATTGTCGAAATGGTGGTTAAAATTTTTATTGTATTGTTGAATATCTCCACTAACTTAACAAAAAAATGTAATAAACTGCCATTTTTAAAATTTATGAGATAAAGTTTTGATTCTTGGTATACTGGGTAAACCGTTGTATAAAAATCTGTTTACCAAATTTCGACTATCTAATAATTTCAAAAGCTATCATAATTAAAAAAAAAAATAAAAAAAAAACCCAAAATGATAGATAGATGGAAAACTAATCGTCTCCAGAACTTTGTTTATGGGAACTTTTTTCTATATTTTGATCCATATAACCATCACTTACAGTTTGGCACGAAATTTTCTAAACACTTTGTATATATTTCTTTCATTAAACTACAAAATTAAGCAATTTGTAATGAAACAATTAGAAGAAGAGTTTAATAAATATGCGGCTGCTATATCAATCAATTTATAGATTGGGACTCTATTATACCTTAGTAATCATGTGGTTATTGCAGAGATTGCAAATAGTAACAGCTTAACAACTTTATGTAAAAAGTAGTCAGCAATTCACACGGTATGTTCAAAAAGATTATAAGTGCGTAATTTTAGTTTTATTGGAAATAAAATAAATGCATTTCCAAAAAAGACATTCATTTTTAGTAAATACTGTATGTAGTACCTTCAATTGAAGTTTTCATAGTCTGGTTTTTCATTTTTAATACATAACTTAATTCTTTTACACGTGGTTCATACACTGTGTATCTCACAAAGAGGGTGTGAATATTGAATAAATGTGCCTCACATAAGTGAAATTTTACAAAGTTTAAACTTACAGTTATAAATTCATAGATATATGAAAGTGCATCCCTCAAGTTTCAACTTTAAGTTTAACCAAAACAAAATGAGGTAAAATACTATGTAGATCACGAATCTTGCTGATTGTGAAATTAATTTTTGGATTAACAAAAATTCGTCTATCTCAAATTATTGTAGACCTTGTATGTGAATGGGAAATGAGTTGTGAACGAGGGAAAGATGCGTAAATGGTGTAAACGGTTTAATAAAGGAAGAACCAATGTTCGTGATGAGCCACGATCTGGAATGTCTATGGATGCCTTCCTTCAAGGATCTAAAACTGTAATTTATGACACTGTTACTGTTAAACAAGAAGATTGATTTCCAGTGTGCTACAAGAATATTTACAGAGGATGACAAGAAAAAGTGCACTGTCGCTGCAGAATTTAATGATAAACTTCTACCATGTGATTAAATCTTCATGAATATTACTGAAACAAAGAAAGGTTTATTTTGTATTTCTTTTTGAAATTTTGTTTATTAAACACATTTCTTTGATTTATAACAAAATTATAATAAAAAGTACCTTATTTTATCGTAAGATACATTGTAAAGTTAGGCTTAAATACTTGTAAAAATTTTATATATTTTAAGAAAAACCAGTATTAATCTCTCTTTAAACAATACTAATATGCACTTTTATCCATTAAAGGTGTAATTTTACATGCATTTACTCAATTTAATTCGTAAAATCTGGAGAAATAATTAGTTCTTGTTTAACTACTGTATCTATGCAGTAGGCATTTATAGATTTAAGGAAAACTGGCAGCAGACTACACAGTAACAAGCTGCCAAGCTATAGGAAATGATTAGAGAGTCACAATATAAAGACAAAATTAAGAATAAAATTTTGTCTGAAAACACTGTTTTCCAGATATCCGAGATATTATTATTTTTTCAAACAAAAAATATAACTTTGGAAATAGAAAAAGTGTTGAGTTTAGATTTGGTATAGGCCTATGTATTTTGTATGTTACATTTTATAAGTGTACACAAAATCAAGAATTTGTTTTGTAAGTTTTCAAAATGGCGGCCGATTAAAATATTTAAAATTGAATATCTTGAAAACTATTAATTTTACAAAATATTCACAAACAAAAAGTTTCTTTTTGTATCTAGTGTATTTTTTGTAAAGTTAATATTTTTCGAGATATTCAATATTTTAGACGTCCGCCATTTTGAAACGTAACATAAAAAATGCGTTTACTAAATCTGAACTTAATATTTAGTTTATTTCTAAAGTTATAATATTTGCGTGAAAAAATAAAATGCCGGATATATAGAAAACTAGTGATTAAAAGAAAATTTATTCCTATAATTTTAAGTATCCCGACCTACAGAATTTACCTAAGTTTGGCAGTTTACTTGCGGGACACCCTGTATATGACCATGTAGTGCTTTACAATTATGAACATTGTTGACCTTTTTCTTATACTCTTTCTACAAACATTTGAAGAAAAAACGTTCTTGCCAAGTACGTCTGCACTCTTGTTTGAAGTATAGAATGTAGCATTTCTTATACAAGTGCTCAATGAGAAAATTCTATTTTTAAGACGTATATTTGAAGCAACGTTATTACTAACTTAGCCTTTGTGGAAAAAAAAACGCTGTTGGGTATTCATGGACTAAAGTGATATAATAATGAAGGGGGGGGGGACGTGGGGTCAAAGGGAATTTTAGAAAAGTATAAAAATAACATCTTTGTACAACATATTTAACGTAGAAACAGTATTTCAACCCTAATTTCTTTTAGTTTCTCAATTCAAAAGACAGCCTATGACGTGAAATTGACTCTACTAAACCCAATAAGCGAATGATAAACTGGTAGTCACAAATTTCATATTGAAGTATTTCTTTGAACTAATTAAACCACGTAACATTTGAGTAAACTGTTAAAATTCTCAATAGGTCCTTTGTTTTAAATATTTTCTGGAAATGTGTTAAACAACTTTATTGCGGAGTAATAAAACCTACGTTCACAAAATGTAAGTCTGTGTAAGACTATAAATTGAAAAACATTTATAATGGATTATTCGTGGTAATGTTGATTAATTACAAAAAATATACTCTGCAGTTAAAAAAATTTTAAATTTCATAAATGTAAATACAAAGGAAAGTTAAAACTATTACGTTGTCACTGAGTTCGGGACTAGAAGTTGAAGGTACCTACTTGATTAGCTGTTTTTCATACAACAGTGAACAGCTGACCGGAACTTGGTCTGTAGCTATGTTGAGCAGACCACATTAGAAAAATGAGAAGTCCGACTGTCCAGGCAACCAGTCCTACTATGTAGTGCGGGTTTATCAGGAGGTCCATCCCTAAAACGGACACGTTAATTTATTTTAGAACGTTAACGAGACGAGTTTCAGAATGTGCAACGCCCAACTCAACTCTGTTCTAAATTAGTGTTATTGTTGTGTGAGTGTTTATTTAGTAATTCCCTAATGTAATATTAATTAAATTAATATCTTCTAAACTGGGTACCCTATAGTGCATGGGCAGACATGGGGTAACGAATAAGATATCAAAATGGGCTTCGGTATTATCCAGTATCGCTTTTCTAAATGTAGACCCTAGCTTAGCCCCCAAAATGTAACGATGTCCTTTACAAACCAAAAAAGAGGTAAACAAAATTACGATTGATCATAATTTAGGTGGAACATTGAGCGTTCTTTTTTTGCAACAGAAATTATCCTTCAGTTTAATCAACACGTCTGTACAGTTTAGATTCTGCTTATTACTAGAAGAAGGAAATGTATACAGGGGATGTAATCTTACGGTAATTTATATATAGGGTGGAATTTAAATCACCTCCTTTTCCTACTATTTCCCTAAGATTTATCTCAGATTGTTTTTTATCCATAATTCATTATAGAAGTAAAGACACTTAATTTTCAGACATTTGAGATTCCGCCCTCTAATTTGGAGGATCAAGTTAAAAATTTGAACTAATAGGTGAGTCAGTCATTTTACTCTAAAACGATAGCCCGAATAGAACTTTATTGATACAATAACTCATTTTCTATTCTAGTAGCACATTGTTTTTTTATAAAAGGGTACAATCATTAGAACTCATATAAAGGGTTTCTTTCATGTTAATTCTTGATGAAATTTACAGAGTTGTATTAAACCATTTTTAGAGTCTGTGTATAAAACCAAAGACCTTTCTAATTCATGCGCATGTCTGTCCATCTGTCTGACGATAAACCTTTACATTAAAAACTTTATTTATATTCTTTGTATTGTCCACACATATATGAAAAATATAGCGGTAAAAAAAAAAATGACCTTGGGGTAGTTAAGGGACCAAAAAATAACGATTTCAAAAATTTAATTATTGGAAATATTATTTTTGTGGTATCAAATAAATCTTGAAATTATTATGATTACGGATATTTAAAAATTCGTATGGTTTTAGCACGCGCTTGACCATTTTATTGTTTCCTATTATTTTGCACTAATACTGGTGTTATTCGTGAAACACAATTTTTGAAAGTTAGTATATATATATATATATATATATATATATATTGATTAAGTATCTTGAAACATTATGGTAGGATTAAAAAATGTTTCACATAAAAGGTTGTCATTTTAAAATAAGAATAACAATGTATAAAAATAAGAGGTATTTAAAAAAATGATTTGACCTTGAAAATATAGAAAAGAAAGAATTAATGTCATCTGTTTTCTCTTGCCACCAATTAGTTTTCACTTAAAACAAGTTTTTTTAAAAGGTTGATTTTTGAGGTGTCACTTGTCTAAATTAAATAACACACTCATTATACAGAGTGAGTCATGTATGTGCAATATTTTATTTGAAGTTTTTTAGTTTTCCATGTGTCGCTTTGTTTTTGTTATCCCTAAACAAATTTATAATTTTGGAAATATTGAGTTCAGATTTGCTATACGCATTTTGTGTGTAACTTTTGACCAGTATAACAAAATTCAAGACTATTTCTTGTACATTTTCAAAATGGCTACTATTTAAAACTTTTGATGTCTAACTTCTCGAAAACTGTTGATTTTACAAAAAAAAAAAAAAAAATTACAGAAGATAAAATTTAATGCCTTATTAATGAACAAGATATCAATATTTTTTATTATAGGTCAAAGAATAATCAACATAAGTTTCTTACTTATTGATTAGAACACCATAAAGTACACGTTACACTAGTTAATCCTTATTATTGTGTGAATTACATCTTGAATTAAGGAACACATTGTATAGGGTTGAAATTTTTGTCAGGTACAAAGAAAAAATTGTCTGGTTTAAAATAATATGTTAGTTATGTACTACTCTTGGCCTATAGAACAAATATTGATTTAATACAATTATCATAGTATATTTTGAATTTTGAGAATTATTTCCTCCCAAATATTTCTTCTAATATAGTACAATTCTTCCTTTATTCATAAGGGGCATAATATTTATTTCTTCATATAAGAAATAAATTGAATTAAGAACATCTGGGTCTTATAGTCAATTATCAAGAAATAGTCTTTTCATATAATCTTGTTTCTAAAAATAATTATATCACAATCATCATTAAAAAGGCAATTAATTTTGTCTCTTATAATTTTTTGTAAATTCATCAATTTTTATATTAAAATTTTAATCGGCTCCCAATTTGAAAAATGTACAAACTTCTTGCTTTTGGTATAGGCCTAAAACTAAAATGTTACATAAAAAATTATCTCATGGATTTAAAAAATTATAAATTAGTTTAAAAACAAAACACAAACAGTCGACAAACGAAACCTTGAACCCATCATTAAAATATTATCCTATCATTATATGCCAGGAAACGCTTAATTTTCATCTGTCGGCCATTTTGTGGAAAAATAATTATAGTTTTTGAAATTATTACGATTTCCAGTCGAAATTTCGTATACAGATTTTTATTACTATATCATGAATCTAAACTTTATCTTTTAAATTGTCGAAATGTTGAAGGTTTTGAAATGTTTAATATTGAATATCTTTAAGATTCTTGGAAAACTGGTAAGCCGTTGTATAAAAAATGTGTATCTCATATTTCGACTATTTAATATTTCAAAAGGTATAATTGTTTTTCAAAAACAAAATGGCCGACAAATGGAATACATAGCGTTTCCCGGACGTACCTTTATATGAACTTTTTCCTTTATTTTGAACCCATATAACCATCATTGAAAGTAGTTTGTCACGACATTTTCTGAACACCCTATATACAGTGAGTTAAAATTGGTGTCAAAATATGGCATCTGATGGGGATTTGTAGTCTCATTGGTCGGCGTACAGTTCTAGAATGTACGTATTATTCAGTAATTATTGTAGTTTTTGATATTAATTTAGAGCTACTGACGTTAATTAAATTTTTTAATTATTACATTCTTCAAATAATTTTAATTGTGTTGTTTACAATTAGTTCAATCTTCCGACAATTACATTTATAAAATTAAATTCGCTTTGAGATTCACTTTGTCTCTTTGATGATTTACTAATGAATACTCGACCTATTGTGTTGTGAACCCTTAAAACATGGTTTCAAAGCAAGTTCCTCTAAAAAAAACATATCAAGTCCCACCTCAGACTTCTATACAGACAAGAAGTGTTTGTTTAATGTTAAAGAGAAAAAAAAAATCACTACAGAAAAATATACGAAATAATAAATATAATATTTCTTAAACTCTTATATTAATTCCCCTAGTGAAGCTAAAGTCCTGTTTTAATTTATTTGAGCATTTGTCATTTCGTCGTAAGTCTGTGTTTGATAGACATTTACGTTTATATTAACCTTGCTTAACATAACCAAAATCGTTTATCAATTGTTAAGAAATATAAAAATAATGTTTGATTTTCCTCTTTAAGGCGACTCAAAACAGTTTCTAAAATATAAAAACATTGAATAGAGGTAAAAAAAAAAATTAAACTATTTTCTAAAATTTGACGACAGGACGTTTCTACCCAACCAAAAAAAAAAAATAAATAAAAAAAAAATAAACCTGCATTCACTCACTATATTTTTGGATTTAACTTATAGAAATTAAAATCTTTACAAGTTTAATAGGTTTACACAAATGTTAAATAAATTGATATTACCACTTTTTTCCCATTGATTTCTTCCACAACTTGTAATAACCTTTATTTAACTTGTTAGAAAAGTATAGAAAAAGCTTAATATTTCAAAAACTGCTTTAGATAGAAAGATGTTCGACCTCTAATTTTAAAGCTCTTAATCTGGGTTATCTACAGGATGTTACGAAAGTTAGTAAGATTTACAGATTGTTACAACAATTAACAAAACGTGATTTTTCTTAACTTTTTAAAATGTAACATTATTATTATTTTTAGATCTTCCTTCGTTTTAAAAGGGAGAGAGATGTGATATCAATAACTATAGGCCTATTTCCCTTCTACCAGTGTTTAGTAAGGTATTTGAAAATCTTTATCTGTTACAACTGTTGAATTATCTAGATCTAGAGAGGTTTAACATCCACAGTTTGGGTTTCGGAAGGGTAAATCCTACAAGGAATGCCACAGTTGATCTTATGGACTTCTTATTGGAACAGTATAACAAATACACAGAACACAATTCTCACAAAAAATACGCCTAAGTATCAGACGCGTTTCAACGACAAGTCGGCCTCTTCAGTGATACACGAGCTACACCAATCAAACTATAACTGAGTTATAACCAATCAGTTATAGTTTGATTGGTGTAGCTCGTGTATCACTGAAGAGGACGACTTGTCGTTGAAACGTGTCTGATACTTAGGCGTATGTTTTGTGAGAATTGTGTTCCGTGTATTTGTTATACTGTATAATTTTTCTCATAAGTCAAGCTCAACATTTAATATATTCTTATTGGAAATTCTTGAAAAGAAAAGAAAAGTTTTTCTTCTGGACCCTCAGCAAAATCTTCGATTGTGTGAATCATGATTTATTATTAAACAAGTGTAAGGCAATCAGTATTAAAGGAAATCAGCTTCTTTGGTTTAATGTTTTCTTTGTAAAATAACAGCATGTTAATGTTGCAAGGAGGGTGTCAAAACTAACCCAGCTGAGATACAGGGTCCCTCAAGGATCAGTTCTCGGACCGGTGTTGTTTTTAATTTATATTAATGACCCATCATTTTCAATGCATGCAGACATCATAATTCAATTTGCTGATGACACAACTTTGAGTTTCCAAGCAGGCTCAGTTCAAAGTTTAGAGCATTAGGCTATTCTACAAATCAACGCTACAAGCCAATAATTCAAATAAGACAAAAGTATATGTTTTTTAACTTGAAATATAGCTCAAACCAAACGCCAAGTGTCATGGTGGATGAGAATGTACTTGAAGAGGTCAATAGTGCAAAGTTTTTAGGATTTTCTATTGACAAAAAGTTGACATGGGTTGATCACATATAAAATATTTGTGTTAGAGTCGATAAGGGAATATACGTACTTAGAAAATTGAGTTTATATTGCAATCATTCGATTCTAGTAACAACTTACTATGGTCATGGGTATATCTGTATCTGAAAAGTGGAATCCTCCTTTGGGGAGATTTGTCAGTTCGGAATATGCAGAGTTTTTGTCCTGTTAAAGAAAGCTGTAAAGCTTATAGCAAGTCTTAAAAAAGCTGAGTCATGTAGGGTTGTGTTTAAAGAGGTTAGCGTTCTTACACTTCCGAGTACTTGAGTAACCTTACACTACTATAAGTTAAATGTGAGCATATCTAAAATAAAGATACATAGTTATAGCACCAGACAAGCTAGTAATTATCGTGCTGGACAGCACAGATTGAATTCATACAGAAACTTTCCTTCCCAGGCTGGTGCTAGACTGATAAATAAGCTCACACTGAGCATAGGATTTTTTACCATTTAGAAACACTCTACTATTTTCTAGATACTTTTACTCTGTGGTGGAGTTTGTGCACTGTATACCGGGCACTTGACATGATGGATGTGGTCTTTTTCTATCCTTTGTGTTTAAATTTATATATATAGGACTGATTATAATATAGTAATTATACTTAAATGTATCTGTATTATGTATGTTAATATTAATTTACTTTTGTCGGTCACTATTTTGTTGTTTTTTTTTTGGCTAATTGATTATTGGGATTATTTTGTGAAATGTTGTTTTGTGTTTTGTATTTTGTCTAGTGTGTATTGACAGACTATTAACAGTTTTTGTTGATTTATTTGTGTATATTTAAAATTTTAAAATTGACTATGACTATGCAATTGTTTTTTGTCTAGGGCCATAAAAATAAATAAATATTCTAATAGTTCAATTTAAAATAATTTTTAATTTATCTTGAAATCACACCCAGCATCTGGGGCAAAGATTGTTGGTACTAAAAAAGACGAACCCTTTTTTAACAATAAGGGTTAAAAAAATACACGGATATTTAACAGGGGATTCCTATCACGACATCCGCCACACTACACACAAGTGTGGCAACTCTTGGTCACCACATTTCCTCAAAGATGGATAGGATGTTAGGTCACAGAATATCTCACCACTTGATTATTGCTTTTTTTTTATTTTATTTATTTTATTTATTTATTTTTTTTTTTTTTAACAACAGGTTTATCAGACTAAACCTAGTAATAACCTGCTCACAAATTTATATTAATTTAGTCATTCAACGGTAATATGAACGATAATATTGGCATTTAGAATTTATTTTTTGTATGTTTAACATTTGCTCGTTTAAGCAACAGTAATATACAGAGAAGAATGTTTAAAACAGCAAAAAGTCCCTACTAATATTGAAAATGTAACAAATATTAAAAAAAAAAAAAAAATGTAAAACATATTTTTCTATTTATAAACATTGTGATACGGTATGCATTAAATAAATATTTAGTACTATTTTAAATAAAAACATTGTTGGTTTTGATTTATAATCCAATAAATTATATTTTGTTTGGTCTCATTTTTCTTTTAATTATGTGTAGAATAAAAATATAATATAGATTTTATTTTCAAATATAAAATAAAATAAATTAAAGTTTCATAAAGTGAAGCCGAATAGGTGGTTTGGAGGAAGGTCACCGGACACCGTAATCCTCTATGCTTGTGTGAGTGAAGCGACCCTTCCTTCAGCCGCATTCCCAGCTTGATAAAACTGTAGTATACATTGAAGTAAAATGTAAAAAGTGACCTACTTTTCCTGATTCAACCCTTAATTCCACTGCTATTGTAGTCAATGTCTTTGAGTCTATTCACTCTGTCATTTCCAAGACAGTGTCTCTGTATTGTAAGAGTAGCCTAATATACTTCGAATAAACGTAACAACACACTCGTGCTATTTTCATCCGTCACCCTTGACCTAATTGGAAGACGTCTCGACGTCTGGAGGTGTCTAAATGACCTTTTAAAACTGACATCTTTAAGTTTGAAAAATTACTTGGCACAACAAATAACTCGTAGTTGGTTCATTGTTCGTATTAACTGTTAAGCTACTACGGAACTATTTTTTTGACGGCTTTTAAAAATAACGAGTATAAATAAATGTCATTTCATTTTTATTTACAAACGTTGAGAGATACAAAAATTGTATGCTATAGTAAAAAAACTGCACAAGCACAAAAGTAATAGAGTAAAAAACATATCACAAAAAATAAATCAAGAAATTACAAAATATATTAGTTTGGCCTCTTCAACTTAGCTACCAAGTAGGATGTTTCCTGTTAAGGACAGTCTGGATTAGGCAAAAATGGACCCTGCTCAAGTAGGTTCCGTGTATAAGTAACAAATATAGTCTGCTTCTTCCAGAATTTAACACAATTCGGTTGTGTTGATTTTGAGAAATAACGTCATCAGAGCTTAAAAGTTATTCATAGTTTTACAATGAATAATGACTCAATATTTTCGGAAAGAGAGTAACAATATTTTTTGGAGAAAACATCATTAAATTCATAAGCTTCTCCTCATGGACCAGTATTTTTGGGAAGAATGTGTTCTTTGGTCGTTAGTGACTAGAATTTAGGAAAATGTGATTAATATCATTACAGACTATTTTGAGAAAATCATACATTTGTGTTGTGTCTTTTGTCTTATGATGCCCAGTTTTGAATTATTGAAAAAATCAAAATGTGGGTCATCAAAATGGCTTATGTCCAAAATGTGGGCCACATACTTAATTTTATATACTTAGTTGGACTTTAGAACATTGCACAGACGACGGACTAGAGAGAGACCAACTATAGACATATATTGTTTGGAATCAAGCAACTTCAAAGCGAATATATTTGCGAAAAACGTTACGATTTTTTGACCCGATCATATAAATTTTTCTGTATTATGTATACAGATAACAACTGATACTACCTGTCTAAGAATAGTTAGTGGACTAGACTAGTAGACAATGATTTCTCTAAGGATCTTTAATTCATTTAATACACTTAAGAGTATTCAAGTATAAACAAAGCCTATAGCTATTATTTGTTTACAGTTTAACATGATTAAGAATAGAAACTCTGGTGCTACAGTTACTTGGAATGAAATATACTGCGCATACATTGAACAAAACAGTTATGAGTTTCAAGATCATATAACGACAACTGTAAACAACCTAAACCGTGACGTAAAAGTTCAGTAGAAGAATTACAATTCTGTTGACGAAACTTGAGGTAGAAGTTTACAAGACGATATTTGTTTTACGAACAATGCAACGTTGCCAAGTCTTTGTCAACTCTTGATAATAGTAATTGAGTTCACAGTTTTGTGCCTTCTTGAAAGTAAAGATAGAGTACAGCAAATACGTTGTTTTGAAAAGAATCGAATTTTTTTAAAAGTGTTTCCACTTTTTTACACATGCATAGGGTACTTTTTTACACATCATAGGGTAGACTATGATTGGTTAAAAAAAATCGATTTAGAACTTTCATAGATTTATCAGTTTTGAGGTTTCGTGATTCCTTAAAAGTGTATTTAGACATATTTTGACTTTAAAAAAAGAGAGTGAGTAAGAGGAAGGGAAGAAAGAGAGAGAGAGAGAGAGAGAGAGAGAGAGAGAGAGAGAGAGAGAGAGAGAGAGAGAGAGAGAGAGAGAGAGAGAGAGAGAGAGAGAGAGAGAGAGAGAGAGAGAGAGAGAGAGAGAAAGAGAGAGAGAGAGAGAGATAGATAGAGAGAGAGTGAGAGAGAGAAGAAGGGAAGAGAGAGATAGAGGAAGAGGGAGAGAGGGGTAGATGTAAAAAATAGAGGAAGAGGAGAGAGGGGTAGATGTAAAACATAGAGGAAGAAGTATAGGGATAGTAAGAGGGGAATAGTAAGAAAAGAAGAGGGAGAACGAGGAAGAGTGGAGATAGGGAAAGAAAGAGAGAGAGTGGGAGAGTTATAAGAGAGAGTGGGAGAGTTATAAGAGAGAGTGGGAGAGTTATAAGAGAGAGTTAGAGAGTTAGAAGAGAGAGTGGTAGGGAGAAAGTGAAGTGGGAGTGGGAGAGGAAGAGAGAGTGGGTGAGAGAAATAGAAAGAGGAGTTGGGGCGAAGTAGAGAAAGAGAGAGTGGGAGAGAGGAAGAGAAAAGGAGAGTAAGAAGAGAGGGAGAAAGGGGGAGAGAGAGATGGAGAAAGGAAGAAGGATAAAGGGAGAGAAAGAATGAGGGAGTGAGAAGGAGAGAAAGAGGGAGTGAAAGGGTCAATGAAAGGGAGGGAGAGGGAGTGGGAGAGAGAGCGGAAGATGGAGTTGGAGAGAGAGGTAGGGAGAAGGACTTGGAAAGACAGGGAGAGAGTGGAGATGAAGTCAGAGAGAGATGGAGGGAGAGAGAGGGAAAGAAAAGTAGAGATAGTGGTGGGAAAGAGGAGGGTTGTCTGTAATTATTAAAATTGGTTTTAAGCTAGACTTTAAATTGATGTTACTTTAGGAAATATGAATAAGGCTGAGGTATTGCTCCGAAAATATATGATTTTAATTAATTTCATTTAAATCGTTGCCATTTAATTAAAAGCGGGATTAGTTTTGTTCAAGTTTTAATTAAATAAAAATGTGTAAATTCCTCTTTTATTTAAGTCAGATTAAATTTTCTCAAGTTTTGTCAGGTATTATTTTTAATTTGACCTGCGATTTAATCTATCCTTTTAAGAAACGTATTAAAATTTAAAATGGCAGGAGCTTAAAATTAAGCAAGTTCTATAGATTTAGGGAAGTTTGTACGAATTTGACATTCCTACATTTCCGTATATGATTTGTAAATAAAAAAAAAAGAAGATTTACATTTTACCGGAGTTAGAAGAATATAGTTGGAATATGATAGTTTGTGTTTTATTTTCTAGAACTTTGGTACAATTTAAGATAAGGTTTAATATTGACTCCTAAAAATTCTAATTTAATACAAAACTGTTTTATAAAATGGCGCCTTTAAAATTTTCTTATCTCGAATATCTTTTCGTTCTGCCACCAGTAAGAGAATACAAGTTACATACATAAAGTATTGTTATGAAAAACGTATTAAATATAGTGTTTGATAGTATTAAACTATATAAACTATAATATAGTTTGACGTCCTTTGACTAAAAAACGTGACATTATTGTCATATATTTATGCTTAAGCTGTAGTACAAAATTTAAATTGCTTAGAGCAATATTAATAATTTTTGCTCGGATTATTATGATGGTGCCTCTAGATATGTTTACATACAAAAACTTAAACTTCGGATTTTTGAAAGTTGAACTATGCAAATTTGATAAAGGATTACCCAGACTCTAACGGGCTCAGACAAAACGTATTTGTCGTTACGTTCCCATAAATGGCGGTTCAGGATATCGGTCGGTGAAAGAAATTCCAAAATTGGTATATCTGAAAACCGATATAAATAATGTTGATAAAACTGTTGTGAAATGTGAAAATTTATGACAGAGTCCATCAAATCTCAAAGGGGAAAGTACTGCAATATTTAATAGAGAATATTAAAATTAATCCATTCCAACGTTGGTTACAGATATAACAAAAGTCAGTTCTTATTCTTTCAATACTTGGAGATTTGAATTGTATGAAGTGTTATTGTTAGGTTCTAAACAAAGCTAAACAGTTTGAGGTTACAATTTTAGAACTTTTAATAACCTCTGAAATGTCAAGGAAAATGTGACTTTGGGAGGAAAATATCATTAGTAGAGGGAAATTAAAATATAAAAGTGATGTAACTAGGAAGTTGAATTTTGTTTGTTTTTATCTTTTTATACATGCAACTGATTGGGAAACCGAAAAAGTTAGCAAAATCGGATTGGATCTTCGCTAGAAAAGTGCATAGATGTGCATTTTTTATGCATTTTGAGTGCACCACTACACTATTTTTTAAATATCTCCGACTCTATGGGTCGTTGAAAAATTAAAAAAATGAAAATACTAGGAAATGAAGTGACTATCGAAATGGTAAGGTATAGTAACATTAAGAGTACTTCCTAACCTCAAAAATTTGAGTTTCTGGATTTAAGAATTTTTTTCACTAATAATGCAACAAATGGCGTAAAGATCATCAGATCTTCACGAAAATTGAACAAAATATATGTTGAAAGCTACCGTATACAATATTCTATTTTCATCGCTGTATTACGACGGCGGTTTCGGCTATTCAGCCATTTTCAAGCTTTGTAGCAGGATAATCCTTTGTAAATTGTTAATCATAGTACATTAACACAACCACAATAACAACATTAAAAACTAAAAAAAAACTAAAATTAAAATTAAAAAAACAAAAACTGTACACGAAATATTATTTAAAAAAACAGAGTCAATTCAACATTATTTGTTAGAGATAAGCAATCCTCTCCAACGATCAGTGTGAGAACCATTATCCGCTGTACGTATCTGAGTGTTGGGCCCAACTCGATGATATTTGAATTGACTCTGTTTTTTTTTTTTTAAATATTGTTTCGTGTATAGTTTTTAATTATTTTTTTATAGTTTTAAAAATTTATTATTGTGGTTGTGTTAATGTACAGTGATTAAGTGTTTTTGTTAACAATTGACAGAGGGTTATCCGTCTACAAAGCTTGAAAATGGCTGAATAGTCGAAACGGCCGTCGTAATATGGTAAATCTCAACTTTTATTATTATTAAATCAATATTTGGAATGGCGATAAACAATTCGTTTTAAAATATGTATATTTTACACTAGAAATCGCGAAATTTGCGAACAAATTTGAAAGCATTTGTAATTTAATGAGAAGTGGTAATAGAGTAAACTTTTTTTTTAAATTGTAAATTTTTTTCATACTTTCCAATGAACATATGCAAGAATTTATTTATCGCATGTTTTTAATGAAAATAATTTGGTTAATTTTTGACCCCACCTATCCAAATTTCATAAATGGGTGACGTCGTTGCCTAGAGCCGGCTCCAATTTACTGGAAAAAATGACAAAACTCTAAAATGAAAATTTTTGTTTATTAAAAAAAAAGCCACTTTACCTTGATACATAAATTCTTGTATAGTTCACTAGTAAGTAGGTAAAAAACTGACAAATTAAAAAAAAGCTTAGGCTACTCTACGACCACTTCTCATTAAATTACAATGCTTTCAAATTTTTTCAAAAATGACTAACTGTGGTCGTAAAAATGAAATTTTTTTCCCCAAATTTGAAAACCGATTTCAAGTGTAAAAACACACAATTTGTCATATTTTCGTGAAGATCTGATGATTCTTATCCCATTTGTTGCATTATTAGTGAAAAAAATCTTATATTCAAAAATCGAATTTTTGAGGTTAGAAAGTACTCTTAATGTTACTATACCTTACCATTTAAATAGTACCTTCATTTCCGAGTATTTTCATTTTTTATATTTTTTCTACGACCCCATAGAGCCGAAGATTATAAAAAAAAAATACTGTAGTGATCCACTCCTAATGCATCAAAAATGCACTTGTCGAACGAAGCTCAAGTATGATTTTGCTAATTTTTCCGTTTTCTCACTCAGTTCCATGTACAAAAAGAAAAAAAAAACAACAAAAAATCAACTTCCCAGTTACATCACTTCTCTTTAATTTTGTGGAATAATTTCCTTCTACTATATCACACTGTTGTACACACAACTGTGTGTTTCGAGTTGTGAATGTAACGCTTCCATTTAAAGTTATTACTGAAGCTTGTTTCTTGCCTAACTTTATCCAGCCTTAAGTTGGCATGCCTTGTTCCAGTCTGTGTTCACGGAAATGAAAAGACTATAACCATGGTTACCTCTGGCAGAGCATAAAGTAATGACTTTGATTAAGGCCAACTGCACAGAAGTGACATTCAGTTTGCCTGGTTGCTATACCACCCGGAAACTACAATTAGGACACAATCTAGCACAAAAGCAAGGGTACTGTAATGTATAAACTTTGCGTTCTCCACTTTGTAGAAAATTAAACGGCCATTTCTCTCTAACGTTCAAAGATGGAAGATTTGATGTTTCATGTAGGTTTATGATACTTCATTTTATCTGTTGTTTTAAAAATCATTAATAAAACGTTAGAATTTTAATACAAGTAGTTTTGTCTGAATTACAATATTCAATTTTTTATTATAATTATTTATGTAAAGCTTTCTCTATATAAGACTGTACGATAAATAAAGAGACATCTTAACGGGTGATGTTCTAGGATGAGAGATATTTCAGGAAGCAGAACCCTAAGAGGCAGATTTAAGGAAAACTCCTTCTCTCAGTGTTGTAGGTAGATGTGATGGAATAAACTCCATGACAATGTCGATGATACATCCTACCTTGTTGGTTGCATCAGACAAATAAACCAATCACAAATACTGCTTTTATCCAGAGCTTATTACGCTCCTTTAGTCTGACGGCTTGGTTAACATTTCACCGTTTTTATGTTACGAAATTTAATAAAAGGTATCAGTTTGTATAAAAATTTCACCCAAATTTGAGTTAATAATGATCTCTGGTTAAACAAATCTATAACTTAAAAAAAGTTTGATAGTTTTTTTTTAAAATGAAAGCTTCTTGTTCATTTTAAATATTTTTTCTTGATGTTTAAAGCTGAATAACTTCTCAGTCATCATCGCCTAATAAAATAAAAGGAAGAAATACATAAATAAAGACACCTAACCCAAGAATACTCTAATATGTCAGTGTCGGTAAAACAAGAGTTGGTCAAGAGAGACCCGATAGGAAAGATGAAAGAAAGGGATTTAACACAAGACAACATGAAGATAGGTGTACATCCAGCTAGACCCTCGGGATTGTCAAGTCCTTACTATAGTAAGCCACTGAGGGGTGATCATATTAAATAAGAAATGGAAGAAGAAACGAAACACTTTTAGCTCTCGAATACTATAATCGCGTTGGGTCGGAAAACAATAAAAGTTTTTCAAGAGAGACTTGATAGGAAAATAAAAAGAGAGGGATTTAACCCAAGACTACACGAGGAACGAGTAGATCTAGATAGGGGGACATCGGGTTTGCCACACCCTTCCTTATTCACTACAAGTAACCCCATAAGGGACTAACAGTTTATTATATATGTTTTGACACGCTATCACTCAAAAACAGTATTAGTTTCAGATTTAGTATACAGGGTGTCTTAATTTCGGGAAGTGATCAAGATAAAGATAAGAAGACTTCCTAGAAACATATGTTCGAAAACGCTTCCTTATTCGTCGGGGATTTTGTGATTTTTCGAAAAAATTATCATTACCTTAGAAATTATTAAGAATTAGAAATATTACTACATTTTTTGTATGCTCAGTTTTACCAGTATACCAAGTTGAAAAATTTATCATATACATTTTGAAAACAGTAACGGTTTGAAGTTTTACTAAAATTATTAATTTTACACCAAATTCAAACAGCCGCCATTTTGAAACTTTATAAAATAAAGTTACAATTGTACTATGGGTAAAACGTAACAATAAAATGTTTACAACAAATGCCGACTCGAAATCTTAATAATTTGTGGTTATCATTATTTTTTGAAAAAAAAAAAACACATAAAATGGCCGACAGGATAACGAAGCCTTTTTGGAGATATGTTTATAAGAACTTTTTTCTTTATTTTGATGCCCAGCATCACTTCTTGAAGATATGAGACGTATTTTTGAAACATACTGTAGATCTGTTCTAAAAAAATATAATTGAAAATATTGTAATTTCTTCATAAGGCTTAAACAATTTTAATCTAATTATGCTATGGATTAACATTTTTTATGCCTTATGTTGAAATTAAAGTACTGTAATATCTGTTCTTTAAAAGATATAATTTCGTCGTAACGTTAATTGTTTTTTAATTGGACGCCATATTGAAACGGAAAAAATAAAACCTTGTAGACGTGTCGATCGGCCTAGTCGCAAAGAACCTTAATACTATATTCCATAACGATTGATAGACGCGTTTGAGCGTAACTGAGGGACAAACGAAAGCCAAATACAGAAATTAGCTTCCTTCATATTTGTAGCAAAATATTTTCATTGCAGGTATGCATGTAGCATCAAGTTGTCTTGTTATACGTGCTTCATTACATGTGGTGGCATATTAAAACTATCGAAGGCATTGAATTTGCGCCGTAAAGTTATCGAAGTCACTACGGAATATACTCGAGGTGACCGGTCAATGCATTGTAGATAATGATCATTGACAAGTTAACACGTGGGTTTGATGTGCTCATTTAGCATTGAGTTCTTGTTACGGATATTGGTCAGCCAGTGAGCGGAATTGTTAGAGAATATTTGATGCGGAAATTGTAGACGATTCAGTTCAATATATACAGTGTCACGAAAAGTCTAAGCGCGCTTTATTGGATTCTACATATCCAAATAAATGAAAAAGGTTTAGTAACTTTTTTTCCAATTCGCGTTCGTTTAGTCGCAAACATGTCATTTTTTTGTTTTACTGAAACTCACTGTAACTCTATAAATAAATAAGATAGTTTAAATTTGGTATAAGTATAAGTATTAAGTATGTTATGATTTACAAGTGTAGCCTACATAAACCCTTTATAATTTTCAAAACGGCGGTCATTTAAAACTTTTAACATCGAATATTTCCAAAATTCTTAACTTAAAAAAAATTTAAACAAATGTTATTTTGAAAATTAAAAAATAAAGTAGTCTATTTGTGTTTGGTATACTTGTAAAATCATAACATACAAAATGCTTATACCAATTTTGAACTATCTTATTTATTTTTGAAAGTTTGTGTAAAAACAAAATGGCGGATTGCGACTAAGCTAAGGAGAATTCGAAAAAAGTTATTGAATATTTTTCGATTATTTAGACATGTAGAATACGATCCTGTAGATTTTTTGTGACACCCTGCAGAGTAAAATATGTGATGCTGATGATGATGATGATGATGATATATATATATATATATATATATATATATGTGTGTGTGTGTGTGTGTGTGTGTGTGTGTGTGAAAGTTTTGTTTAAATTTGTTATAAAATGCTTTTCAAATCATTGGAGAAATTTGTTAGATATATTAAAAAATGAGAGGTGGTTATTGAATTTATTTTTTTTAAAGCGGTTTGTGAGGATAGGTTAGGTCGTTACATCTTTTACAATAGTTCATAATTTTTTGGAGCATTTGAGCCCACAGACTTTTAAGTAATAAAAAAAGATATACGAAAGTTGCTCAAAGAAATAGTTTAAAACCATAACCTCAAAATTAAAAAAAAAAATAGTTGTAATTTTAGAATGTAGCATATATTTGGTATTATTCATTCAAGATGATGGAAATGGGGTCGGAAAATGTCAAAATTTATGCATTTTAAAATCATTTTTTGATTTAAGTTTTTTAGGGTCTGTAGGTAAAACCAAGTAGGCCTACCCTTATAATTTCATGTGTTTTTCTGTCTGTATTTCCATCTGTAAATTGCAACCAGTTTACACAGACAAGACTAAAAATTCTATATATTTCAAACTTTGCATTTATATTCTTTGTTTTGTCCCACGTATAGAAGAAATATCGCGGTAACAAAAAATGACCTTGAGGCAAAAATTATCGAATTGAAAAAAGTTTTTACAAATATTACGTGTGTGGTATCACATAAAACTAGAAGTCAGTCTGATTACGAATATGTGTTTATTTGACTAAGAAATTAGTGTGTTGGCGTTAAGCCAAATTATAAGTGTCAGATATCATGCCCCCCCCCCCTCAAACTTGAACACAGCGTGACCTACAAATCCGAGAAATATTATTTGGATTTAAAATTACAGTGCGAAATCATATATTATAGTTTTTTTGTATAACGAAAACAACTTACTTTAACCACACAATGAGAAATGCGTAGCTTATAAGTTTTAAAATCAGTGTTTGTAAGACAAACAATTAAATCGCCATTAAAAGATTGATTGCATTTTCATGGCTTTCTCTTTATAAGGGTCCGTAAGTAAAACCAAGGACCCTTATAATATCAGGCAAGACTGTCTGTACAATTTAAACTGTCGCTAAAAAGACTTCGAATTTATAAAAATAACTGTCTCTATATGCTCACGGACTCCAAGTCGTCTAGTTTTAGTACAAGCTTGACTTTTTTATTTAGAAATACGTGACTGAAGCAACTGACTTGCTTATTTGACTGAATTCATGTAATTCCTTGTAGGTGGAACACAGGACCTCAACGAAATCACTCCATCGTCTTCTGTCTTGTGCCAAGGTTTTTAAGGCCCTAGGTTAAACTGCTAGTTCCCTTTCCATACTTCGCCTCCACTTAGTTCTCGGCCTCCTTCTTCACCGACTTCCTTAGGGCAAGGGTTTCCATACAGAGCCTGTCTTGCAATGTCTTCTTGCGGCTTTCTTAGCGTGTTATTTATCAATTTCCATTGTAGTATCTGAACCTTTGTTTGATCTTGTTTTCTAATTTCCCAAAGATCTCGATTGGAATAACCTTAGACCTCCATATTCGCAGGATACTTCTTAGACCGTGGTTTGAGAACTGTGCAAATGACGAGCGTGTATATTAGGGCGAGGTAGGCCAGCTCTTCCCAGAGTATTAAATGTTTAAAATTAAAATAAAAAATGTAGCCTCAAAGAACCCAAACAAAACCTTGGCGGCTATTCCTCCAAAAAAATGCCTGTTTCTCATTTTGATGAAATTTAAGATTTCTAACTCAAAGCAATGAGTCAAGCAGCAATTAAAAGAAAATTGGGTAATTTGTTAAGTACCAAAATAGACCAGGACCGCTTCTTCCACGAAATTCAATTTACGACGGTATCCATAGTTCATTTTTGCTATTTTAATATTAACTCCTTAAAAGCAAGATGGCGAACAATATTGTTTTGTTTGTGGCATACTACATTTTAGCATGATTTGATCAAAATCGTGTAAGCCAATATTGAGGTAATCAGATCTTTAAGTTTTGATCTCCACATTTTGTCCTTGTTTGGTATTTGATGTTGTTTATGAATATGTCCAGAAGTTTATGGAATGTTTTCCCAACATTTTCATATATCGCCATTTTTAATTTGAAAAAAAAAAAAAAAAAAACAATAATAAAAAACAAACTTGTTTGTCCAAGTTCATACATACTACTTTTCTTCATACAAATTTTGTTAAACCCTGAAACATCTCAACAATATTAAACGAGGAATAATTTAGCACTAAATAAATATCTTCAATCAATTTAACTTGTTTTTTGACGTCAATCCCGACCATGAACTCAAGACCAGTTTGTAACTCCAACAATGGAGAGCGTTGTTTAATAGACAAGTATAGCTGTTGTATCCTTAACACTATAATCAATTTTATTAAACGCTATTTGATGTCATAACGATAATTATTTCCATATCTTTACATAATAGATTATAGTTTGAATTCAGTTGGACGAAAGGTTTTTTGAACAATCTTGAAATGACTGAGTTTAGATATTTAGTTATATACTATTATCAAACGGCTGAAAGAAGAGTCGGCTCACTCTAACGCACGCCCCAACACACACAGGCGCGAAGAGTATTAGGACTGGGCAGTACCTGGGATGAGTACCTACTGTGCTTCACTTGATCAAACTGACATTTATTTAATTTGATATTTTGAAATAAAATCTGTAATATATTTTTATTCTACACTTCATTACAAGAAAAGTGAGATCAAACAATGTATAATTTACTTTCATAGAGTCCAAAATCACAATGTTTGCTACAAAATGAATGACAGTATGATGACTAATAAGTGTGAATGAACAATTCTATCGTATATCGTTATCGAAAAATATATACTTTTCTATTTTAATGAAACAAAGGAGCACAATATAATAATAGTATAAAAGATAATTTGTACTTTATTATTTACACTGTGAAAGCTGTGTATGAATTAAATATGTATTAAAACGGTAATATTGGCATTTACACAATTAAATTTTGTAAATTTAACATTTGCTCAGCTAAGCAACAGCAATACAGAGAATAATGTTGAATACAGCAAAAAATTCCCTACCAATTTTTCCATAAAGGCATACGATATTTTTATTCACATTTATTAGTCATTATACTCATTTTGTAGCAAATATTGTTGATTTTAAGCTATAATTCAGTAAATTAATTATACGTTGTTTTTCTCATTTTGTTTTGTAATTATGTGTAGAATTAAAATACATTATAGATTTTATTTTCAAATATCAAATAAAATAAAGTTTTATAAAATGAAGCCCTGTAGGTCACTCATACGGGTGGCTTGGGGGTAGGTCACCGGGCACCCTAATCCTCTAGAGGTCATTTGGTATGTAGTGGCGCTTGACCTTCATTGGGAAAACAGGTTCCCGTTACTTTTTAGTGGTGGGGGAAAGGTGTGAGTTAAAGTTCCACCGTCCTTTCGTCAGTGCATTTCTAGACAGTGTATTACGAACAACCTCCCCACTCCAAGCCAGACCGCCCTCCCTCCAAGCGCCACCACATAAGAAATGAGCTATACGCTTGTGTGAGTGAAACGAACCTTCGTTCAGGCCCAATCATAGTTTGATAGTAGTATAGACTAAACTAGATCTAACAGGTACACAAATATTGCGCACACTTTCTCACACTCGCATACACAAAACCAAATTAGAACCAAGTTTTAAGGTGAAAGTTGTCATTATCTAAACATAAAATTAGCTTCAACGATTTCGCCTAAATTTTGTTAAAAATGGGGTACAAATAAATCGTTCGCTCGAAACTCCCCAAAATAGGATATCGTTTAAAAAGAGAAAATGAACCATATGTATGAGTAAATAAATATTGAGCTTGACTTGTGAGATAATATTAATAGAAAAAACTCTAACTAACTCTATAACTGTTGTAGTTTAGTTATTGTAGCTCATGTATCACTGAGGATGGCGACTTTGTCGTTGAAACGCGTTTAATTAAGTAAACGTAATTTTTGTGTTCGAGTTTTTTAAATTTCATACGTATGTAATGAAATTAAAAATGACAAAGCAATTTCTTCTTATTATATATATATCCTTCTTATAATACGAACACTTACATGTTTATTGAAGTTACCACCAGAGACTAAAAAGACAGAATGAGACGTGACTTTTACTTAAAGGAAGGGAGACTTCAAATTTGGGTCTTTAAATTGACTTAACCCGTATCCACAAGGAATACATAAGCAGTGAAGCCGAGCCAGACATTTAGGTTAGGAAATATTGATGCAGTTGGAATTATACAGTAGCAATATGTGAAATGCTGCAGTGTCATTTGGATTCAAATACGTATTTGAAAAGAAATTCATTTTCCATTTTATATCGTATCATATTCAAGTAGTAAACAAATAAGAATTTTATGTGTTATTACGGCCGATTTGTTTGGGTTCTTAAAAGCTACATTTTAATCAAATTTCATCAAAACCGTTAGAAAAAGAAAATAGATTTGTTTGAGTTTCAGTTTTACAGCTGCTATTCCTAAATTTAGAGTTAAAGCAAATACAAATAAGAGATATGGTTTAAATATGACTAAATATTGTCAAACTTGGTCCATTAGTTTGGACTGTAGAACGCAACACAGACAGTGAGTAGTAGCAAGACAATCCCGAGGTATATTAGCTGGATACACAGTTCTTTATGTAGTATTTGCTTAGATCCTTATCTTTCATCTTTCCTGTAGCGTATGTCTTGACCAACTAACTCTTGACTGTTTTTTTTCTACTCTGACGCTATTAGAGTTTCGAGGGCTAGGTGTCTTTATTGTACGGTATGCTCTTTTTTTTAAAAGGCGATAATGACTGCTAGGTTGTTCTCCATAAAAAAAAGAAGTAAAAAATCAAGAGATACAGGCATCATTCCTAAAATTACCTCTTGGATTGAAGAAAAACAAAAATATTTTCGGTATATTTTTTACCCATTATATAACTTGTTTCATGCTGCGTATTGTGTAATGAGAGAAGTAATAATATAACTATGTATATCATATGTTATACATATTAGACTACAATGACTCGTGCAAATTTATTTGTCTACAGTCTATTTGCCACTATGACAAAGTGGCATTTTGTTCATTTAAATTAGAGGTCTCTATGTTCATCCTACCCAACATAGCGACCAATCGAATTGTGAATGTTAACCTACAAACTCCGGTTGTTTTTATTACATTACAAACTGCTCTATGTTGGTAAAATGATGGTAAGAGTCTTACCTTGTATTTTTAGCCCGGATTAGTTCTTGAAATGGCTACCATTTACTTTTTGGCAGAAATAGACTCTGGACTCAAAAGCTTGTACATTTCGTAACATTTCCGGTGTAATTATTAACGTAAAATTCACAATTCAATTGGTTGATATGTTGGGTAGGATGAACTTAGAGACCTCTAGTTTGCGCCATTATTCTTATTTTTAAAAGGCCTTTAAAATGAGTTATGACTCAATAGGGGTTGCTATTTAAAATTCTTGACTTATCCCCAATCTACCCCATTTTGAGTGTAAGGGTTGAAAATTTGATACTTCAAAAAACTCCTCCTTTGGTTATCTAAACTTTCCCAAAAGAAAATCTGTCTATTTCCATTAATTAAAAAAGTAAGAGGCGGGGGGGGGGGTGGTACTTTTTGGACACATGGTATATATATTTTTTAATGGGTGTGTAAAACATTTTGTGCAATGTTTTGTTTACTGCCTATTTTAATTTCTCACAGTTAGTTTAGAAAAAGTTGTTTTTGTGACAAAAAAATTAAGATTTCCAAGAAAATATCTGGGAATAACGCCTATCACTTCGGCATGTCGGTCTTTTGTGCACGAATTTACGAACAATCCTCTCCATCTTCTTTTTTTAATCATTCAAAATTGGAAGCACCGGTTATAAAGCTACACACAAAATTCGATTTTAAAAAAATCAGATATAACGGTTTTGATCAAATTTTGGACAAAAGTAAACATTCAGAATCAGTACAGAACGTATTTATCCCTTCAAAAATGTTCGGCAGTTTGGGGGGGGGATACATTCTCAAATATCTCAGAATTCTATTTCTATACAAATTTGATGCAAATTTTACCCAAACCAATAATCTAAAGCAGTAAGTAGAAGAAAATAACGGGTTTCTTACGGTAAATAGTTTATTAAAATTTTTCCAGTGCCATTTTAATTAGTTTTACGAATCTCTTTCAAGATTGTGAATCTTAAAAATTTGGATTCATAAAATCAGTAAAAGGAAAATAAATTCAAAAGGAATATCAGTTAAAAATATGGTTACCCTAAAACTCTACATTTCTTATACAAGCTTTGAGTTCTGTTTTCAAAGAACTTTCCACTGTGTTGCTTTCTTTCAAACTTCTCTGATGTAAACGAGTGCCTCCTATATTTCATGAAAGAGAACTGAAAGAACGGAACTAGATGTTATAATGACTCTGCCCGGAAATGAGCACAACGTTGTAATTACGTAGATTACACTTGCAAACTTGAGTTTTCATGTTTCATTGTATAACCTCAAAAAGTAACGACACTATGGTTTGCAGCGAGATGTCTTTTAGTGAAGATAAACAGTAATGCGTGTTTACAGCTGACTGAGGTTTTGGAAAACTGTTTTTTTAAGGCAATTTTAAATATTTTATACTTTGTTATTTAGTATAGTTCATATTGACGAATTTCTCTATAAACATTTTAGAAATTGCAACCTCTTTTCAATTGCCAATACCCGAAATAATGAAATAACTAACGATAACTCACTAATTAGATACATAAATGTATATAATATACAGGGTGATTTTTAAGTATAGAAACGTCTTTATACTGGATAACTGGAGGCTGGAGGGGTACTGGATAACTGGAGGCTGAAACAATTGCTATTCTACGTAGTTGAAAAAAATATACTTTTATTTAAGTTTTAAATAATTGTTCGCCATTTTGGATCCGCCATATTGAATCAAACTTAGTTTTTTTTAAATAGGAAGGTGGACATGTGATACATAATTTTCATGTAAAATTTGACAGTAAAATCGATGGTGAAAGCACTATTTCGATAAATGACTTCATTTTTCAGTTATAAGCATTCAAAGTGTCAATGTTGGAAAAATCGCGTTAGCGATAAAACGGGGTAAAATACGTAGTCGAAACATTTCTATTGTGTTTTCTCTGCAGAATACATTAAATAACTAACCAAAAAATAATGTTTGTCCATGACAACTTAATTTTACAGTCGAAATGAACAGTTAATAAGTTGCCTTGTTACGTAATGCAAACAGCTGATTTAAACTAGGCCTACTTTCATAAACGGAAATTAGTTGAGGTTAGCGCACTGACAATCTGTAAGATGTAATTAATGTTGATCATTATCACCATTATACTGTTTAAAGTTCGTTATTGGATGTATTCTACAGGAAAAACAGAATAGAAAAGTTTCAACAGCAAATTTTACCCCGTTTTATTACTAACGCAATTTTTCCGTCATTTCAACTTTGAATGCTTATAACTAAAAACGAATGCATTTATCGAAAAAATTGGTTTCATCATAGTTTTCCTCTTCAAATTTGACATGAAAATCATGTATCCATTTTCCTAATTAAAAAAATAAAGTTTGAATCAATATGGCGGATCCAAAATGGCGGAAAAAATTTCAAACCTACAAAAATGTATAATTTTTAACTATGTAGATCCGGTTTTAGTTATGCAGTATAAACCCGTTTCCATACTTAAAAATCACTCTGTATATGTTATGGGTGCTTTTGAATTATTTCTGAAAATAGTTACATAAAATAACAATCAATTTAAATCTAACAAATTGATGTTTAGAGTCCAGGTTAGGGTGTTGACTTGAGTCTACTCAGTAGTTCAGCAGCGATGCTATCTCGTTATCATCGATGGCCTTGAACAATCGATTGATTTCTTCTTCGACTCTGGGTGAATACTGGTGGAGGCAACTATTTCTGATGTACCACAGAGTATTAGTTATCGTTCTAAAGACTTTATTTTGAAATCTTTGAATTGTTTGGACATTACTGTTTGGCGCAGCCCCACATCTGAATTCCTTATTCAACTAACTTATTGTGTAAGGTATCTGAAACTTAACCTAACCTAACCTAAAAGCCAGTGCATCTTTCAAAAACTTAATATTTGGAGATAGTCAAACTACTACTCAACCTTTAAACGTTCCGGTGTCAAGCGGATGTTGCACCGACTCAGTGAAGACGCCAGCACACCCAGTAACGTATGGAGATATTTTCATTATAGCTTGTAGCGCCGACACTCCCATTTGATTTGCATTACTTATGGATATCTCACACTGAAAGGGAAACGTGGAGTCATGCCCAGGTATTTTGCTGTATTTGACTGAAGTACCACAATACCGTTCATCGTAGTATATTGGTTTTGAATCCGATATTTTTGGTGAAATCGACATGCACAGATTTGGATTATTTTTGTTTAATTCGCCACATCCGATTCAAAGAAACTATAAAATTCAGTGATTCCTGCAGCTATTGTCTTGCCTACAAACAGCACAGCAGTATTATACACAAACGTCGGAATAATACTGTTAGGTGTTGTTGGAATGTCACTTGTATATAAAAGATAAAGCAAGGGAGCCAGAACACTACCTTGTGGGACTCCTGCTTTTACCCTTTTTAGCTCAGAATAAATACCACGAATAGTTCGTGGGTATGCGTATTGTGAAGGGTAGGTGGAAATATTCTAAAGGGTATAGAAGAGCCAATGCACCTTCTTTTTCTCATCCTTTTCCGACCGCCATTATGCATTATTTCGAGGGAACCGACATCACACTGTAACATCCAAATTCAATAATCAAATTCGTAAATAAATTCATTCACTCGTTCTTCCATAAATTCAACTTCCGTCCCTTGACAGATGCTGGCACCTGGCGACCTTCTCCAAAACTAAGCATCGCATGCCATCTAAGTACAAAGTACAACGGCTGGTCAGCCTACCTGTTCTACAACCCGTAGTCAGTCTACCTGTAATTACTCACTAGGTTCTACATTCCTTCATAGCTCCGTTAGATATATTTTTTTTTTCATCTTGTCTCAAAATTTACATCTCAGTCTTTAAATGATATGTCAGTCTACTGTTTGTGCGCTTTAGTGTTCGAAAATGTTAAATAAATTTTTTATTTCACGGCACAAGCTCACGTGAACTGCGACAGGATTTTCCAGGTATTCAGCTTTACAGATTTTATCATATCTTAAATTTTGTTAATGTTTTAAAATAATTTGTTAATTATCATGTATTCTTTAAAATATGTATTTCATGTTTTATTTAATATTCAATGTTCTTTTTGAAACTGAATCATTATAAAAATTTTCATTTCTTAAAACATACTTTACAAAACCTTGAACAGGCACATTTTAAGTTTTGAACAATTATGTGAAATTGGTGCAAACTAATGTTGAACATTAAACGATCAGAATATCTTATTGAACATGTCAAATATAAAATAATTAGAGAAATCTCTTCTAAAACAGAAAATTTCGTTTTACAAACTTTTGCAGATTTTGCAAGTCTTATACAAGTTTTGTTTTAAACTAAACGAAATATATATAAATAGCTTTATAGTCATCTAAGAAGCTTTTAATTATAATCTTAACGAATTTCTGTGATGCAATCAATTTACTTTAATTTTGACAAATAACCAGATATTTTCTTCTATAAAGAACATTAATGCTACAACATGTCTGATTTTGCACAGACGCTAAAAAACGTGTTTTTTGCTTCAGCTAATACGCTGGTTGGAGAAATCTAGCAATTCTTGCCTCATATTGCATACACCAGCAAAGCTCTTAACATGTTTCTGCCTGTTTACAAAACATGTTTTGTTTAATATATCTACAAACTTTCAAGTGCACAAAAGTGATGTTTTCCTTAGAACTGACTTTACAGAACTTTAACTAAACTTATATTGTACATGTGCCTAAATTGCTTCAGCGAATATGTGTTTCTTAAAGCTATCTTTTACATGTAGACTTGTGTAGTTATTTATAAATTATATAAAAAATCATTGGGTGGAGCCTGCATGCAAACTTTCGGTCCTAACAACCTCCAAGAGGTTATTTTCTAAATTAACAAAAAATTGACGTCAATTAATAAAATTTCAATCTTCAAAATTTCATTTCTTTTTTTTAAATAAACTTCTCATTGTATAATAAATTCTTTATTTAAAATATATAAATTTATTGGCCAATATAGCATTTAAGAAATTTACCAAATAAGTAATATTATGTAACTTTTAGTCTAGTCATCAACCTGTTTTCAATTGATACGAAATTTTTGAATTTAAAACATTAAACTCATTTATATATTTTTTTTATTGTTAAATTCTGTAACTGTTTTAAAAACTATCATCTCATAAAGTAAAAAGGGGGGATAAATATCAGTATCTTTTCATCTTTTTTTTATTTTGTAATTTTTACATTAAGGGCGTATAATCTTTTTTTTTTGGATTAATTATAATCCTGTTAATTATTAAGCTGTGCTCATTGTCTTTTTTTATTGTTAAATTTTGTAACTATAATTATATATAAACTAAAAGGGGGGATAAATTTTCAGAATCTATTGATTAATTTTTTTATTTAAATTATTATATGTTACATTAAGGGCGTATAACCTTTATTAATTATAATATTGTTAATCATAAGCTGTTTATGATGATTTGTCTCAGGATGTCTTTCTAAGTTGTAAATGATAAAATCTGAACCGTCGAAATTTCTTTTTTTCTGTTCAATAAACTTGAGCCTTGTTAATTACTAAATTTGTCTTTGTCTTTTTTATATTTTCTAAACATTGTTACCATTTTGGTTCCGCCTTTCTTAAATTTAAGTCCCCTGGTAACAACACTTAGGTCTTCTTTTATCCTTTGTTGTCATATCTTCGAGTGCTCCTCCAAGCGTAGCAGCTCCTACCCTCATAATCAATCCTGCAGTCGTGCTGGTCTCATTCCATGCTTGACGTGAAATCAGAATCTGAGCATTAATATTCTTGGAAGTCGGTAGATGTCCGAGAGCCTTCCGAAGTTTTGTCTTTCATTGACGAAATGACGGTAGAATGTCAATAAGCGACATCCTTGAAACGATGCAGGGCAGAGAGCTGTGTGTAAACGCTTTTAGAGGTCACTATTTCAAACAGATTTTGTTCAAACTTGAAAAGTAGAGTTGGTTTAACGAATCGTTACAAGTTTGTTAACTAAAAATTAAATCAGTTTGTAAAATTGTAAAAAAAAAAAAATTATACACGGTTATTAAGGATAATAATTTTCATCCGAACGACGACAACGTCATGTGAAACGGTTGTTGATTGTTCCTTGTTAACTACGACGCGTTTGAGACTGTCGATATGCATATATATATATATATATATATATATATATATATATATATATATATATATATACATATGAACGCCAAGCTCAAGGAAGGTAAACGAGTAAGTACACACAAAAAGTAAGTAAAATTTACATCCTGTCATGTCAGTATATATCACCTGCATGGAGAGAAATTTAAAATATTTAAGTTGTTTTATTGTCAATGACTTAACAAAAGTAGACAATTTCTTAAAACAATTATTACAGTATAGTATGATTTTAGAAGGAATGTGTCTGGCGCAGCGACGGCTCGGCTATCTAAATCTTGGTAAAACGTTTTTGGTTAAAATGTTTCCTAAAACCTTATAAAAGTAGCAATACAATCTTGTTTAATGCTCATACATTCTGTAAAAGAAACTAAAAATTATATTTTGTGTTGTATTATATTTAGGATACATTTTAAGTAGAAACTTTTCCGAGAATTGGATAGACGCGCGTCCTCTCCGCCAGGGACATTTTTTCGAAAATCAGACTATAGGTAGATGTTTTTAAATATAATTACTCCAGTAGTCAAAAGAAAAGTACCAACAATAGGTCACATTAAATAGGCTTTAAAATCATTTCCGGTATAGGTCGTGGTGTATAGAATAAAAATTTAAAACCACATTTTCAATTTTTTACTTTTCAATAGTGTCAAAGCTAAAAAGTTTAATCTAAATAATAAAAGATATGTGGGTAACAACTATTTAAAAGATTATGAAATTATACATAAAAAAGGTTAGGTCGAATCCAAACAATTTTAAAGTGTTATAGTTTTCGAGATAAACGCTATTGAAAACCATAGGCTTTGTTTGCAGCGTACGATATAAACGATTCTCGAATTTATAAAGGTAAGCGCAATAAAATAGGCATAACACTGTGAAATTTGTTTTGGTGTAAATCAAAATGGCAATTAAAAAAGAAAACTTCTGAATTAAAGTGCTTATATTAATGATTTTGTTTAATTTGTAGAACTTTAAATTGTGTATCTAATTTTATTGCATTTTTTATAATCTCCAATTTTAAATTGTTATATCCTGCTATTTACTGTTTTTCATTAGGTTTTTGTTCATTTTAAAACGAACAATTTGTTCTTTAAGCTTTTTACCTAAAACTTGTTGGAACGAGTTATCTAAGAAAGACAAATCTAGTTTTTTGTTTTAAAATGATGTTGCCACAAAAATGAACGGACATATATTGAACATATGTTTTTCGATACCTCAAACTAAACTTTAAGCTAAAAAAACTGTGTTAATAGCAGATTTATGAAAAATGACACATATTACCTCCAATGGAAGCAAATAATGTATCGTAGCAGCAGTTTATCCAAGCCATTGCTTCAGGCAATGAATACATAGATGTATTCATTGCTTCAGGCTAATATTGTAAACGACCTTGACTATAGACCAGTATCATTACATGGCCTTAAACACTTTTCTGACTTCCGTAATACTTTAAAACGTAGACAGTAAAGCGTATTCAACATACAGCAATTTAATACTATTTACTGTTAATTGGCATTGAACTAATGCCACGATTAAGATTGGCATAATACATAACTTTAATTTTGATACCTATAAGACCGCTCGATTAAGAGGGAGTGAGGGTTTAACGATTTTTATATTTTGCTGTTATTGCCAGAAATTGTAATTATATTTTCTGTTAATTGGCTTTGAAGTAATGCCATGATTAAGATTGGCATAATAGAAACGGAGAATTTCATTTAGGCTATAAGATCTGCTTGTATTACATTGTTTGATGGGGCTGGGTAAGTACCTTGATGGCGCTCACGACCTTGTGTTTTCTGTTACTGGTTCAATTGAAATTTAAAGTAAATATGTCATACATCATCTCATTGGAAATTTAATTTCACGGGAAAGATTACATCAAATTATATCTTGTTTAGCTGACGTAATTTAAATTGATGATTATAATATGAAATTATTGTTTCATTACTCACTAATCAGAGTAGCAGGTAATATTTGAAAATGGAATTCATCCGAAACGCGTAATAACTCTATCTTAATAATTGCAAATAAATTTGAAACATTATTCAAGTTGCGGTTTTTAGATATTTGTTTGTCTTAATTTAAAAACCGCACATTGTAGGTTATATAACTAGTAAACTTCGCGGCCAAATCCAATACGACAATAAATAAATGATGAAATAGAATTACTATGATTTTAAAGTATAACGCTAATTATGTAGTAAATAATTCGTCTATAACCTTGGCAATGTAATCTTTACTTCATTTTGAAGGAAACCTTTGTGGTCTGGTTTTGCTCATCAACAACCGCCTTTGTACTATTTGGTTTTCAGAATCAGAGATGAAACACGTCATGCTACGTCTAGGCTTGAGGCTTGATCCCTTCAATGAATCAAGTAAATCATATTTTAAGCCAAACATTTGTTTCAAATACTACCAAAATTATTCATATTAGTCTAGGGCTAACCTAAAATTATCAGAATAATTTAAATATTGATCCTGATGAAACCAATCAGCTGTTTTGTCTTTTATTTTATGTAAATGGTTGCTATGGTAATAAATATAAAAATAACTACAGATTGGCTTATGTAAACCCTAGCTCAACATTTTATAAACTAATTTTTATAATCGGTTTTTTTTTCTGAAATGGTGCTAACAACTCGGTAATAATAATGTAGATTAAACAATAACAATATGATGTTTATCAGTTGTAATATTTTCAGCTGTGATATATGATGTTTATCAGCGAATCTTCCCCTTTGGTGAATAATGAAGAATTTTGAGTAATCTACACTTATGAACCATTTTACAGACACTTCAAACATAAAAATCGGTTTAGTAGTTTCTAAGAACTCAGCATTATATAAATCATGCTTGTGAATTAAATATATAGATATTTTTAATTCAAAATAATGTTACATTAGCATTCATAGTAGGGTTATTTTGAATTAGTGATAATTGAATAGGTATTTCAACATTTTATTTCGAAATCTAAAGTGAAAATTATTTTGTCTACAGTTGTTGACGAAATGACATTTTGTTCATTTAAATTAGTTTGCATAAAAGCTCATTTTCAGTTTCACTTTGCCCACTACTTTGCTCACTCCGAATGGCAACCGAACAAAACGAAATTTAGGTTAAGTTTATTTGAATTGATTTATAATATACAAGAAATGTCCCGTATATAGGTTAGATTAATTCTTACATGTAAAATAACATAAATAAACAACAAAACAACGTTTTAAAGTAGAAAAAGGAAGTAATTATTCATGAAGATGATTGACAGTGTATGTACAAGGAGAGTATTTTTTCGTTTGCCGAGTTTTGAAGTTGGCAATCCCGTTTCCTCAACAATACACCTAAGTTATTTGTAATATTTATAAATAACCTCAGTTTTGACGTGAGAACTTCTACTCAGTATTGATGTGTTGTTTAGCACTACTGCTATATTTTGTGTAGTTAGTTTTAAAATATGGGCAGTTCAGTTAAAATAATCTGAAAAATGCAATTATTAAAGATCGAATTGTAATTGATTGTTTGTTTGAACACTATTGTATTAAATTAACGTTTTATTAAATTGTGTTACTGCTGAAGTATGTTTTTTATTTGTCACAAAATAACAACTGTAGACAAAGTATAATGTGTAATTCGTGAGCAAAATGTCTTTTTTAAACTCGATAAAATTAATAAAACATTTTTCTCTCGTTTAAAAAAGTGCCACTTTGCTCACTAGTTGCACAAATAACTATTGTCTACAGTTGTTGACAAAGTGGCATTTTGTTCACTTAAATTAGTTTGCAAAACGGCTGATTTCTCAACAGTTTCACTTTGCCCACTACTTTGCTCATTCCGAATGACAACCGAACAAAACGAAATTTAGGTTAAGTTTATTTGAATTGGTTTATAATATACAAGAAATGTCCCGTATATAGGTTAGATTAATTCTTACATGTAAAATAACATAAATAAACAACAAAACAACGTTTTAAAGTAGAAAAAGGAAGTAATTATTCATGAAGATGATTGACAGTGTATGTACAAGGAGAGTATTTTTTCGTTTGCCGAGTTTTGAAGTTGGCAATCCCGTTTCCTCAACAATACACCTAAGTTATTTGTAATATTTATAAATAACCTCAGTTTTGACGTGAGAACTTCTACTCAGTGTTGATGTGTTGTTTAGCACTACTGCTATATTTTGTGTAGTTAGTCTTCAAATAAGGGCAGTTCAGTTAAAATAATCTGAAAAATGCAGTTATTAAAGATCGAACTGTAATTGATTGTTTGTTTGAACACTATTGTATTAAATTAATGTTTTATTAAATTGTGTTACTTCTGAAGTATGTTTTTTATTTGTCACAAAATAACAACTGTAGACAAAGTATAATGTGCAATTCGTGAACACAGTGTCTTTTTTAAACTCGATAAAATTAATAAAACATTTTTCTCTCGTTTACAAAAGTGCCACTTTGCTCACTAGTTGCACAAATAACTATTTCTTCAAATATTCACTTTTTTTTTTTGAAATGTCATTGTATTCATTAACAATTATATTCATTATAAAAGAAGTTTGTATGTTTACACAGTTTACAATTCAAAGTCCTCAGACAAGTTGTGAACAAAACATTACGTTTCTTTTTCAATAGAATATAGCAAGTGGGGCAACTCTGATCCTTTCCTTTATCCCTCCCTACGGATTTCCATCGCTCGGCTTCACCCATTGTCATGATTGAGTGCCCTCTATGAGGTCAACACAGTAAAAACCGAGGATTATATATTGTCCAAAGTATTGGAGAAATGTGTAAGGTAGAAGCAAAACAATTTTATTGTTGTTGTACTTGTAACATATTTATACATTTTTATTATGTAAGAGTTGATATGTCGAGATTATCAGAGATATATTCAAAAATTAAAAAGTGCACCCAATAAATGGTTTTCCGGAGAAATGTGCTGGAGATTGCTTTATCTCAAGATTTGGATATATACCAAGAATTGTCAACCAGTGATTTTTTCTGTGGGTTATTTGAAGTTTAAAGTGTTGTAACGCGCCTTCAAAATTCAAATAAACTCAAACTTTGGATCGTTGAAGAAATTCTCGTGGTTCCCCCAAGTAGCGAGTAATTGACAGCTTTTTCAAGGGACTTCAAGGTTGTCGGCATGGTCAAGGGCTTCTCTTAAGGAATATTATTGTTTTTTAAAATAAATATAATAACACAGAAGTATAATATTGTCTACACTACGTAGAGTAATATTTAACCTCAAAATATTAAAAAGGTCTTCATGTAATATGTAACATGTTTAAATTGTTGTGTTCTCATTGCTCCACTCAGTACTTTGTAAGTAATTTGTTTATTAGACTTTTTTTTCTTCTAAAAAGCTTTAGAAAAGGAGATTTTCTTTCAACACTTAAAAAGGGTACCTTTTTGAAACTTTAATTGTTAAGACGAAATCACGTTTAACTACCAAATAGGATCAATTTTATTGAGTAACTTCATAATGTCCCAATTTAATTAAGGAATAAAAGTCTCCCTAGATCAAAAGTGTTTTGTCAGATTTCAGTCGACTAGATAACGCTATCACTGAATAACATTAAATAAATTTAAATGACTAGATGGTATGACGAAGTTTCAAAGTAGAGAAATTTCGTAGCGAGAATAAATGAGACATTGTACGTAGCTAGACGTCATTCAGGAGAAGAAATGGTTCGGCTATCCATGTAAGGGTGGAATAAGGAACTGTGGTTTGACTCGTAACCGTCAAAAATGTATACAGCTAATATCTTATTACTTCATTGTGTACAATCCATAAATATCTAATCATAATTTTGATTCGTTACGTATTACCAGATTAACGAGCATTTTACGATTTATTGTGTTTTCATAGTATAGTATTTTTATTACTACAGATTGCACGAGTAAAACATTATAGCATTTATGACGTTAAATCTATTAAAACGTATGGACATAATGCATACATTTATACCATTTTCCTTTTTTAGATAATCTAACATAATTGCTACGGAAAATAAATAGATAAATACCTGAAATTTTGCGTCATAATTACTTCTAATTATATAACGAATTCTAATAATTAAATTTACGAACGACGTTTTTTTTATATATTTGATACATCGGTACAGATTTATATTGTGGTGTGTAACATACCTACTATTTTATTATTATACATTTTTCGGACATTTGCCATCATTTGTGTGTTAGAAATCAAAACACGACGTTCGAGATGCATGCTTAGATATTAAGGTTGGTGGTATTCTTATTTAATTTTACTTCTTACATCGGCTTAGTTTCTAGTTTCATGTTTCTTTAGTTTTTAGTCACTTGATAACGGGAATTGATTCTTATTCCCGAAACGTCGTGTTTTGATTTTTAACACACAAATGATGGCAAATGTCCGAAAAATGTATAATAATAAAATTGAACTTCCATCATTATAACAAATTTATGTTTATGTTTTATAACAAATGATTTCAAACATAGAATACGTACTATAGGTTGCGTTGTGCCTGGGATGCATGATCTTAGTGATTGACTACTTGATGAGAAAAGTTGTACTAGCTGGTAGTAAAGCTATGGGACCTTTTTGAATGTTTAGAGGATCTGGTCTTTGCAGACGACATTTGTCTTTTGTCTCAACGATACCAAGACATAACAGAGATTGTGGAAGATTCGAAAGAAAGCCGGTAGAGTGTGCTTAATGATTAGGCCTACTATATCAAAAACAAAAGATTACAGAATAAACAACTCATCTGAATACGCATTATTTATTGAAGAGAAAGAAATAGAGCGTGTGGAAGAATTTTGCCAATTGGAAAGTATAAGAGTCCAGTCATAGAGGAAAAGATAGAGAAGTGATTAACATCTGAAAGGGCTTTGTAAATATGATCGTAATATGGAGATTGACTCAGCTGAGACGGTTCGAGACTAATGTTAAGGCTGTCCTTATGCACGGCTGTGAGACATCGAAGCGATCAAAACCATCATTAAATATCGTCGATTGGGGATAAGATGTGCAACGCATTAGGATACTTGGTGCCAAATTAACCAATTAAAACCGGTATTAATCTAACTTAACATAGGGTTGAGTAAAGGGAACGTGTTCAATCATGGAGTTAATTTCCTTATCCTCGTCCGACCAAGCACCACTCTAGGTAACCAGGTCTTAATGAATTAATTGTCATTAATTAATTTGAATATTTACATTTTAATTATTAAAAGTAACTAACTATACACAGCATAAAACACAATATGGGTTGTCCGACGTAGGCCTATCATGCCGAGCGGATCACTTCACTAATATATATATTTATATATATAGCCTCGATTTGTAATAACAGCTTTCCTGAGAATCTCGTAAACGCCAATAACCAGCATTTTAATTTAGTAACCTTCACTAAATATAAATTAAACTGAAAAATTGGTAACACTCGTTTCCAATTGTGTTGAGTTGTCGGACGCTGCATTTCTCTCAAGTCATATGTTTTCCGCGTGAGTTATAACCACAGCTGATCACTGCCGTCTCATTAATGTGGTGTTGGTAATTCAATTGGTGATCGTAGTTAGCCAAATTAAATTGACAACTTTTGTTTTGCAGTAGAACTGTCAACAATCAAGCGTGAGGTGTTGGGTTTGCTGCGTTGCCAAGTCGGCTTTTCCTGGTAGCGTTTATCATTTCTTCGAACAAAGTGTAATGATTGCGACTTGGCGCTAAGTTATAACATAACCTAACATACTCATTAAAAATATAATTAATAAAAACAGTCTTAAACATTGTCTTGCTGTTATTGGTGTATCTGATGCAAAATCTGGCAACCCCGGAGTTGGGTTGAAAGGAGTATTGAAAGTGTTTTTTTTTCGTTATCAATTGTGTGTAGTTATTTCCCTATGAATTTACATCTGACGTATTTACTGGAAATTTATGTTGTTGATATGTTAAATGGGCCATAAAGTCGATATGAGTTATTGTTGGAAACAAATTATAACGTCAACAATAAAACGTATTTGGTCGTCACTTAAAATTTAAAGATTTTTATTGTCAACTTTCAGAAAAAGTTTTGTCGATACATTTTCTGAGAGAGAGAGAGAGAGAGAGAGAGAGAGAGAGAGAGAGAGAGAGAGAGAGAGAGAGAGAGAGAGAGAGAGAGAGAGAGAGAGAGAGAGAGAGAGAGAGAGAGAGAGAGAGAGAGAGAGAGAGAGAGAGAGAGAGAGAGAGAGAGAGAGAGAGAGAGAGAGAGAGAGAGAGAGTTGTAGTGCAAGTGGTAGTGAAGTGATGATTTAGAGTGAAAGAAGAAAGGAAAATATCTTAGTTTGTAAAGAATCTTGTCAACTGATAAAAAGTGAAAATAAGTCCAGAAAAAAAGAAGAAATTATGGGAAAATAAAACATGATATTTGTATTCGTTACTTCAATTTTATACAGAAGTATTTTTTTGGTTTTTAAAATATGACACATTTTTCAAACACGCGCTTTAGTTTTCACATTTTGTGCTGAGTTTATTTGTTGCATAAGAGCAAGAACATTGTTTCTTTACGCTAAATAATGTACAGTTTAATCCAACGTTGATGTTGATAGCGTCGTTAAACTGTTGCAACGTAATGAGTTAATCAACTAGAAGTTTATTAGCAATTAGTTCAAGTAATCATCTATTGAATGAAATTGTATTGGTCTTTAAAAATGTAAATTGAAACCTACGTAATAAAACTAGAGGTCATCGCAAAACATTAGGGTCAAGGTTTAAGTTTGGTTCAGTACGGACAGATTCGTGTACACCTGTTAAACAGTTTTAATTTTCTCAAATTTATATCAATAAAGAGAAAGTATAATTGATTTTATATTATAAAGAAAAAGTATAATTGATTTTAAAATTTCTGAGGAAAATATTTTGATTTCCTTGGGTTTAAAAAAGTAGAATTTTTTTAACATGTCTGTAATTAGTAAATCTTGTACCCCAAGGATGAACTGATTTTGATGAAATTCAATATCTGTTTTTTTTTTTATTATTTTTTATTTTTTTAATTTATTTTTTTTTAGTTTGAACGTTTTCTTTTTAAATATCATCTCCAACGAATTTTCTTACACGTAGCCTCCAAGACTCACAAAATAATCGTTTCAAAATTATAAAGTCAGGGAAATTCTCTGGGGCTCACTTTAGTGAATAAGGATGCAAAGGTAGGGCTTGGGAGGTACGTTTTGGGGGGAACGTGGATCTACCTTATTATGCGTTGCCGGGTCATCAGATCGCGTGCTAAAATTAATATAATTACACTGGGCGAATCTCAATCTAGGCTAGCCATTTTTGACGATTAATTCTAAACACTAATTTATTAAAACTAAGCAAACTACACTAAAACCAATATTAATCTTAACTACATTGTATTGCCACAACCTGTTGGACTAACACAAAAGGCCTATCATAGCCGTGTATTAGTTCAAGTAATAATATTACGATTAGAAAAAACGCGACGCGCCCAGATATAAACCCTAGGGCCGTACCGGCCCTATTCCTTGGGGGTTTAGGTAGCCATGGTAAAATATAACGGCAGTAAAATGAAGCAACGAAGAACCCTGTGAAGATGTTTTCCCTCACTCGTGGTTGGAACACTACTCCTCTTTATCAAGTCCTTTCCTCGCATACCGGATAGAAAAAGGGGAGGGGGAGGTTAATGGTGCCTAAATCACCACAAGGATTTGGCCATCCCGATGAAACCAAGCTGGATCTACACCAGTTTCATGTAGTCTTGGGTTAGTTGAGTCTAGTCGAGGCTACATAAAAAAATATCGTAAGATAAAAGTTGCGTATCGCAATGATTGTTTAATAAACATCATACTCTAGTGAAGGCTCAGCTTAATACTTGCCTAGACAATGTTACGGAAACTATAGCATGCGAAAGACATTGAAATGTTTTACAGTGTATTGTAGTCGAAGGTCATCATTTCGAACATTTTATATAATGAATATTGAATATTTAGTGGTGATAAATTATATTTACTATGTTTTCCAGGAACTTCACCCAACTGACCTTATTAAGACAAAACTCAATTATCTCTTTCTAATATCTGTTTTCACCTTGATGAATAAATTATGTTAAAAGTAAACATCTATCGTATTATTATTCATCTTTGAATACCTTTTATCAAATTTCTTTTTACTACAAAGAGATGTATTACCTCAATATTAAATGACAAATAGCACGAAAACAATGCCTCGAAAAGAAAAATCGGTTCAAGAAAAGTTTTTATTTTTGTACGTAGAATAGAAACAAAGTTGACCTTGATATGACCTTAAAAGTCTGCAATAAATTAATGTTTTTTATTACTATTAACAAATGTGAAGTATTAATAATGTAAAATAAAGATTTTGACCCATAACTATCCCAAGGTAATTTTTTTTGTTACCGCTCTATTTTTCCCTTATGTGGGACAATACAAAAAATATAAATGCAAAGATTTATCGTCTTGTCTGTGTAGAAGGGTTGTGACTTATAGACAGACACGTGCGTGAAATTACAAGGGTCTTTGGTTTACCTACCGGTCCTAATAAATAGAAATCAATAAAAATTCTACTCAATTGTTTGTCTCACATCTCACAAAAACTGATTTAAAACTTATACGTTACGCATTTCTCATTGAATGTTAAATTAACTTGTATTCGTCGTATATAATATATAATTTCATACTGCAATTTAATTTCGAATCCAAATTTTTTTTTGATCTGTGTTCAAGTTAGACGGTAGAGGGACAAGATACTTGAAACTTTAAGTTTGACCTAGCGCCAGTATATTAATTTATTCGTCAAATAAACATAGACATTCTTAATTAGCATAATTTATAGTTTTATTTGATATTCAACACATAATATTTCAAAGTCGACAGTTTTTGCACCTTAACTACCCAAGGTCATTTTTGTTATCCCTATTTTTTCCCTATATAGGATTTATCGTCTTGTCTGTGTAGACGGGTTGCGACTTACAGACACACGCATTTGAAATTATAACGGTCATTGGTTTACCTACAGACCCTAAAAATACATAACTGTTACTATATATGTTTAGTTAGAAATGAAATTTAGGTAATTTAAAGATTTCTATGAATCCAAAATTGTTGTTTTTGGTTTCATTTCCGAAATATAGAAAATATTATCTCTTTAATGAGATTCTTTGATAAATAATGTTAATTAGCCTCATTTTACTTCAACGTTTAAAAAATTACTTGTTTAATAGGATCATTTTATTAATATTTTGAACTCTTTTTCGAAATTTGATTCTTTCATTACTTGAAACAGAAACAGTTGTAATAATTATTACGAAGATGTAAGCTTAATTATATTTCAAACGGAAATTCACGCCACGTTATGATACACTTCAAGTAATTGCAGTAAGCACTATTGTTATATTGCTTGGAAAAGTCATTACTGCCTCCTAGCGCCTATTTTAATTGTTTGTGAGAGACTTTAACAGGAGGACGTTTCTAAGAATTGGAAAATAAAGTTTTTATCGGAATTCTGTTAATTCTTTTTATATGCATATTTGAGATTCCAGTAGTTCTGGTAAACCGTTTAAGTTTAACGTAGTTATCAATGACGAAACTGTCACTGTGACAGTAACATTATCTTTGGAAACTAATATATTTTATAAAGTATTTTTAATTGATATTAATAACTGTTAAAAAGAACTCTAAAAAAAATTAATAAACTGTGCACAAATATTGCATTAAATTTTTCACATAATAAAAAAACAATTTATTACAGCCATCCCTCAAAAAACCCAGTTTGAAAGTTATCGAGCAAAATTAAATATGGATAACATGATAGAATTTCAAATTTTAAAATCGATTTAACCAAATCGATGAAATTATGGTAGAATATTAAAGTTTATGATTAAAACCAATACGCTAAAGAAAATGATTGTTCAAATACATTGGTAAAATTCAAATTGGAATCTGACAGTCGTCAATTAATTTTGTTGTTTTCAATGTAGTTGTAAGATGCTCACAAACAAACCGATCCCAATGAAACTAACTGTATTCACTCATTTTCTATATAGTTTTGAGTTAGGTCTTTCTCTTCTATTCTATCAGCTCTCTCTTGACCAACTCTTGTTCTCTTCCGACACTCGCGCTATAGGCGTATTCGAGGTGTAGGGGGTCTTTATTTTATATTCTTTTCTTCCTTTTTTTACAACAAGGTAAAAAATTATTATACATTGGGATGTTGATTTAGTTTTTAAATATTCATATTTTATCTAAATTTGATTGATATCACTTGATCGATTTTGAGATATTCGATCTTCTAAAATGGTATTTCGTTGTTAGTTTTAGAGGAATCGACAATTTTTGTAGAGAAGAATTATTGGTATAGTTTCTTTGCTCATGGGTCATCATTTAAATACACAACGTTTGGCATGGACCAACTCTCATTATCAAGTGAAAAATGTTGGAATTTTTCGGTTAATTTGCAGCAAGGTGTGATTACAAGGACACGCGTTAACTTTTTAATAGAGGGGAGAAGAGATTGTTTATCTTGATAAAAACCGTAATGTAGCCACGCCACTAGCACTAACCCCCCTTTTCGTTTAATTGATCTATGAATGATATCTAATTATAATGTTTCTACAGTTTTTGCTCTGCCTATTTCTTCGCTTAGTATTGTTCGCTAATTTAAAGTGACAAGATGTCTATAGGTGCAAGTAATGTCGAATATTTCAAATTATTAATGTTTTTCATAAATAGTGAAACATTGTTAAATTTGAATAATGTGTTTTATTACAAATTTAAAATATTGCCGCTCGTCGCTAGGTGAATAAAACTGGGAAGGGGGGGTGGACATTGACTCAAAAAGAGAAAAAATTAATAATTTTTTGTATGAAAAGTGTTATCACATAAATATTTGTACGAGTATTTTTCATTTAATTCATTTGTCTCTGAATAGTTTTTCATATAGAGAAATAGTCTGTCTGAGAAATAGTCAGTCTGAGAAATAGCCAGTCTGAGAAATAGTCTGTCTGAGAAATAGCCAGTCTGAGAAATAGCCAGTCTGAGAAATAGTCAGTCTGAGAAATAGTCAGTTTGATAAATAGTCAGTCTGAGCAATTTTTAGTCTCAGAAATAGTCAGTCAGAGAAATAAACAGTCTGAGTAATAGTCTGCCTGAGAAATAGTCAGTCTGAGAAATAGCCAGCCTGAGAAATAGCCAGCCTGAGAAATAGTCAGTCTGAGTAATAGTCTGCCTGAGAAATAGTCAGTCTGAGAAATAGCCAGTCTGAGAAATAGCCAGCCTGAGAAATAGTCAGTCTGAGAAATAGTCAGTTTGATAAATAGTCAGTCTGAGCAATTTTTAGTCTCAGAAATAGTCAGTCAGAGAAATAGTCAGTCTGAGTAATAGTCTGCCTGAGAAATAGTCAAATGAGAAATAGTCGGTCTGAGAAATAGTCATTCTGAAAATAGTCATTCTGAGAAATAGTCAGTCTGTGAAATAGCCTGCCTGAGAAATAGTCATTCTGAGAAATAGTCAGTTTGAGAAATAGTCTGCCTGAGAAATAGTCAGTCAGAGAAATAGTCAGTCTGAGTAATAGTCTGCCTGAGAAATAGTCAGTCTGAGAAATAGCCAGTCTGAGAAATAGTCTGTCTGAGAAATAGCCAGTCTGAGAAATAGCCAGTCTGAGAAATAGTCAGTCTGAGAAATAGTCAGTTTGATAAATAGTCAGTCTGAGCAATTTTTAGTCTCAGAAATAGTCAGTCAGAGAAATAGTCAGTCTGAGTAATAGTCTGCCTGAGAAATAGTCAGTCTGAGAAATAGCCAGCCTGAGAAATAGCCAGCCTGAGAAATAGTCAGTCTGAGTAATAGTCTGCCTGAGAAATAGTCAGTCTGAGAAATAGCCAGTCTGAGAAATAGCCAGCCTGAGAAATAGTCAGTCTGAGAAATAGTCAGTTTGATAAATAGTCAGTCTGAGCAATTTTTAGTCTCAGAAATAGTCAGTCAGAGAAATAGTCAGTCTGAGTAATAGTCTGCCTGAGAAATAGTCAGTCTGAGAAATAGTCGGTCTGAGAAATAGTCATTCTGAAAATAGTCATTCTGAGAAATAGTCAGTCTGTGAAATAGCCTGCCTGAGAAATAGTCATTCTGAGAAATAGTCAGTTTGAGAAATAGTCTGCCTGAGAAATAGTCTGCCTGAGAAATAGTCAGTCTGAAAAATAGTCTGCCTGAGAAATAGTCAGTCTAAGAAATAGTCATTCTGAGAAATAGCCAGTCTGAGAAATAGTCTGCCCGAGAAATAGTAGTCAGTCTGAGAAATACTCAGTCTGAGAAATAGTCAGTCTGAGCAATTTTTAGTCTCATAAATAGACAGCCTGAAAAATAGTCTGCCTGAGAAATAGTCAGTCTGAGAAATAGTTCGTCTGAGCAATTTTTCGTCTCAGAAATAGTCAGCCTGAGAAATAGTCTGCCTGAGAAATTGTCAGTCTGAGAAATAGTCAGTCTGAGCAATTTTTAGTCTCAGAAATAGTCAGTCTGAGAAATAGTCAGTCTGAGAAATAGTCTGCCTGAGAAATAGTCAGTCTGAGAAATAGTCAGTCTGAGAAATAGTCTGCCTGAGAAATAGTCAGTCAGAAATAGTCAGTCAGAAATAATCAGTCTGAGAATAGTCTGCCTGAGAAATAGTCAGTCTGAGAAATAGTCTGCCTGAGAAATAGTCAGTCTGAGAAATAGTCAGTCTGAGAAATAGTCAGTCTGAGAAATAGTCAGTCTGAGAAATAGTCTGTCTGAGAAATAGTCAGTTTGAGAAATAGTCTGTCTGAGAAATAGTCTGTCTGAGAAATAGTCAGTTTGAGAAATAGTCTGTCTGAGAAATAGTCAGTCTGAGCAATTTTTACTCTCAGAAATAGTCAGTCTGAGAAATAGTCTGCCTGAGAACTAGTCCATTTGAGCAATTTTTCGTCTTAGAAATAGTCAGCCTGAGAAATAGTCAGTCTCAGCTATTTTTAGTCTCAGAAATAGTCAGTCTGAGAAATAGTCAGTCTGAGAAATAGTCTGTCTGAGAAATAGTCTGCCTGAAAAATAGTCAGTCTGAGAAATTTTTAGTCTCAGAAATAGTCAGTCTGAGAAATAGTCAGTCTGAGAAATAGTCTGCCTGAGAAATAGTCAGTCTGAGAAATAGTCATTCTGATAAATAGTCAGTCTGAGAAATAGTCATTCTGAGAAATAGTCAGTCTGAGAAATAGTAGGTCTGAGCAATTATTAGTCTCAGATATAGTCAGTCTGAACAATTTTTAGTCTCAGAAATAGTCTTCCGTAGAAATAGCCAGTAGTAGTTGAGTAATAACTACCATCATGAGTTGTAACAAGAAATGGAAACTCCCAGTGTCCTTCCTATAAAATTCTTAAAATATTTCTCCCTGATGAGATGGTTTTCTTGCAACTACTGAAAATCAACATGTCATAGATTGTTTAAATTATTCAGTTGTTTCTTCAATACATCACGTATCGCTCGAAGTGTTCATGATTACGACTTGTAAACATGTCTCCTCTCAACAGATCATTTCTTTTTGGTGTAGAGCAAAAGATACAAGTCGTGCATAGCAATGATCGTTCCATAAATAACGTGTTGCTTTAGTGTATAGGTTAGGTTAGGTTATAGTTTTTTAATTTTAATAAAAAAAATATAAGTTATTGCTACAAAAATATAATTGTAACGTACCAAAAATTCAATATCATAGATTTTAAATCAAACTGTATCATATTAACAAGTAACTGGTAAAATCTTGTGTCATAACTGTATTATGCCTAAGGAAAACTCTTCATTTAGACTATTTTTGCCCTGACATTGAGGGCCTACTTTTACATAATAGAGATTGTAAGACAATGGGTTAATGGCAACTAAACCTAATCATTGATTTATGTTGTTATAATTATATACTACAATTAGTTAGGTTAGGTTAGGTTAGGTCTAGGTCTAGGTCTAGGCCTAGGCCAGGTTAGGTTAGGTTAGGTTAGGTTAGGTCTAGGTCTAGGCCAGGTTAGGTTAGGTTAGGTCTAGGTCTAGGTCCGGTTAAGTAAAGATAAAAGATCATATAGCTTTTTTTGTGCAGCAAATTATCTTAAGATAAAAGTCGTGCATACCAATGATCGTTTCATCATAAATAACGGATGACTTTAGTGTGTAGGTTAGGTTAGGTTAGGTTATGATAAAAGATCATATAGGCTAGCTTTGTTGTTGTGCAGCAAATTATCTTAAGACAAAAGTCGTCCATACCAATGATCGTTTCATCATAAATAAGGAATCGCTTTAGTGTGTTGGTTAGGTTAGATAAGGTTAGGTTAGGTTAGGTTAGGTTATGATAAAAGATCATATAGGCTAGCTTTGTTGTTGTGCAGCAAATTATCTTAAGACAAAAGTCGTCCATACCAATGATCGTTTCATCACAAATAAGGAATCGCTTTAGTGTGTTGGTTAGGTTAGATAAGGTTAGGTTAGGTTAGGTTATGATAAAATATCATATAGGCTAGCTTTGTTGTTGTGCAAAAAATTATCTTAAGACAAAAGTCGTCCATACCAATGATCGTTTCATCATAAATAACGAATCGCTTTAGTGTCTAGGTTAGGTTATGATAAAAGTTCATATAGACTAGCTTTGTTGTTGTGCTGCAAATTTTCTTACGTTAAAAGTCTTGCATACCAATTATCGTTTCAACATAAATAACGTATCGCTTTATTGTGTAAGTTAGATTAGGTTAGGTTATGATAAAAGATCATACAGGCTAGCTTTGTTGTGTAGCATTTAAATCCAAAAAAGCACCTCCGCAATAACTTAACTCATTTCGTAAATATACATTCCACTTTCCGTCGCTTGACAGATGCTGGCATCTAGCGGCCCGCTCCTAAACCAAGCATCACCTGATACTTGAAACCAAAGTACATTTTTGCCGGTCAAGCTAGCTTCTCGATTACCGGTCCACAGTCTACATGCGATAACAACATGGTCTACACTCTTCATAACTCCGTTAGCTAAAAGTTTTTCTTTCTTCTCTCAAAATTACCGTCTTTCTAAAACATCATGTTAAATTACTAATTGTGCGCCTTAGTCTAATAATCTGGTTCAAAAATGTTAAAATTAACCATCATTTTCTCGGTACTACCTCACGTGATCTGCGACAGGATTTACCAGGTACTTCAACCTTACAGATTTTGTCATATTATAAATTTTGTTAATTTTTAAAATAATTTGTTAATTATCATGTATTCTTTAAAATATGTATTTCATGTTTTATTCAATATTCTATTTCCTTTTGAAACTAAATGATTATAAAAATTTTCTTTTCTTAAAACATCATTTACAAAATCTTGCAAAGGCACATTTTACGTTTTGAACATTTTTGTGAAATAAGTGCAAACTAGTGTTGAACATTAAATGATCAGAATATGAACATGTCAAATATAAAACAATTGAGGAAATTTCTTCTAAATCAGAAAATTTCGTTTTACAAGCTTTTGCAAAATCTTACAAGTCTTATACAAGCTTTCTTTTAAACAAAATTAAAATATATATAAATAGATTTATAATAATCTAAGAAGCTTTTAAGTACCATCTTAACGAATTTCTGTTATACAATCAATTTTCTTTAATTTTGGCAAATAATCAGATATTTCTTTAATGATGAACATTAATGCTAAAACATGTCTGATTTTGTACAGACACTAAAAGAACATGTTTTTTTGCTCACAGCTAATATGCTGGTAGGACAAATAGGAGAAATTGGAGAAATAAAGAAATTCTTGTCTCACATTGCGCAAACCAACGAAACATCCTAACAAGTTTCGTCCTGTTGGCAAAACACGTTTTTTTTGTATAACGTAACTTCACATTTTCAAGTGCATAAAAGTGATGTCTTTTTCTACAGCTGACTTTACAGAACTTTAACTAACTCATTTTGTATATGTGCCTAAATTTACTTTCGCAAATATGTGTTCCTTAAGACTATTTTCTAAATGTAGACCTGTGTAGTTAATTATAAAATATATATAAAAAAACAATTATTGGGTGGAGCCTGCATGCAATTTTCGGTCCTAACAACCTCCAAGAGGTTAATTTCCAAATTAAAATAATTGACGTCAATTAACAAAATTTCAAAATTCTAAATTCCTTTTTTTTGCTTGTTTAAAATATATAAATTTATTTGGCCAATATAGTTTTTAAGAAATTTTTTTTTAAACCAGTTATATTATGTATCTTTAGTTTAGTGATAAACATGTTAACTATAGATATGATTTTTGAACTTAAAATATCAAACTCTTTTATATTTTGTTAAATTCTGTAATTGTTTAAAAAGAAACTATCATCTTATAAACTAAAAAGGGGGGGATAAGTTTTTTTCTTTTTTTTGAATCTTTTGATTAAATTTTTTTTTATTATTATACTTTTACATTAAGGGCGTATAATCTTTTTTTTGATTAATTATAATTCTGTGAATTATTAAGCTGTGCTCATTGTTTTTTTTGTTAAATTTTTGTAACTATAAATATACATATTAAAAGGGGGGATAAATTTTTAGAATCTGTTGATTAAATTTTTTTTTCTAAATTATTATATGTTACAATTAAGGGCTTATAACTTTTACAATTTATGATATTGTTAATCATAAGTTTTTTTTTTTATTGATGATTTGTGTCAGGATGTCTTTTGTTGTAAATGACAAAGTCTGAAGCGCCGAAATTTCCTTCTGCTTTCAATAAACTTGAGCCTTGTTAATTACTAAATTTGTCTTTGTCTTTTTTTATTTTTTTCTTTTCAAACATTGTTACCATTTTGGTTCCGCCTTTATTAAATTTAAGTCCCCTGGTAACATGTTTTTGGTAGCAGAGCGTGGTTAATTTTAAATTCTGGAACCGTAGTTAATTTTCAAAATTTTGCATTGGAACTATCTAAATTTAAATTCAAAATTATCTTTGTAAACAAGGCTCTTTTTTTATGTTTTGCAGCTTTTTCAAATACTGCACAACTGTTGCTGATGAAATTTTTTTTTATTATTTAGTTTAAATATTTAAATCTCTATAAATCTATAGTCTCTTTTTTTTTATTATTTAGTTATTTTTATAAACACTTACACAAAAACTTCTAAACCAATTTCGATAAAATTTTTTTTTATTATTTTGTCTGCTTAAATATTTTTTTTTTATATATATATATTTACATACACTGCACCCTAGTCATTCACTGAATTTGATCCAGACAGCGGGCTCATTCGGGAATCCAAAAAAAAATTTAAATAAATAATAAAATCCAAAAATAGTTAAAAACAAAAAAAAAAACAAAAAAAATTTCAAAATCTCCTTCAAAAAATTTTCTCGAGTTTTCTTTCGCTTGTCTGTATCAATTCATACTTACACACACACATATATACACAACAACTACACTACATATAATTCTTGAGTCTTTCTCTGGCTCTTTCACCTTTTTTACATCATCTTAAAAGAAATTTTTTTTATTTAAAAACACTTGATTAAATTTTTTTTTATTTATCAGCAACAGTTAAGATGGCAGTGGATTTGCTGCGATTAGTGGACCCGTTAAAAAACACTGAGCTTGCTTTTGAATTTTTTTTTGTCATCTTGAAGGAAAATTATTTTTATTTATTTTTTTTTTTTAATTTTATCATCATGAGTAACGCGCAAAATGGCGGTGGACTGGTTGATGCAGATGGTGGCACCTTCTTAATAATTCATTGAAATGTTGAACACCTTTTTTTTAAAAAAAAATATATCATTGTGTACAATTTCTTTCTCTTTTCCAAATTATAGGGGCCCAGTTTTATGTAGGACAACATGGTTGGCCTGTTTGCCCTTTCTTAAATTTGTTTGGTTGTTAGTTAGCAGGTCAACATGTTTGTTTCCTAATTTAGTTTTTTTTATTAGGGTTGAGAAAACCGGAGTTAGGTTTTCTCACATTGTGGGTCACCTTTTTATACTGTCTTTTTGCCACACTCCTTTTTTTTGCTACACTTTTATAATCACTTAAATATTTTGATGAAATTTTTTTTTACACAATTTTTTTTGATTAAATTAAATTCTTTTTTTTTGGGGCACATGATACACATATAAGACCCTAAGTCAAACATCACATGCCCTGCCTTGGGCACTAAAACAATTTTGACTCCCCAACGTTTCATACTGCTTCTTTGTTTATTTTTCAAATGGATTATTTGTTTAGACCCTTCAAAATTCTTTTTTCTCACGGAAATTGTTAAGAGCCGTGAATAGTTTAAATTTCTCTTCGTATGGGAGAAGAGGAATTTAAAAATAACGACGCTGAGCATGATCTGACCTAATTGGCTTCAGGAGTTTTTCATTTATTTTTATTTATTTTTATAATTTAATGTTAAGGTCGGCTCAGAGGATACCCCCCCCCGTCTGAGTCCGACCTTTCCTGCAATGCCATGTGCTATGCACATTTCCCTCCCCTGGTCCCCGGAGTGGTCACCTCCTCTTGGCTTCCCGAGGTGCCACTCCACCCCTTTCCCCACGTACCTTAGAGTACAAAGTCAGTTCATGCACAGCAATGTCGACCTTTGCGTCACCCTTCAGCTCTTTCTGTCGGGGGCTTGACCCAATGATAGGTGGGAAGAGCTGAGACGCTATAGAAATTTCAAAATTTAATAAGTAAGTGCCAAAGGAGGCTACACCCTAGAGTGGTGATTATAAAAGCATTATGAAGCGTTGTTTCTATCAGGTGCCCTGTTTTCAAAATTTTGTAGGAGGCCCTTCTGGCCCCTTTTCTTCAGAAGCTTGTAGGAGGCCCTTCTGGCCCCTTTGCTTCAATCTTTTCTTGGAGGCCCTTCTGGCCCTTTGTCCCTTATTCAAAATTTTGCGGGAGGCCCTTCTGGCCTCCTTTCTGACTCCACCCTAACTCCGTCTTTCGGGGGGGGAGAGCTGTAGCATTTAAATCCAAAAAAGCACCTCCGCAATAACTTAACTCATTTCGTAAATATACATTCCACTTTCCGTCGCTTGACAGATGCTGGCATCTAGCGGCCCGCTCCTAAACCAAGCATCACCTGATACTTGAAACCAAAGTACATTTTTGCCGGTCAAGCTAGCTTCTCGATTACCGGTCCACAGTCTACATGCGATAACAACATGGTCTACACTCTTCATAACTCCGTTAGCTAAAAGTTTTTCTTTCTTCTCTCAAAATTACCGTCTTTCTAAAACATCATGTTAAATTACTAATTGTGCGCCTTAGTCTAATAATCTGGTTCAAAAATGTTAAAATTAACCATCATTTTCTCGGTACTACCTCACGTGATCTGCGACAGGATTTACCAGGTACTTCAACCTTACAGATTTTGTCATATTATAAATTTTGTTAATTTTTAAAATAATTTGTTAATTATCATGTATTCTTTAAAATATGTATTTCATGTTTTATTCAATATTCTATTTCCTTTTGAAACTAAATGATTATAAAAATTTTCTTTTCTTAAAACATCATTTACAAAATCTTGCAAAGGCACATTTTACGTTTTGAACATTTTTGTGAAATAAGTGCAAACTAGTGTTGAACATTAAATGATCAGAATATGAACATGTCAAATATAAAACAATTGAGGAAATTTCTTCTAAATCAGAAAATTTCGTTTTACAAGCTTTTGCAAAATCTTACAAGTCTTATACAAGCTTTCTTTTAAACAAAATTAAAATATATATAAATAGATTTATAATAATCTAAGAAGCTTTTAAGTACCATCTTAACGAATTTCTGTTATACAATCAATTTTCTTTAATTTTGGCAAATAATCAGATATTTCTTTAATGATGAACATTAATGCTAAAACATGTCTGATTTTGTACAGACACTAAAAGAACATGTTTTTTTGCTCACAGCTAATATGCTGGTAGGACAAATAGGAGAAATTGGAGAAATAAAGAAATTCTTGTCTCACATTGCGCAAACCAACGAAACATCCTAACAAGTTTCGTCCTGTTGGCAAAACACGTTTTTTTTGTATAACGTAACTTCACATTTTCAAGTGCATAAAAGTGATGTCTTTTTCTACAGCTGACTTTACAGAACTTTAACTAACTCATTTTGTATATGTGCCTAAATTTACTTTCGCAAATATGTGTTCCTTAAGACTATTTTCTAAATGTAGACCTGTGTAGTTAATTATAAAATATATATAAAAAAACAATTATTGGGTGGAGCCTGCATGCAATTTTCGGTCCTAACAACCTCCAAGAGGTTAATTTCCAAATTAAAATAATTGACGTCAATTAACAAAATTTCAAAATTCTAAATTCCTTTTTTTTGCTTGTTTAAAATATATAAATTTATTTGGCCAATATAGTTTTTAAGAAATTTTTTTTTAAACCAGTTATATTATGTATCTTTAGTTTAGTGATAAACATGTTAACTATAGATATGATTTTTGAACTTAAAATATCAAACTCTTTTATATTTTGTTAAATTCTGTAATTGTTTAAAAAGAAACTATCATCTTATAAACTAAAAAGGGGGGGATAAGTTTTTTTCTTTTTTTTGAATCTTTTGATTAAATTTTTTTTTATTATTATACTTTTACATTAAGGGCGTATAATCTTTTTTTTGATTAATTATAATTCTGTGAATTATTAAGCTGTGCTCATTGTTTTTTTTGTTAAATTTTTGTAACTATAAATATACATATTAAAAGGGGGGATAAATTTTTAGAATCTGTTGATTAAATTTTTTTTTCTAAATTATTATATGTTACAATTAAGGGCTTATAACTTTTACAATTTATGATATTGTTAATCATAAGTTTTTTTTTTTATTGATGATTTGTGTCAGGATGTCTTTTGTTGTAAATGACAAAGTCTGAAGCGCCGAAATTTCCTTCTGCTTTCAATAAACTTGAGCCTTGTTAATTACTAAATTTGTCTTTGTCTTTTTTTATTTTTTTCTTTTCAAACATTGTTACCATTTTGGTTCCGCCTTTATTAAATTTAAGTCCCCTGGTAACAGTTGTTGTGCAGAAAATTATCGTAAGATAAAAGTTGTGCATACTAATAATCGTTTCATCATAAATAACGTATCGCTTTAGTGTGTAGGTTAGGTTAAATAAGGTTAGGTAAGTTTATTTAAGGTTAGGTTAGGTTAGGTTAGGTTAGGTTAGGTTATGATAAAAGATCATATAGCTTTGTTGTTGTGCAGCAAATTATCTTAAGATAAAAGTCGTCCATACAAATGATCGTTTCATCATAAATAACGTATCGCTTTAGTGTGTAACCGGTTTAAGATTACCAGAAAATTGGTATTAATATTCATTATTTTTGACGAGTTAGACAAGTAAAATCTATAATGTTAACATAGTTCAACTATAATTTACACGAAATATATCTACTATCAAAATCGTCATTGAATTACGATATGTCGTTAAATGCGAATACGATATGTTACGTCATTTTTGATAATCAATGTTTACGTCAACAGTTGAAATGTAGTGAAAGTTATGTTTATTAAATTTGTTCATGTAATTTTATATTTGAATTTAAAGATTAAAAATTATATATACTATGGTAGCTTTTTATATCAAAATTTTACGATAATTTAGTTTTTAATATGCTTTTAAAGTGAATGTTTAGAAGTAAATATGGAACTTCTACATTCCCGTTGCGATACGTACATAACCTATATCTATGTGAATTTCTTATTTATCATGTAAGATTAAAAATAAACTGGGCTCTAAAATACATTTCAAAATAAGGTTTTTATTGAACTAATTTCACCATATTTAAAATTTTACGAACGATAAGGGTGGGTTTGTCAATCGCAGAACATTTCGACCGATTTTATGTTTCACAGCCTCAGAAAACTGGAAAAAAAAAAAAAAAGATTTCCTACATACCGTCTGTTGATATTTCAATTGGAAATAAATAAATCAAGAAATTTTTCCCTTATAGCAATACTGCTAAGTACCTTAGCCTATAGCCTATAGCCTACTATAGATGCTAAATTGCGCTGGAATGAGCATGTTAAAATAAAGAAGGACGAGCTAAACATTAGATATAGAAAAATGCACTGGATACTTGGAAGACGTGCAGGGCTGAGCACTTACAATAAAGTGCTCCAATATAAACAAACCCTAAAGCCAATATGGGAATATGGCATCCAGCTATGTGGATGTACCAAGCCCACTAACAGAAATTTAATTCAGATTTTTCAAAACAAAGTGCTCAGAGGTATAGTGAATGCACCCTGGTACATGAGGACTTCGGATATACACAGAGACTTGAAGATCGAAACGGTTGAAGAAGTAACAAAAAAGCACGCAGAAAGACACCAGCAGCGACTCCAGGGACATCTGAACACCAAAATACGAAGGATGGTAGATGAACCCAGTCCATTTCGTCGGCTCAAGAGAACCAAACCAGCGGACCTGATGTAGTCAGTAATCTTTATATGGGAACAACCACTGAGCTGTTACCCATCAAACAGTGAATTTGTCAGATAGGAAGTTGCTAGATGAGATAAGCTCAGTTGTAACATTTTGTAAAAAAAAAAAAAAATTCCAATTGAATAGTTTACATAGGTGTCTGTTCAGTGTTGTACTCTCTTCTTTGTACTTTAATGCATTCATCATAAATCATTAGACTGAATCATTATGTCTAAGAAACTACTTTTCTATTCTGGATTCTGCAGTATGTCTTGGAGTTCTATTTAATGCGCAATTTGTTGGAGGTTAATAACTCCCGCCACGATCATAAACACTTTCCAGGAATAAACTACACTCCAGCTGCGAGCTGGTTCTATTTATAATGCGGATGTTCAGGGATTTCAAATAAAATGAGCGGTCTGGAATGAAACTAAAGATGTGTGAATTAAGGTTTTAAGTATAAATAAAGTCTTTAAAGTCATAATATATATTTAAACTTATTAATTACTACATAAAATATCCAATGAGACTTGTGGTTAGTAATGACATGAAAGAAGTAATCCCCAAACCACAAATAATACACAATTAACGTTAGCAAGTTTAATAAACACTTATGTACGTTTCGGTAAGATAGCTACCATCCTCAGAGGGTACAATAACTATTAGTTTAAATCCCTCTGATGATGGTAGCTATCTTACCGAAATGTACATAAGTGTTTATTAAACTACCTAACGTCAATAATTGTGTTAGTGTTTGTTTGTTGAATGGGGATTACTTCTTTCATATATTATTATTTTCTAACAGATATAATTTGCAATTATCATCAAAAGTGTAGATTAACAGTGTAACCGAATTGGCTATTTCACAAAAATGAAATTTATGGTATTCATTTAGTAAATTTTTGCTATTAATTTTTATGTCACTGTTTTTTTATTTCCAAAAATTGAAAAGGTTAGATTAGACTACCAAATGATCTGTTATCATGAAAACCCCCCAATTTCACTCTGATTAGAAAACGATATGAGATTGGACAAATGTTTTAAAATTGAAAAAGTTTTGTAATGTCCTTTAAAAATGAAGTACAACTTGATTCTACCTTTCTATTAAACATTTTTAAATACAGTTATTAAAATATCTTGGGTTTTAATTTGGATAGAGATATGAAATAAACCGTTTTTTTTAGAAAACAAGATTCTCTATTCACAGAGTGAGCTAAAAGTTAGGAAATATTCACAGGATGTCCTAACTATTCATAAAACATGATTTTTGGAATGATTTAAATATCAAAACGGCTTAAATGTTTCTAAATTTAAAGTTGGAGCGTTATGGATAATTTTTCTAAACAGTGTAGCTCTCAAGTTGTTACAATTCCGCTGTTGCCTAGCTGGATCCACAATATCTTCATTTGGTCTCTCCACCATCTTTTCTATCTTAATCTCTTCCGTTCCTGAATAGATGATTCGGGAAAGATAGACGTCTCTTTTCATAAACCTTATCTTATCAAGTAAATAATATTATATGAATAGGGAAAAGAAGGCTAATTAAACTACGATAGTGGGGGGGGGGGTTGGATGTATCCATCGGTTAGGTTTAAATTTTAAATTTAGAGTTATTTGCTTAAGGAGAATTTATCTCTGTTATTAAGATGTTAACTGCAATAAATATAATATAAAAGTTATAGTTATTTGCTTAAGGAGAATTTATCTCTGTTATTAAGATGTTAACTGCAATAAATAAAGTATCAAATTTATAGTTATTTGCTTAAGAAAAAATTATCTCTCTTATTAAGATGTTAACTGCAATAAATAAAATATCAAAGTTATAGTTATTTGCTTAAGGAGAATTTATCTCTGTTATTAATAAGTTAACTGCAATAAATAAAGTATCAAATTTATAGTTATTTGCTTAAAAAAAAAATCTCTCTTATTAAGATGTTAACTGCAATAAATAAAATATCAAAGTTATAGTTATTTGCTTAAGGAGAATTTATCTCTGTTACTGTATTAATAAGTTAACTGCAATAAATAAAGTATCAAATTTATAGTTATTTGCTTAAAAAAAATATCTCTCTTATTAAGATGTTAACTGCAATAAATGAAATATCAAAGTTATAGTTTATCTCTGTTATTAAGATGTTAACTGCAATAAATAAAGTATCAAATTTATAGTTATTTGCTTAAGGAAAATTTATTTCTGTTATTAAGATGTTAACTGAAATAAATAAAATATCAAAGTTATAGTTTATCTCTGTTATTAATAAGTTAACTGCAATAAATAAAGTTTACAAATTTATAGTTATTTGCTTAAGGAAAATTTATTTCTGTTATTAAGATGTTAACTGAAATAAATAAAATATCAAAGTTATAGTTTATCTCTGTTATTAATAAGTTAACTGCAATAAATAAAGTATCAAATTTATAGTTATTTGCTTAAGGAAAATTTATCTCTCTTATTAAGATGTTAACTGCAATAAATAAAATATCAAAGTTATAGTTATTTGCTTAAGGAGAATTTATCTCTGTTATTAAGATGTTAACTGCAATAAATATAATATAAAAGAAGTTGTTAACTGCAATAAATATAATATAAAAGTTATAGTTATTTGCTTAAGGAGAATTTATCTCTGTTATTAAGATGTTAACTGCAATAAATAAAATATTAAAGTTATAGTTATTTTTTGCTTAAGGAGAATTTATCTCTGTTATTAAGATGTTAATTGCAATAAATAAAATTTACAAGTGAGTGTTTAATATATCGTTTATAGTTTCTTTAATGATGATTTTCTATTTGTTTGTTTTTTTTTTTTAGATAATTATAAAATCAAGAAAAGTCTTGCATTACAGACATTTTAGTCTTCCATTTCGAAATGGTAAGGGGTATGGAAAAAAAGTTTTCAAAGTGTTTGGTATTATCATATCTTTTTTTGTTGGGAATAAATTATCACAAAAAAGGGTTTTATATGAAAAATACATTTCGTGGGCTCTGTTTTAAATTTATTTAAAGTTTACTTATGTATTGTCCGTCACGTGACTTTATTTTCTTTTTTTGACTCGTTTCGGAGTTCTACTCCATCTTCAGATAATTATAACTCTTCTGATATCGTTAAAACATGTAAGATACACACAAACACAGACACTTATATGAAATTCATCTCACTACACGGGGCGCTCCCAACTTTAAATAAGGATATATGTTAATATGTTAATATGTATCTTAAATGTTTTAACGATCTCAGAAAAGTGATAATTATCTGAAGATGAAGTAAACCTCCGAAACGCGTCAAAAAAGAAAATAAAGTCACGTGACGGAAAAAATAAAAGTAAGTAAACTTTAAATAATGGTATTCCGCGACTTGTGTATAATGTTCAACGGGTATTATGTCTTATTTCTGCCAAGAATTATATCAATAATTTGAATTTATGTTTTAATATATTAAATCGTTTAATCTTTCGAGTTATAGTGCTATTTTTTATATCTATTATATAAATTAATTTGAATCTGTATTTTTGTGGACATATCTTTTACTTTAGTTGCCTGAAATATTGAAGGATCCTATATCTTAGCAGTACTGTTAGGCATATTGCCTACACTACGCCGTACGTAACCTTTGAAACTCTCTTAGTTAGTCTCGGATTACGCTGTTTACAAATTTAACAAGCCTTTCTTATCATAATTATTCACACTCGTTCTACAGTTATGAGCAAAGTGACAGAAATTAAATCTTAGTTAAAACAGGCAGATTGTTGACCGGCAGATTGTTGACAATCTGATTGTTGACAATCTGATTGTTGACAGGCAGATTGTTGACTGGCTGATTGTTGATAGTCTGATTGTTGACAGGCAGATTGTTGACTGGCAGATTGTTGATAGTCTTATTGTTGACAGGCAGATTGTTGACTGGCTGATTGTTGATAGTCTGATTGTTGACAGGCAGATTGTTGACTGGCAGATTGTTGATAGTCTGATTGTTGACAGGCAGATTGTTGACTGGCAGATTGTTGATAGTCTTATTGTTGAATGGCAGATTGTTGCGCTTATTTCGTACGATGTAGGCTATACGTATTTTAAATAGCAAACTTTCAATTGATAATTTATTCCGCCTTCTGCGACTATGGTAAGGGGGGGGGGGAAGGAGAGGCACATGTTTACCTTGGTTTTGGTAATAATATCTGTAGATTGGACTCAATGAACTTTTGTAGAACCTTATACTAAAACTAACGATTTAAATCCTCTATTTCAATCGTGTTTACTAATTAATACCTTAGAGTAACAAAAAATATTAAACTAATTGTAAAACCTAGTCACTAACAGATTTGAACTAAAATTGAATACATTAGAGGATTAATTACTGATTGTATATACAAACTATGTGATTTTTTTATCGATATTTGTCTTACTCCGTTACTTATCATTAATATATTTCTACATCATGGAAAGCGGATTAAAACAGCGAAATGAGAAATTAGTACATTGTAGGACTTCCAGGGGAGAAGTTATATCTACAAAACTATTCACATAATTTTCAAATTTGGTATACGTATTTTTCTGCTTAAAAAACTATGAAAAGAAGTTAGAAACATTAATGGAAAAAGATATAAAAATTTAATTAAATGAGAATATTCGAAAACACAGTTGACAATATTTATGGAATATTATATTTTTTAGCTCAAGAATTCATTATTAAAATAACACAAAGTTAAAGTGTTGTTCAATTAAATTATTCTGTAAACTACTGTAAAATGTCTTAATTATTGAAAATAACAAACGTTGTATAATGTATTATTTTTAATGTAAGTATAATGGTCTCTGCGTGATACATGATTTTGTGTATGTTATGTATAGGCGTGTTTATGCATTGGTGTCTGTAATTTTTGAATTAATATGCTGGCCGTATGGAACATTCTAACTTTACATTTTATAGTTATATTACATATATATATATATATATATATATATAAACAGCCACGAGTTTTATTTATTTCTTATGGTCAATAAAAAAAAAAAAAAAAAAAGGCTGAATAATAATTTGAATGGTCAAAATAATAATGACCAAAATAATTTGATTTGGATGACCATTACAAATTGTTGATTTGCAGATAACATGAAAATGCGTAACACTTAATAAGTAAAGAAAAATAACAGTAATAAATGTTTAATGATCCACATTTAACCTTTATTCGAATTGATGTCCATAAATATCTATGCAACGAAACAAAAAAGAGCCATAAGCGCTTTTAAAAAATTACCAAGATATCAACAATAATTACTTTTCAATCAGCCTCATTAATTCATCATCTGTTGCTATAGAGTGAGAATATAGTTTTTCTTTCAAAACCATTATAGGAAAAAATTGTAAACGGTCAAGTCTTTGGATCTTGGAGGGCAGTCCATGAAGTTGCTGCCACGACCTGTCCAACGGCTGGGAAGATCTCGATCTAAATCTAATTTAGTTTAATGAGGAGGAGCCCCATCCTGTTGGAAAAAGTGTCCCTCATCTCCGGCTGAGTAAGATGAGGAACTGTGATCAGTTAATATTGATGCGTAACTGTCTCCAATCACTGGCTGAGGGAATAGTTCATACTTATTGGAATAGTTCATAATAACACCATTCTTGGTGACGGACGCCCAAAACAGTTCCACCCTTTGATTTCAAGAACTCTTCGAATAAAAATGTGGATTTTGTGTGTTATAATAATTACAATTATGTCTGTTTACAGATCCTGTACGGTAAAATGTAGCTTCATTTGAGAATACAATTCCTTCAAATCACTCGGCATCTTTGTCAAGCTTTTCAATTACCTTCGAACAAAATTCCACTCGTCTGCCTGGGTCATCTTCCAGCAGTCTGAGAATTTTTTTTGCCATACCTTTGGACTGTCGACTTTGGTATCCAACTAGCGGATGCAACTTTTCAAAGTCTGTTTAGAGATTTTGAGTGCAAGCTCTTCATTTTCATTTTCAGTGTTAGAAATCCGTGGTATTTCTTTGAAAGTGATACAGTTTCTAGTAGCATAGTTTCCCTTTAAGAATTGATTTTCTTGATGGAGGAACCCCATTTTAGTAGGTTCTTTGAAAATATCTTGTCGTTTCATATTCATTTTCTAAAGCAATAGCTCAAGAATAACATTTCACTTTTTGTTTAATTGAAAAATTCATTGTTTAGAGGTTAGATGTCACACATAAACTGATTGGATACAACTACCAAATTGTTTCATTGTTGTGTGTTAACAAAAAATCGAGATTCAACATATATAAATGCACATTTTAATTGCATTACATTGTGGGAGGAAGTGGTTCTATCCCAGAAAATTAATGATCTTTTTGTTATTCCGCCATTTTGTTTTGATTTACCATAAAAAAGTGAAACTCGAGCGTACTTGTTTTGCATATCTATGTATCATAACTGTAAAGTGTCAAGTTTGTAGAGTGTTCCATATGTCCGGAATATTAATTAAAAAATAGCGACTTCTTTGCGTGACAACCAGTATATGGAAGGGTGTGTATGATCAATTTTTTTCTAGATTTTTCTGGTAAATGCCAAATATTTGATTAATAATTTTTTTTATTTTGGATGACTTATCTAGATTTAAAATTATTGTTGTTGTTTTTTTAAATAATAAATCGGAATATGTAATCAAATATATATCACATTTTGTCAACATTTTGAAAGTAGAATGTAAGTTTTTGCATTCTTTGATCTTTAGCAGTAAAATATCAGCTGATACTGTACTGTCTTTGGAGTTATTTATTCGTGGTAAAGGTTGAAACGAAACAGGTTTCAGCTTTGGGTCAACTTATTGATTCTTAATTATAAATAAATTTTGATTTTTTATATAAACTATAATATAATATTTGGTCATTTTACAATAATTACATATGAAGGAGTCGAATTTTTAATGTCATTTCACGTATCAATTTTATTCCAGAATTATTACAAAATTCTTTTATTATCGGTGGATATAATAACAACATTAATCATTGTTGAAGGCATTGTGTAATATTGAAGGAAACATTAATTACAGTCTATTCACGCCTACTTTAATTGTTCGTAAAGGATTTATAAAGGAGGGGATTTTTGAACAGTGGAAGATAAAGTTTTTAGCTGAATTTCATTAATTTTTTTTCTGTACAATAATTGTGTATACAGATTCTTGTAAGATAATCCTAATGAAATACTTATTAATTTTAATTATTGTAGTATTGTCCTTGTTTTACAACACAATAGTATTTTCAAATATTAAGTGATATGTTGATACATAACTCTTTAATAATTTATTGATCAATTTAAACAATCATTGTTTAAATCTCTGCATGACTTCAAACTATATCTGCATTAATGGAAGTTACCTTAAATATATAACCGGTTTATGTTTTAAATTGCACTAGACATAGAACAAACTTTTTAAAATTTGTAATCAAAATTAGTCAATATACAGGGTGATGAAAAAGTTTCGTAATTTTAAACATGTTATACGTAATAACTCCAAACATTTAGGCAGTTACATTGGGAAAATTCTGCACTTTTTAGGGTTATGAATGAATTCCACCCTTATTTGGTTCAAGAGTGGGGGTTGCACTCTTGCAATGTTAATTAATATTATTTACTTTAAATATTACAAAACTTAGTTTTAAAGTTTAAATAAATCTTTTCGATCGTACATTGCTAATACAATAACTTTTGAAAGCATACCATTCAACAATAAAGTTGAAAGTGTTTCCCCTCTACAGATTGTCAATGCGCTAACCCCTCAAGTAATATCCGTTTATGGAAGTAGCTCTAGTTTAAATCAGCTGTTAGTTTACATCAGCTGTTTGCATTACTTTACAACAATGCAGAAATTAACTACTCATTTCACCTATAAAATTAAGTTGTAGTGGTTCAGAATTGTTTTCTAGTTCGTTATTGGATGTATTCTGTGGAAAAATACAATAGAAAAGTTTCGAAGGGCACTTTTAACCCGTTTTATACCTAAAGGGATTTCTCCATCATTGCAGCTTTGAATGCTTATAACTTAAAAACGAAGGCGTTTATCGATTAACGACTTTTCACCATCGTTTTATGTGTCAAATTTTAAGTGTAAATCATGTACCACATGTCCACTTTTCTATTAAAAAAAAGTTTGATTCAATATGGCTGATCCAAGGCGGACCATTATTTAAAACCTTAAAGAATATAAGTTTTTAAACCAAGTAGATTAACAATTGTTTCTGCCTTCAAGTACCTCTCAGTTATCCAGTATAAAGCCATTTCCTTACTTAAAAATCATCCTATGTATATAAATATAGCTTAATAATTTAAATAAGAAAAGACACTCAAATAAATTTTACTAAAAGCATTGAAATAATTACTTATAAGAGTAAAGTTTGGACGATCACAAGGAAATAAGAAAGCCGAATACAAGCACAAAATATGAGAGGTCTTAGAAGAATAAAAAGATGATAATTTGGGGAGGATTATCAATGAGGATACGAAGGAATATATATCGTTTAATTGAAGGAATAAAAGTGTGTACAATTAAATGAAAGGTACACACGGAGAATGGAGGAAGGTTGTCTCTGAAGGTCATTACGTATTAGTATAATGGAAGTAGAAAAACAGAAAACTATGGGTCTCCCGAAAATGCGAAAAATTCCTAAGACGAAGCATAGGAAAATCAGATTTAATAATATTGTAATCATTGATTGTTTTCAAGGGTTAAATAATTACTCAACAAAGATAAAACGTTGAACGAATATTATATTAAATAATGATTTTTTTTATAGGTTATATCTTTTACATAAATATCCTTCAATTTTGAAACGTTTCGTTATTGTGTTTCGACTATTTGCAATTAGTAATTTATCTCAGCAATTGTAATTTTGGTATTTTAGAAACGAAAACTGTAGCTAACGTGGGATTTTACGAAGTAAAAGTAAAATTATCTTTATATCATTTGAAAGTATTAGAAACAGAAGGAATCTGAATAATTATGATAAGAAAGGCTTGTTAAACACCATTGTGAATAGTCTAATCAGAGAGAGACGAAGCGGAATAATACGGTCACGGCTTAGTGTAGGCAATTTGTTCAACACTGCTGTAAAGAAATAGAAGTCTTCATTATTGTAGGCACTCAACGTGAATCAACTATCCTATAAAGAAAAGACATTAATTTAATTATACATTATGTGAATTAAGTAATGTGAAGTAATTATATAACCTTCCTTATAATTATTTGTTTTATAAGCCTTAAAACTTAATATGTTATATAACCTATTATACGTTGAATAATACACAAGAAATGAATAAAACTGTTAAAAATAGCCGCCATTTGAATTTTTCGCGCTTTAAAAAGGGTTCATATGAGGACATTATAGTCCCGTATACCAGATTTGAAGTTCCTATCTTTTTGTTAGATTCATACTTATGTGAATTCATGTGGCGCCGTAGGAACAAGGATGAAGTTCTAGAAGGACATCAATTTATATTGGGGTCCAGAACAATAAAGTTTGTATTCGTATATTATGTTAGGTTATGTTAAGAAACCTTCTGGGTGCCACTATTTGAGTGGAGGTCCTTTTATTGAACACACCCCGAAGCGTTTCCTTACCTGTGATCATATGAACATTTTAATATTTTTAGCTCTAGAATGAGCAGGAAGGAATCGTGGGGTAGTGGTGCTACTGATGTAGACGTTCTCCCTCTTCTCTTACTTTTTGAGCGGGGGGTCGATGTATTGAAGGCTCTCCATGCATCGGGTCTCCTACTTCTTAAAAATAGTTATGTAAATTAAATTCTCAAATTCATGTCCCAAAATATTGCCGTGAAATTTTGAATTATTTTGACTATATAAAACCGTCTGGTAAATTTGGGAATTCTAATACGTCGTTCTAGGTATGTACAAAATGCCTCAAAAATTTAAACAAACATAACAAATCAATTATATGTTTATGCAAATATTTAGTGTTTCAGCGTTTTTTACTGCGACATTACAATACTGAATGCAACAAGTAGCCTACTGCAGTCTAAACTACCATTAAGCCGCCTTCAAACGAGCGTGATGGGATTATGGTATTATTGGTTCCTGAAAACACAACGATTGTTTGAAACTTTATCATTGACGTGTTTATCACAGTGTAAACATTTTGTGAAACTTTAATGCCGTCAATTGTCGTTAGGCATGTGTTTACTAAGAAATATAAATACTCAAATACAAATTTATTTCTGTGTTATGGAATGTTACTTTTGTAGCCCTAATTTTACACCAAATTTTTTGTATTATAGTACAATAATTAAAATGTACTATTAACAAAGTTATCGAAAAATCACAATAGAACATAGTTACGAACATATATTAAAATGCTGTCAAGGAATGATTTTTGTTTTTAAGCTATTGTTATATAATCACGCCAGTGCCCGCAATTTAGATTTGGATGGTGAGAATTGATTTTTATTAACTTTTTTGATTAAAAGCCATTTGTTTCAGCTCACCAAAACCTTTACTATGAAGTATGCATGACCATATATTCTATTTACTACATTTGAGCCACTCCCACTCTCCTGAACCAAAACTAAAAATTAGTTCTTATTGAGGTATCTCAAATAACAACAAAGTTAAATTACGAGTTATAGTTTCCATTTCAGCTATCTTAATATAATCTCGTTAACAGCTGGCATTTTAGTAGATGTCGCGAAAAAAAGCGACCAGTGAAATAAACGGACAGAAAAGGTCAACAAGAGGGAATTCTTCTCTTGACATAGTGGGTGGAGAGGATTACTCCAACTTTTGAAAGTAGGTTAGATACAATTCACTTCTTCCAATTGACAAAACTTCGCTATTCATCATCGTAGAGAGGTATAGTTCTGCATTATACCCAGAATTGAAAATGAAAATTTCTATGGAATTTAATGTGTTATAAACTGAATAATACACGAGATATGAACACAAAACTGTTTAAAATAACAGCTATTTTGACATTTTAAATTAGATTTTCTGAAATTTAATAGGGTTCTACATGAGCACATTAAAGTACATAGCAAATTTCATGTTCCTATCTTAATTATTATGGCCGCTATTGAGGTTAAGTACAAACAACAAAATAAGTGACGTCATCGATGAATAACAACGATAGACGGACGGCATGGCAACAATAATTTTTCGGTTGCCTGAGGCCATGGAACGGAAAGATCGGTCAAAAACGGAAGTCGAATTTTTTGTGATCTTACGAAAAAATCCATCTTACGGTCAAATCAGTTGAAGGTTAGGTTATGTTATGTTTCGTTAGGTTATGTTATGTTACGTTAGCTTAGGTTAGGTTCGATTATGTTAGGTTAGGTTATGTTATGTTACATTAGCTTAGGTTATGTAAGTTACATTTTATAGTTTTCGTAAAATATTTAAGTATATCTACATACTCCACAAAATGTTAAAGTAAAACTCTTAAATTAAAAGTTTAATGTTATCAAGTCATAATACGTTATATTATACGTTATAATATATTATATATATAAAAATGTTGTTAATTCTAATAATGCTTAATGTATGTTTCAGTTCTTTGCGGGGTAGGGGTAGACATAACGTTACACCATCACACTATTGGCATATATTTCATGTAAGTACAGGAACGTTTAATTCTTTACTTCTTTAGGAAAAATATTGTATTCTTTTAGGAAAAACTTAAAATAAATTGAATTATAGTTTCAGTTGCTAACCTAGATGTAATAAAATAATGTAACAAGTGATAAGTTATAATTCGAAATGGAAAACCAAGATCCTGTTTGACATGTCTACCTTTTGTTTGATTGGAACGTTTGACATTTTGTTTGTATGATGCTGTGTAAAAGTGTGTACACTTCTTTCAGCTTACATAACAGTTACACTGTATCCTGTGATTTCCTACAAAATATAATGTAGCTTGTGTTTATGGATTAATGAAATAAAATTAACAGTAGTCGTATCGTTTACACTTCTTTCAGTATACATAACATTTACATTGTTCCCCCTAATTTCCTACAAAATATAATATAACTTGTATATATGAATCAATGAAATAAAATAATCAGTAGTCGTATCATTTACACTTCTTTCAGTTTACATAACAGTTACACTAATTCCTGTAATTACATACAGAATATAATATAACTTGTATATATGAATCAATAAAATAAAATAAACAGTAGTCGTATCGTTAACACTTCTTTCAGTATACATAACATTTACATTGTTCCCCCTAATTTCCTACAAAATATAATATAACTTGTATATATGAATCAATGAAATAAAATAATCAGTAGTCGTATCGTTTACACTTCTTTCAGTTTACATAACAGTTACACTGTTTCCTGTAATTACATACAGAATATAATGTAACTTGTATATATGAATCAATAAAATAAAATAAACAGTAGTCGTATCGTTAACACTTCTTTCAGTATACATAACATTTACATTGTTCCCCCTAATTTCCTACAAAATATAATATAACTTGTATATATGAATCAATGAAATAAAATAATCAGTAGTCGTATCGTTTACACTTCTTTCAGTTTACATAACAGTTACATTGTATCCTGTGATTTCCTACAGAATATAATATAACTTGTATATATGAATCAATGAAATAAAATAATCAGTAGTCGTATCGTTTACACTTCTTTCAGTTTACATAACAGTTACACTGTTTCCTGTAATTACTTACAGAATATAATATAACTTGTATATATGAATCAATGAAATAAAATAAACAGTAGTCGTATCGTTTACACTTCTTTCAGTTTACATAACAGTTACACTGTTTCCTGTAATTACATACAGAATATAATGTAACTTGTATATATGAATCAATGAAATAAAATAAACAGTAGTCGTATCGTTAACACTTCTTTCAGTATACATAACATTTACACTGTTTCCTGTAATTACATACAGAATATAATGTAACTTGTATATATGAATCAATAAAATAAAATAAACAGTAGTCGTATCGTTAACACTTCTTTCAGTATACATAACATTTACATTGTTCCCCCTAATTTCCTACAAAATATAATATAACTTGTATATATGAATCAATGAAATAAAATAATCAGTAGTCGTATCGTTTACACTTCTTTCAGTTTACATAACAGTTACACTGTTTCCTGTAATTACTTACAGAATATAATATAACTTGTATATATGAATCAATGAAATAAAATAAACAGTAGTCGTATCGTTTACACTTCTTTCAGTTTACATAACAGTTACACTGTTTCCTGTAATTACATACAGAATATAATGTAACTTGTATATATGAATCAATGAAATAAAATAAACAGTAGTCGTATCGTTAACACTTCTTTCAGTATACATAACATTTACATTGTTCCCCTAAATTCCTACAAAATATAATATAACTTGTATATATGAATCAATGAAATAAAATAATCAGTAGTCGTATCGTTTACACTTCTTTCAGTTTACATAACAGTTACACTGTTTCCTGTAATTACATACAGAATATAATGTAACTTGTATATATGAATCAATAAAATAAAATAAACAGTAGTCGTATCGTTAACACTTCTTTCAGTTTACATAACAGTTACACTGTTTCCTGTAATTACATACAGAATATAATATAACTTGTATATATGAATCAATAAAATAAAATAAACAGTAGTCGTATCGTTTACACTTCTTTCAGTTTACATAACAGTTACACTGTTTCCTGTAATTACATACAGAATATAATGTAACTTGTATATATGAATCAATAAAATAAAATAAACAGTAGTCGTATCGTTTACACTTCTTTCAGTTTACATAACAGTTACACTGTTTCCTGTAATTACATACAGAATATAATATAACTTGTATATATGAATCAATAAAATAAAATAAACAGTAGTCGTATCGTTAACACTTCTTTCAGTATACATAACATTTACATTGTTCCCCCTAATTTCCTACAAAATATAATATAACTTGTATATATGAATCAATGAAATAAAATAATCAGTAGTCGTATCGTTTACACTTCTTTCAGTTTACATAACAGTTACACTGTTTCCTGTAATTACATACAGAATATAATGTAACTTGTATATATGAATCAATAAAATAAAATAAACAGTAGTCGTATCGTTAACACTTCTTTCAGTATACATAACATTTACATTGTTCCCCCTAATTTCCTACAAATTATAATATAACTTGTATATATGAATCAATGAAATAAAATAATCAGTAGTCGTATCGTTAACACTTCTTTCAGTATACATAACATTTACACTGTTTCCTGTAATTACATACAGAATATAATATAACTTGTATATATGAATCAATAAAATAAAATAAACAGTAGTCGTATCGTTAACACTTCTTTCAGTATACATAACATTTACATTGTTCCCCCTAATTTCCTACAAAATATAATATAACTTGTATATATGAATCAATGAAATAAAATAATCAGTAGTCGTATCGTTTACACTTCTTTCAGTTTACATAACAGTTACACTGTTTCCTGTAATTACATACAGAATATAATGTAACTTGTATATATGAATCAATAAAATAAAATAAACAGTAGTCGTATCGTTAACACTTCTTTCAGTATACATAACATTTACATTGTTCCCCCTAATTTCCTACAAATTATAATATAACTTGTATATATGAATCAATGAAATAAAATAATCAGTAGTCGTATCGTTAACACTTCTTTCAGTATACATAACATTTACACTGTTTCCTGTAATTACATACAGAATATAATATAACTTGTATATATGAATCAATAAAATAAAATAAACAGTAGTCGTATCGTTAACACTTCTTTCAGTATACATAACATTTACATTGTTCCCCCTAATTTCCTACAAAATATAATATAACTTGTATATATGAATCAATGAAATAAAATAATCAGTAGTCGTATCGTTAACACTTCTTTCAGTATACATAACATTTACATTGTTCCCCCTAATTTCCTACAAAATATAATATAACTTGTATATATGAATCAATGAAATAAAACAAACAGTAGTCGTATCGTTAACACTTCTTTCAGTATACATAACATTTACATTGTTCCCCCTAATTTCCTACAAAATATAATATAACTTGTATATATGAATCAATGAAATAAAATAAACAGTAGTCGTATCGTTTACACTTCTTTCAGTTTACATAACAGTTACACTGTTTCCTGTAATTACATACAGAATATAATGTAACTTGTATATATGAATCAATGAAATAAAATAAACAGTAGTCGTATCGTTAACACTTCTTTCAGTATACATAACATTTACATTGTTCCCCCTAATTTCCTACAAAATATAATATAACTTGTATATATGAATCAATGAAATAAAATAATCAGTAGTCGTATCGTTAACACTTCTTTCAGTATACATAACATTTACACTGTTTCCTGTAATTACATACAGAATATAATATAACTTGTATATATGAATCAATAAAATAAAATAAACAGTAGTCGTATCGTTAACACTTCTTTCAGTTTACATAACATTTACATTGTTCCCCCTAATTTCCTACAAAATATAATATAACTTGTATATATGAATCAATGAAATAAAATAATCAGTAGTCGTATCGTTAACACTTCTTTCAGTTTACATAACAGTTACACTGTTTCCTGTAATTACATACAGAATATAATGTAACGTGTATATATGAATCAATGAAATAAAATAAACAGTAGTCGTATCGTTTACACTTCTTTCAGTTTACATAACAGTTACACTGTTTCCTGTAATTACATACAGAATATAATGTAACTTGTATATATGAATCAATGAAATAAAATAAACAGTAGTCGTATCGTTAACACTTCTTTCAGTTTACATAACAGTTACACTGTTTCCTGTAATTACATACAGAATATAATATAACTTGTATATATGAATCAATAAAATAAAATAAACAGTAGTCGTATCGTTAACACTTCTTTCAGTATACATAACATTTACATTGTTCCCCCTAATTTCCTACAAAATATAATATAACTTGTATATATGAATCAATGAAATAAAATAATCAGTAGTCGTATCGTTTACACTTCTTTCAGTTTACATAACAGTTACACTGTTTCCTGTAATTACATACAGAATATAATGTAACTTGTATATATGAATCAATAAAATAAAATAAACAGTAGTCGTATCGTTAACACTTCTTTCAGTATACATAACATTTACATTGTTCCCCCTAATTTCCTACAAAATATAATATAACTTGTATATATGAATCAATGAAATAAAATAAACAGTAGTCGTATCGTTAACACTTCTTTCAGTATACATAACATTTACATTGTTCCCCCTAATTTCCTACAAAATATAATATAACTTGTATATATGAATCAATGAAATAAAATAAACAGTAGTCGTATCGTTAACACTTCTTTCAGTATACATAACATTTACATTGTTCCCCCTAATTTCCTACAAAATATAATGTAACTTGTATATATGAATCAATGAAATAAAATAAACAGTAGTCGTATCGTTAACACTTCTTTCAGTATACATAACAGTTACACTGTATCCTGTGATTTCCTACAAAATATAATGTAACTTGTATATATGAATCAATGAAATAAAATAAACAGTAGTCGTATCGTTAACACTTCTTTCAGTATACATAACATTTACATTGTTCCCCCTAATTTCCTACAAAATATAATATAACTTGTATATATGAATCAATGAAATAAAATAAACAGTAGTCGTATCGTTAACACTTCTTTCAGTTTACATAACAGTTACACTGTTTCCTGTAATTACATACAGAATATAATGTAACTTGTATATATGAATCAATGAAATAAAATAAACAGTAGTCGTATCGTTAACACTTCTTTCAGTTTACATAACAGTTACACTGTTTCCTGTAATTACATACAGAATATAATGTAACTTGTATATATGAATCAATGAAATAAAATAAACAGTAGTCGTATCGTTAACACTTCTTTCAGTTTACATAACAGTTACATTGTATCCTGTGATTTCCTACAGAATATAATATAACTTGTATATATGAATCAATGAAATAAAATAAACAGTAGTCGTATCGTTTACACTTCTTTCAGTTTACATAACAGTTACACTGTTTCCTGTAATTACATACAGAATATAATGTAACTTGTATATATGAATCAATGAAATAAAATAAACAGTAGTCGTATCGTTAACACTTCTTTCAGTTTACATAACAGTTACATTGTATCCTGTGATTTCCTACAGAATATAATATAACTTGTATATATGAATCAATGAAATAAAATAAACAGTAGTCGTATCGTTAACACTTCTTTCAGTTTACATAACAGTTACACTGTTTCCTGTAATTACATACAGAATATAATGTAACTTGTATATATGAATCAATGAAATAAAATAAACAGTAGTCGTATCGTTAACACTTCTTTCAGTTTACATAACAGTTACATTGTATCCTGTGATTTCCTACAGAATATAATATAACTTGTATATATGAATCAATGAAATAAAATAAACAGTAGTCGTATCGTTAACACTTCTTTCAGTTTACATAACAGTTACACTGTTTCCTGTAATTACATACAGAATATAATGTAACTTGTATATATGAATCAATGAAATAAAATAAACAGTAGTCGTATCGTTAACACTTCTTTCAGTTTACATAACAGTTACATTGTATCCTGTGATTTCCTACAGAATATAATATAACTTGTATATATGAATCAATGAAATAAAATAAACAGTAGTCGTATCGTTAACACTTCTTTCAGTTTACATAACAGTTACATTGTATCCTGTGATTTCCTACAGAATATAATGTAACTTGTATATATGAATCAATGAAATAAAATAAACAGTAGTCGTATCGTTAACACTTCTTTCAGTTTACATAACAGTTACATTGTATCCTGTGATTTCCTACAGAATATAATGTAACTTGTATATATGAATCAATGAAATAAAATAAACAGTAGTCGTATCGTTAACACTTCTTTCAGTTTACATAACAGTTACATTGTATCCTGTGATTTCCTACAGAATATAATGTAACTTGTATATATGAATCAATGAAATAAAATAAACAGTAGTCGTATCGTTAACACTTCTTTCAGTTTACATAACAGTTACATTGTATCCTGTGATTTCCTACAGAATATAATGTAACTTGTATATATGAATCAATGAAATAAAATAAACAGTAGTCGTATCGTTAACACTTCTTTCAGTTTACATAACAGTTACACTGTTTCCTGTAATTACATACAGAATATAATGTAACTTGTATATATGAATCAATGAAATAAAATAAACAGTAGTCGTATCGTTAACACTTCTTTCAGTTTACATAACAGTTACATTGTATCCTGTGATTTCCTACAGAATATAATATAACTTGTATATATGAATCAATGAAATAAAATAAACAGTAGTCGTATCGTTAACACTTCTTTCAGTTTACATAACAGTTACACTGTTTCCTGTAATTACATACAGAATATAATGTAACTTGTATATATGAATCAATGAAATAAAATAAACAGTAGTCGTATCGTTAACACTTCTTTCAGTTTACATAACAGTTACACTGTTTCCTGTAATTACATACAGAATATAATGTAACTTGTATATATGAATCAATGAAATAAAATAAACAGTAGTCGTATCGTTAACACTTCTTTCAGTTTACATAACAGTTACATTGTATCCTGTGATTTCCTACAGAATATAATATAACTTGTATATATGAATCAATGAAATAAAATAAACAGTAGTCGTATCGTTAACACTTCTTTCAGTTTACATAACAGTTACACTGTTTCCTGTAATTACATACAGAATATAATATAACTTGTATATATGAATCAATGAAATAAAATAAACAGTAGTCGTATCGTTTACACTTCTTTCAGTTTACATAACAGTTACACTGTATCCTGTGATTTCCTACAGAATATAATATAACTTGTATATATGAATCAATGAAATAAAATAAACAGTAGTCGTATCGTTTACACTTCTTTCAGTTTACATAACAGTTACACTGTTTCCTGTAATTACATACAGAATATAATGTAACTTGTATATATGAATCAATGAAATAAAATAAACAGTAGTCGTATCGTTAACACTTCTTTCAGTTTACATAACAGTTACACTGTTTCCTGTAATTACATACAGAATATAATGTAACTTGTATATATGAATCAATGAAATAAAATAAACAGTAGTCGTATCGTTAACACTTCTTTCAGTTTACATAACAGTTACATTGTCCGGTGATTTCCTACAAAATATAATGTAACTTGTATATATGAATCAATGAAATAAAATAAACAATAGTCGTATCGTTTACACTTTTATCAGCTTACATAACAGTACACTGTATCCTGTGATTTCCTACAAAATATAATATAACTTGTATATATGAATCAATGAAACAAAATAAACAGTAGTTGGATCAAAATATGATTTGTAAATGCTCAAAAGATGAATGTATGAAAATTTTCAGGAACAATTTAACATTTTTATAATTTCCATCAAACTTTTCTATTTTCTTAATACCATGAAATCTGGGGGGGGGGGGAAGGTCGGCTTTTTCGCGATTCCCATACTTACTCTATACTTCGTATATTGGCTATGTAAAAGTATGTCTACTACAAAACAACTTTATAAAAGACGAAACAATTAATATGACAACTTGTAACAATTACACTGGATCAATCCTGAAAAAGTTTTATTGCTTCCGACATATAAACAATTTTAGTTTAGACATTAAAAAAATATATCCCTGTTAAATATTTAAACATGATATTCCCCAGCTTTTAAATGTAATTAGAGTTAGTGAATATTTAACCGTGTTTATCTCTATTGATTGATAAAAGCACGATAAGCGGCTTATCCGAGTTATTAGGCAATTAAACCAATACTCTGATCATGGTTGTTAAAATCAATTAATTGAGTTTGCATTAAAAACGACTTGACTCGTGTTAAACAAATCAACCTTGAATATTATTTAATATTTTTATTTTTGTATTTATTTATTTTTTAAATTATATTTCATTACAACTGAGTTAAATACAACCTAACAAGCAAATTTTTGTATTTATAACAACTTTCTATAGAATTTATAATTTATTATTTAAATTTTTTTTAAAATTATTATACATTTTTCGGACATTAGCCATCATTTGTGTGTTAAAAATTCAAAACACGACGTTTCGGAAATAAGAATCAATTTCCGTTATCAAGTGACTAAAAACTAAAGAAACATGAAACTAGAAACTAAGCCTATGTGAGAAGTAAAATTAAATAAGAATACCACCAACATTAATATCTAAGCATGCATCTCAGAGCTGGAACTGAGAATGTATAAAATTTATAATAATGAAATTGAACTTCCATCATTAACAAATAACTTCAAACAGAGAATATAATTTATTGTTGCAAATTTCGGGTATAAAAATTATAACCGTATTTTGGCCATATGGGATTTTGTGTCATTTGTTCGATAACTAAAAATTTGGTTTTAACGAGTAAAAAAATAGTTTGACAATGAACCTATGAGGTTGAAACCGCGATAACCGATACAACAAATGCTACATCACAAGAAAAGGGAATAAACTTTAATTAATATTTAAAATTTATATAACAATTTTTCTTGTTGGAAACATTGTCTAATTGTTTATAAATATCAGATTAAATTTCAAATTTAATAGAAATCAAACCTATTACTAAAAAATGTTTTAAAAACTAATATTGTTTAGCAAGTTTTTCTAGTTGTTTGTAAATCAGCTTCAATGCCAAATCGAAAACAATTTTTTTTTGTAAATAGGCAGCAATTTTTAAATTTATGTAAAGATTTTTCTGGTTAGAAAGTTTGTAGAATTGTTTGTAAACAAAACAAAGACCAAAAACAGACGTTAAGACGAGACGGCAACATGACATATGTTGACAGCAGAGGGGAACTGAGTCAATGTCTTTATCAGCAGTAGTGTGTTTATGACATCACTTCTCCGTACGCCTGCAACTCCCCCAACGCGCATTATGAAAGTTTAGACTACACCAAGGACTATATCTCTAGTGATATAGTAAATTTGGTAATTTATTGGACGTACATACTCCTGTAAATGTTAGTCATAGAGATTTTATAGATTATAAATTTTTGTTTTTCGTTTTGTCTGTTTATAAGTATCCGTAGGTGAAAGCTCGGTCTTCCAGATATTTCAAATTTAATTCCTTATTTGGAATCGTTTTAAAAACAGTTTAAACTATTAAAAAAAAGTTAGAAGTCTATCAATATTTTGTTATATATAATTATTGTAAAGCGTTCATTCATTGGTCCAGTTCTAAATGGTATAACTTCGGCTGCTATCCTTAGTGCTCGTTAGTCGTTTATACGAATCAATGTTCGTTTCCTCATTGTTAAGTCCACGCATAATTATCATGTAGTTGCTGTGATAAAGACGTCTTTGGTATAAGTTTCTGTTTCCTGTAGTTGGAGGCATTTTTCTATTGTACTAAAAGAACAATGAAAAAGAGTTCAATAAACTTTAAAAACTTCATGGAAAAACCATTGAAAAACCATTTAACAAACTAAAAAAAACCTCATTTTAAAATATTGTATAAGCCAGTCGAAATGAACTGATAAAAACCATATTTTGTATAAAAATCAAATAATCATATTTTTGTTTATAATTATTTTTGTTCATATAAAAAACAGCTGATATTATTTGATTGGTTTAGTTTAAAATGTAGGCCTATGTGTTTTTTAAAATTAAAACAAATTCTTAATATAAAGCTAGATATTTTTAATTACAGATATTTTTAAATTCCTCAATATAAATTAGCACTGGGTTAATGCTAAAAACATCCACCCCTTCTACTTTCCCGCCCTTTTATTCCATTTTTTTAAAAATTTGGCCGGAAGCAAATGCTGACCTCTATCCAACGTCACGTTAATCGCCAAAATCGGTTAAAAACTGTTAGAAGACTTCTTCTACTCACAAAACACACCTAGCTTATTGTATTAGTATGGCTATTATTATTATAACCTAACCATATCAAGCGAATTAAATCAATTCGTCTTGAAATTACGCAATTAAATGATTATTAAAATTAATATTCAATTTTATTTTAAACTAAATAATTAAACATAATAATGTGATGTAAAATATTTTTGTTTCAGAATTGGAGCCATTATAGTTTTCCTTCTAGAAATCACATGGGCTGTTACGTTGTTCTACAGGTGTGTGTTAGGTAAGTAATCTCTCTCTCTCTCTCTCTCTCTCTCTCTCTCTCTCTCCTCTCTCTCTCTCTCTCCCTCTCTCTCCCCCTCTCTCCCCCCTCATCTCCCCCCTCTCTCTCTCCCCCTCTCTCTCTCACTCTCTCTCCCCCCTCTCTCTCTCTCACTCTCTCTCTCTCTCTCCCTCTCTCTCCCCCCTCTCTCTCTCCCCCTCTCTCTCTCCCTCTCTCCCCCCCCTCTCTCTCTCCCCCCCCCTCTCTCTCTCTCTCTCCCTCTCTCTCCCCCCTCTCTCCCCTCTCTCCCCTCTCTCCCCTCTCTCCCCCCTCTCCCCCTCTCTCCCCCTCTCCCCCTCTTTCCCCTCTCTCTCCCCCTCTCTCTCTCACTCTCTCTCTCTCCCTCCCTCTCTCTCCCCCTCTCTCTCTCCCTCTCTCCCCCTCTCTCTCCCCCCCTCTCTCTCTCTCTCTCTCTCTCTCTCTCTCTCTCTCTCTCTCTCTCTCTCTCTCTCTCTCTCTCTCTCTCTCTCTCCTCTCTCTCTCTCTCTCTCTCTCTCTCTCTCTCTCTCTCTCTCTCTCTCTGTTGGTTTGTGCGTGTGTGTGTGTGCGCGCATGCGTTTTTATTTAACATATACTTCTTTTCGAGAATACTGTAGAACAATTATGCTGTTTTGGTTATAATTAATAAATCTTTGTTGTAACATTCCGTTGTGGGCTTAGATTGTTTTTTACCGGGCGATGTAAGGTTAGCACACCGATTTCTCGTCGCCGTAATTCTAGCTTTCATTATCATAATTTTCTACCAATTGTAGCTCCCCACTTCACCTCACGATGCTGGGTCAACACTGTAAATTTTAGAGTTTAGATACTTCTTCAAATCATAAGTATTTCTAAATTTATTTCAAATTACAAAATGAATACCGTACAAACATTTTTCCTATAAGTACACGTTTACACCAAACTAAACCCGAAGGGAACGGTAAGTGTTCGTCCACTATCTTTCTATAAATTCCAAATTGGAAGTTATCGAAAAATAGATAAAAATTAACCGTGAATGGTATTAATTGTCAAGTTCAAGTTCAAAATTAGTTTCTTTTTTGGTATTCCACCACAAAGTTTATATAAATTTAAGAGTGTGAAAACTTACCAATAATGGTTTAGATCTGCTTAGAAGACTTCGAAATAGTGTTTTTTAATAACTTTTCAAGCCCTTAGAGGATCATTTATAGGGAGTTTGGGATTAGCAATCCCGAGGGTGCCTAGCTGGGTCTATACGTTGTGGGTTCGACCCCTCTCTTTCTTATCGGATCTCTCTTGGCCAACCCTTGGTTTTCTCCAACTCTAACGCTATTAAAGTATTAAAGATCTTCATTTTGTGTTCTTTTCTTCCTTTTATAAGTAGATGATGACCGTGAGGTTTTTCGCTTTTAAACGAAAAGGAAAAAAAAACGAAAAACTTGTTAAAGATCAGTGTCTGGTTTATTTAATTCTTAAATGATAAAACATTAGTCGGATTTTAGGTTATAGTGACGAATATACTTTATTCGTTTAGGTTTTATTTTATTAAGGGGGCGTGAATAAGTGTTTTTGTTATTTATTTTTTACGGGAAGGAAACATAATTATATCGTTGAATCAAAATCGCTCTAAACGTTTATGAAACGGCTTCGTCTAAAATCATCGTTAAAAAAATACATTTTTAGTGTCAGGAATTCTTAAATACATCCATCGATTCTCTTATAAATATTTTGTATCGTGCCCACATTTTTGCTGTGAACCGTGTAATAAATTTCTTCGTGCAACTTGCATATTCGTCTTTCCTTTAGCACAACTAAAAAGAGCTATTCGATAACCGGCAACAATACTTGTCAGTTAAAAATGCAATTTATCAAGTTACTTGTTAAAATTGTCCTAAAGATTGTATAGACATAACAAAAAATTTCTTAAGGACATTCAAGGCAGAGTATCGTTTAGATATTATTTTCTAAACAAATTTTTGAAAATTGTTACAACTTAAAAACCGTGAAACAAATAGGCTACTTGTTTAAACGTTTTTTCTTGAAAAAATATTAAAAATACATTATTTGATAAACTATATTTATTTTATAAAAATTTATTCTTTATCACTAGGTTATAAATTTTGTTCTTTTACTTTTTAATATTTCCAGAGTTACTAAAAATAAAAACCCTCAATTGTTGAACATAAATTGTTGGCTCCGGTAAAAAATAAAAATTGTCAATGTACACATGCACATTTGCTAAAAAAAACAAATATCACCGAATCCATTTTATGAAATGACCACCGATACCACTCCTCCTAGTGTAAAAAAAGAAAGTTTCTGAAAATAATTTTGCTTTACCTGAAAAAGTCATAAGAAGTCCCAAAATATCTCATTTTATGTACATTTAAAATTTGGTTATGCTGCAATATATTTTCTACAATGAAAAAGTGAAAATATAACCTAAAAATTACAAACAATTCAACAATATTACCCAAAATACATTTAGCTGATTTGTGTTAAATTTACCACGCTAAATAGGTTTTACTATTCATTGAATATGAATAAATACGCTTACAAATTCAGGATAGATGTCTTTGGAAGGTTTTTTACATCTCTCAACTTAAGTAAGCCTACATGAGGTTGAGGTCGGACAACTAACAGATACATAAAACCGTTAATTCGCGTCTAAACCTGTTACTTACACCACAATTCATTCTACTACCTCATAGTTTGTGACAGGAAGTATTCATTTCAAGATCACGATATTGATTTAGCGTCTTTTTCAATGAGACAATTCATTATGATACAACTGGGTGTGGCGATGGATTAAAGTGTGAAAGTATAAATAGTTGTTGAAACGAGATAAACAAATTCAAGTGTCCACTTGATATACAAAAACATTGCTGTTAACTTATCAATCTGTAACATACTGAGCATTCCATCATAAATGAATAATGAATAACATATGAATAGATACAAACAACTGAACAGAATTTGTTCAACCATTTTCTTTAAACAAAGATTACGTTAGGAACAATTCCCTCAGATATGTTTGTCTGTAGATGGGGTGTTAGATGGTTTCCTACAGACAGATAGAGCAAAGGGAGAAGAGGACTTTCCTTCATTTGGTCCCATTTCTACCTTAGTTTGCATCCAATTTGTAAGTTCCCTTTACAACGTGCGATGAAAATATTTCGCACCCTCCCCTCAATTTGGTATTTCCCAAAAGTGGTAGTATCCTCTTTATGTCCATTAGTAAGTGGAAATGGGGTCATCAAATTTTACTTCACTGTTTCCCCACTTTTAAGTTGACTTTAGTTGGTGTTTCGTTCAAATGCACAGTAACTTTATTATAAACTCGTGTACTCTAATTAAGAGTCTATTGTGTATTATGAAATGTTATGGTGTTTTGTTCAAGTGTAGAGTAACTTTATTATAAACTCGTGAACTCTAATTAACAGTCTATTGTGTATTATGAAATGTTATGGTGTTTTGTTCAAGTGTACAGTAACTTTATTATAAACTCGTGTACTCTAATTAACAGTCTATTGTGTATTATGAAATGTTATAGTGTTTTGTTCAAGTATACAATATTTTTATTATAAACTCTTGTATTCTCATTAAACAGACTATTATGTAGTCTGAAATGTTATAGTGTTTTGTTCAAATGTACAGTAACTTTATTATAAACTCTTGTAATTTCATTAACAGACTATAGTATATTCTGAAATGTTATGGTGTTTTGTTCAAGTATAGAGTAACTTTATTATAAACTCTTGTACTCTCATTGACAGTCTATTGTGTATTATGAAACTTTATAGTGTTTTGTTCAAATGTACAGTAACTTTATTATAAACTCTTGTATTTTAATTATTCACCCAGATTACTGTATAAATTATTACCGAAGTCAAGGTTAGTCAATGAGGAGATACACAAGAAAACAAGAAAATAAATCCGATTTTAGATACTAAACCTAAAATAATCTAATCAAACCTAATCCAAATCAACCTAACCTAACGTAATCTAATTTAAGCTAACCTAACTTTTGTTACATGTCGGTATTTCAGTTGTATGGTGAGTTTTTATTGGATAAGATAAAAAAAAAAAAAAATCAAATTATGAGCATTACACACTAAAAATACATTGCCTTAATTGTTTCAGAAACGAGTACAGTGTGATTTACAAATGTTGGGACGTGGTATTATGGTGTGGGTTGTGGAAACGTTCCATCCTTTATTCCTGCATTGCAATATTACTATTCCTCAGACCTCACAGGCTATGGCTGTCCATTGTTGCGGGTAAGAAAAGGATTTATTTATAAGTGGTTAAACGATTCATATTATTACTTAAGCACCTATTGTAATTAAGTGGTTAAGTAGTGTTTAAAAGTGGTAAATCGATTGTTTCGTTGTCTATACACGTTACATGCATAAATTATCGTACTGTAAAATTAGCATACGAAATATAGTATTACAAAAAAAAAAAAATAGTATTATTATTTCAGAATTACGAAAAAATGACATTACTAAAAACAAGTAATACGAATAGCAGTATTATGCAAAATAAAATTACGAAAAATAGAAGTACGGAAAATACAATTACGAAAAATAGAAGTACGAAAAACAGTATTATGAAAATTGAATTCCAAAAAATAAGATTATGAAAAATAGCATTATGAAAAAAAGTATAATGAAAAATAGCATTACGAAAAATAGAATTATGAAATATAGCATTGCAGAAAATAGAATTAATAAAAATAGCATTGCGAAAAATAGAACTATGAAAAAAATAGCATTACGAAAAATAGATTTATGAAAAATTGCATTACGAAAAATAACATTATGTCTCCAATCTACATTATTTTATACATGTATTACCTGAATAAACTATTAGTTGGTGTTGACAACATTAAGTAATAGGTATTTGTGCAACTAGTGAGCAAAGTGGCACTTTTTTAAACGAGAGAAAAATGTTTAAAAAAGACACTTTGCTCACGAATTGCACATTATACTTTGTCTACAGTTGTTATTTTGTGACAAATAAGAAACATACTTCAGCAGTAACACAATTTAATAAAACATTAATTTAATACAATAGCGTTCAAACAAACAATCAATTACAATTCGATCTTTAATAACCGCATTTTTCTTATTTTTCAGATTATTTAAAAATCTGAACTGTCCATATTTTAAAACTAACTACACAAAACATAGCAGTAGTGCTAAACAACACATCAACACTGAGTAGAAGTTCTCACGTCAAAACTGAGGTTATTTATGAATATTACAAATAACTTAGGTGTATTGTTGAGGAAATGGGATTGCCAACTTCAAAACTCGGCAAACGAAAAATACTCTCCGTGTACATACACTGTCAATCATCTTCATGAATAATTACTTCCTTTTTCAACTTTAAAACGTTGTTTTGTTGTTTATTTATGTTATATTACATGTAAGAGTTAATCTAACCTACATACGGGACATTTCCTGTATATTATAAATCAATTCAAATAAACTTAACCTAAATTTCGTTTTGTTCAGTTGCCATTCGGAGTGAGCAAAGTAGTGTGCAAAGTAGTGGGCAAAGTGAAACTGTTGAGAAATCAGCTGTTTTGCAAACTAATTTAAATGAACAAAATGCCACTTTGTCAACAACTGTAGACAAAATGTATTTAAGAGAGATCATAACTATTTAAAAACTAAGAAGTACTGTTACGATTTTTTAGGTAGAATTTTTTTTTTTACTTTCTACAATGAAATGAATTTTTGTAAAGGGGGAAAATAGATGGTATTAATTGTATACAATTTGGTTGGTATTTTAATATCTTAGAGTTATAATATAATTTACACACGATACAACACATAGTATAAGTTGCAGAACTTCAGTTTTTTACTCCTTAATGGTTTTGGAGTCGTTCAAAACATGAAACCAAGTCTTGAATCAAACATGAAGTTACGAAAATTTCATTCTTTGAAACTTCGTTTATTCCCTGAAACTAAGAAATGGAATATCAATAAAATATCTGAACAAATAATTGGATATTCCTTTATTAGAGAAACAAACTAGACATGAGTTAAGGAAAGAACAATTTATAAATAACTGGTGTATAAAATTTGCACTAACGTTCATACACAACACCAAACAAAAAACTCCATCACTCCAAAAATTGTTTCGTCAGTTATTAATAAAAAATGAAACAGGAATACCTACTTAAAATATTAGAGTTTCGAATACTTGAAATGAGAATACATGCTTTCATTAACTTATTTTGTTAAATATGAAGGTTTCTGAATGAAACCATTGTGCCATGTAACGATTTGTTAGGAAATTAAACACGAATCTCTGGTGATTAGGATGGATAATTGCTTTTAATATGGATTTCATAGATCATATAACGTGAAATACAGTTAAATAATTGGGATGCCATTTAAAAATATATAGTTGATACCGTATTATATAAGATAAAAAATGTACGTAATTAAAAAGTTCATAAATATATCCTAAACCTTCTCAATTTCTTCACTTGAAGCCAAAATGTTAAATTAGAAACTTATTTTTCGCCAAAGTTATTATGTCGAACGTTTCAAAATTCCCTCATTTTCGAGACGATGGAGGCACTCCGAAATGGGTCAACAAATATAAATAATAAGACGATTATTAAATTTATTGGCAGAAGATTGTACTAAAACTAATTATATAGATCCTAGCAGATATAATTATATATAGATCATAGCAGATATAATTATATAGATCCTAGCAGATATAATTATACAGATCCTAGCAGATATAATTATATAAATCCTAGCAGATATAATTATATAGATCCTAGCAGATATAATTATATAGATCCTAGCAGAAATAATTATATAGATCCTAGCAGATATAATTATATAGATCCTAGCAGATATAATTATATATAGATCATAGCAGATAAATATAATTATATAGATCCTAGCAGATATAATTATACAGATCCTAGCAGATATAATTATATAAATCCTAGCAGATATAATTATATAGATCCTAGCAGATATAGTTATAATTATGTACATTGTAAACTATGAAAACATCATTTTCTTCTTATTTATCTTTTGTGTTTTTTAAATATTTTATATTATAATGTTTCAATTTTAGTGTATTATTTAATAATTGTCTTGTTCGTTTTAGACTATTTGTGTGTATATACACAATGTTCACAAATTATGGAATATATAAAAATTCTTTAAAACTGCTGAACATAAAAACTTTGTTTTTGGTATATGTTTATAAAGCAACATTTAATTCCAGTTTTTATAGTTTTAAATTTTGGCGGGCAATTTGGATCCGCCATCTTGAAATTAGGTTAAATTTTTTAAATAGGAATGGGGGTCACAGGACTCATGTAATTTATATCATTTTTTTATTCTGAGTTCAATGGTGCAATCCGTTATATATATATATATATATATATATATATATATATATATATATATATATATTTAAGATATCAACTAACATAACTAATAATTTACAGGTGGACATTGATTTGGGTATTGATTTACCATTAAACATGTACATGACGTAGTTTTTCCTGCCCTTGTTCCTCTTGATTTCCTATTTGGACATTTAAAAAATAAGGTATATTTTCCTAACCTAAAAACTTAAATGAATTACAAAATAGGATACGAACAGAAATTAACTCTATTATTAATCAGACAATTTCTAAAGTAGTTGGTGAATTTGATAACCTTTTAGGACTGTTATTTCAACAATTTGAGCATCTTAACAAATAACAAGTTCAAAACTACACCATGTACGTGATTAATTTCCAAACTAATTTTTCCACCTGTAAATTATATTTAAAACGTTCTTTTTTTGGGCGGTTTTTTAAGGCGAAAAACCATTGCGGTAATTATCACCTTCACAACATTGATTATTAAAACAAAACTCCAAAATAAAACAACTACAAACGAAGCTAAAATCAATTTATAAAATTTTAACAACAATATACACTAAAACTAGTTAACAAACATAAATAAACAAACACTCAACTTGTTACAAGGTGTAAAAAGGGCCTGAAACAAGTTAACAATTATTATGTACTAAGGTAAATAAAATTAAAAAACAAATAGTGCAAGACTGTAAAAAGGGCCGTGCAATGAGTTAACAAGGATAAAATTTTAACAAAAAAATAAATAGACAAGTCAACATAATATTACAGACATGTAAAATGACTAATAAATCTTAAAATTTGTTAAAAATTTTCAGGCGACGCAAAAAGAACAATACCCGATTAATTTAAGTTTTTTAATGTTCTGTTGTAACAGTTGATAACTTTTCAAGAAAATTAGATAAAAAAAATTGATTCCTTCACTGAACCCAGAAAAAAAAATCTAAAAACAAGTGTCACAAGACCCTGTTCCTATTAAAAAAAGTTACCCTAATTTCAAGATGGCGGATCCAAGATTACTACAAAAACTTAAAACTTACAAAACTGGAAGTAAGTGTTATCTTATAAACATATAATAAACGAACTTTTTATGTTCAGCCGTTTTAAAGATTATATATTCTATACTTTATGCTTAGAGTATATTATTGTACCATTGCGACGGAATGAAATAAATAAAATTTTCTATACGAAGTATGTAAGAATGTAAATTCGATTTAAACATTTTCTAACTCACCTTTGGAAAACGCCTCTCTTGTCCAAGTCATCAAAAACTGCGGAAATAAAGTTTCTATACGGTTTGGATTTCATCATATCGTTTGTCTTATTTGTGTTATCCTCCTTAATTCCATCTACACCTTCCAGATCTGAAGATTCCGTATCTTCATGATCAACAAGTACAACACACGCTCCGATAAGTCCCATAAAATACATCACAAAATTTTCCTTAAGGCTTTCATCAAACTGTTGCTTGGTGATACTACGAAATATCTTCAAATCCGTTAACGTAGCATTAAGGGTGTTTAAATACACAGTAAAAAGCTCATCCAATCTGTTTTGCTTTACGTCTAAATCTGCACTGGATCCAACTAACCAAAACAAGTCCCAAGTCGGTGGTGCATATCTGCAACATTGAAAACCAACAAATCTAACATCGTAGACTTCACCAGATTCGTATTTGAACATCAAATTATTCTTACAAAAATCTCCGTGATTTAAAACCTTTAAACAATCCTTCTTAGGTAAGTTTTCAATTAGTCTTCTTATTTTTTTTGCAATTTTTGGTATATATTTTGCGTATTGTCGACTTTCTGGCCATGCAGCTATCTCTTCGCCCAAATTTAAAAGATTTTTCTCATGCTTAATAAGAAGGTCGACTTCAGTATTTAATAATATTTCACGACCAACATTTTCTTCGACAACTTTTGGATTGTTTCGGTGTAATAAAACCGAACCGGCGTGGAATTTAGCTAAAGATTTTAACGCTACTGCACAATGTGCGTAATCTAAAAGTTTTAAATTTGCGTTTTGGAATCCTTGTTCACTTAAATCTTCCAAAACCAGTGAATCCTCTGTACACATATATATTTTAGGGGCTAATTTGCTGTTTGAATATTGTTCTATTTTCGGTAAAACTTTATATATTTCTTTTTCTTTACTATCGATCCAACTGCTGGATATTTTCTTCTTTATTATGTATGTTTTCTCTTTTATTTCTTCTGTTTTGTGTTTATAAAATACTTGAACTTTGTAAATATTACTGCTGTCATTTCTATCTTTTTCAACTGATCTTTTCACCTTGTAATCCATTATGGAGAGATCTTTTAACAAGATTATACCGCCTTTAATACTGGCCCTCAAAATTGAACCAAGATAATCTTGATTCAACCACGTTTGGGTGTCCTCCATTATCTGAAAAACGAATAAAAGTTGGAATTGATAGTTTATGATTTATTTTGAAATATTTAATACCTTTCAACTAATGTATACTAGAAAATATCTTCTTAAAGACTTTAAAGTCATTTTATCCAACAAAGTCGTTTAAAAACATGTTTCTTATTTAATTCCTTCTCAACCCATGCTTTTAAGATATCCGGAACAAGGGTATTCCTTAATCATTATGTTATATATTTATATACAATGTGTCCCGAAAAATGTGTACTGGCTATTCATTTTCGGATTATGTACATCAAAACGAACAAAAAAAGTTAAATAACATATAGAGAAATCGTTCATTATCCGTCTGTCCGCTATTTTGTTATATATATATATATATATATATATATATATATATATATTGTATTGCGTTTCCCTATATTTATATTGTTGCTATATTTAAATTAGACTCCACAGACAGCTTTGACCATTAAAAATGTTTTTATGATTTTAAAAGGAAAAACCAACATATTAAAGTTCAATTATAATTTTGTTTAATTATAATGTATATTTTGTTAACTAAGAATTATGATATAATTAAGAGTTATCTATCTATTTGAGTGTTTAATAAAAAATGGTGGTTTATCAAATTTAAACTAGGTCGATCTTTAAACAGCTTCTCTCTTGAATCGAAACCAACTATCCCACGTGGTCCCCTCAACTTTTTTGTTAGGAATTAATTTCTTATGCTGGGATTTCAGACAACATTTAAAACATCGCCTTCTAGAAACTTATTTCAAAGTAAATTCCAAATTAAACACCAGAGGTGGCAAAACTTCTACCTTCAAACCGAGATTCCAAAATTCGGGTTAGTCGATTACCCGTTTCTGCGCCAACTTGTCCACAGACATACATAAAACCAACTTGGGATCAAAATGCTCCCTATAAAATAAACAGTTTTTATTCGAAATTTATAATTCAGATGTTATTTTTAAATCGATTAAAATTTAATTTTGGAATCTGTTAAACTTTAATATAATTTAAAATTTTACTAATCTATATCTCACTTTGTTATTCGTAAAGTAAAATAATATTCTAATACCAGTTATCGTTTTAAAGTTGCGTTAAACCAAAAAAACCCAGAAATTTAATTAAAAATCTTATGACATCCTTTTAGGTGTAGGGGGGGGAATGAAGTTAAAGAAAAGTCAGCTAAAAATTGAACTTCTAGTTTTCCGATGTTTTGATTAACATCCGTGGATGAACCTCAATGTTTGAGGGAGAAAATTTTGATAGAAAATACAACCATTAATTTGAATTAAATGTGACGTTAAAGCTATTTAAAATCAATTTTGTATTTTTGAAAATGAACAACCCTCAAATTTGGTTTTAAGCTCAGTTCGCATTGCATAGTCTCCCTTTTATGTTACAATGGTCGGGTCTTTTTAATAGCTTTTTTAACTACTAATTAAAAGTTTAACTACTAATTACTAAAACGGTAGCCTATGACCGTACTTATGGTGGGTTTCAAAACATATATAAAGTGTCTCCCAAGAAGAGGTTCACGCTTTTGAATTTCTATTAATTACTTATTCCTGAACCAATTCTTTTGAAACCTTACATAATTCTTAACAAAGTTACCAAAAATATTGTGTGAAAATTTCAACACAGTGTTTTTAGAAAGAACATGACGGCAACACACAAAAAAAAACAACTTCTATGCCTCTATACTTTTATGCCTTTTACAGTTGCAGATTTAATTGTTGAACAGCTGTTCGATTAAAATAAACAACAATGATGAAGATTTAAAGAGCGTTATCGAAGAAGAATTTCTTCTGATCCCATGTAATTACTTTACAAGAGCGTTCGAGTCATTGTTAGACGTTACTATCCGTGTTTCGCTGTAGATGAGTTTTAGTTTAAATTAATTTTTTTAATTTTATTTTTATTGGTTTTTAAAAAAACAATTAGTTAAAAAAAAAAAAAAGTGTTTGTATCAAAATATGTTTATAGCGGAAATAATTTTTTTCCAAACTTAACGAAAGCGGTACTTCATTTCAACGGATGTTTATTGTGTTGCCGCCATTTTGATTTTATAAAAAATAGTGTGTTGAAATTTTTACATAACATTTTTAGTAATTTTATTAAGTAGTAGTAAAGTTTCAAAAAATCGGTTAAGAAATAAGCAATTAATAAAAAATCAAAACATACCACTTCGTGGAATACAGTGTACAGTATCTTCAAATATTTTGTTATATTCTTACAATACATGTTGCGAACTTTTATTTACTTAATAAGTCATAGTTAATATATTAACACAGAAAGTTAATTTTCTAAGAGTAGTATTATGGTGTTCAAAGTAAGGAAAAAATATTTTTCTTAACTATGATGGTTCTATCCCAAATTAACTATACAAATGTTTAAGTAGTTTAAGTAGTAACACACACTTCAGAGTTGATGGGAAATGTCCAATAAAATATTTAGAGATTCATTAGGCTATGGGCTAGTTTGTCGGGCATTTATAAATTCCTTAATTATATTTTCTGTTCTTCCAATCTCCGTTAGTGTTAATGAATAGTTAAATCATGACGCAACCTATAAGACGAAATTAGAATAATTACAAATTTAACGATTTATAAGTTGCTTTGAACTTTAAGGAATGGACTAGTATAGGTTAAATATTGAGGTTATAAATATATCATTAAAATACTGTTGTATTTCTAAAAATACGAAGAAGGTAAGAAAGAATTAATGATTTTAGTATTAGTTTTTAATACACTTCTTTCAACGAAAAATATATTGGTTGTACCAAATGCTATCAGCTTTATTTACAAATAATCAAGTTTGAGTTAGTAACAACGATTTTTACGATTTCTCCTATTTAATACTAAGTTTATATATTATAATACTTTTCTTTTAATGTATAAATGCTGTAATATGTTAAACTTCACAGTGTGATCATCACTATTCCAACCCATCCAGGTTAGATAAAAGCAACTTGCTTTTGTAAAACAATTCAACTAGTGATAGATCAATAAAACGTGCTGACTGTATTTAACGGACGGTTAAATTAAAGATAATTTTGTTGGTTAAACGGTCAAACATTAGCGGACTGTTAAAATATAAACTATTTTACCAGTACATATGAATTTATCTTACACATTCCTACACTAGCGCATTCTGAACTGAACACACAAACTACTCATATTGGCACAATATAGCTTGCTTTGAGACTTCTTAGGTTAAACTCTTGTTAGGAATCACTGTTAATCTGCACAATATGCTAGTCACAAAATTGCCTTTGTCAGAAATAGAAGTAACTAATTTTAATTTTTTTTCTTCGACAATTTAAGAAAATAAGTTATATAAATGTTTTAAATATAATCGTGATTATTTTTTGTTATAAATATGAAATAAAATAAATTATAATAATTATTAATTCCCCATATTAAGTATTTATTATATGACAAAGAAAAAGAAATATTACCTTTATATTTCCAGCAAACGAAAACCATGCAGGATGTATTGTTTGGTGAACAGCAACTATGAGAGTGTAACGAATGTATCATATGTATATAGAGGAAATCATTCATTTAACTCATCGTCAGTTTAATGATAATGCAAATATCTGTTTATGTTATCAACAAAATACACCACATGATTTAATTATCTCAACTTGTTTATTTTAGTTACAACTATGTTTTCTTATCTTACATTAATTGGAAAAAAATTACTGCTTGATAATGAGTAGTGAAACTGGGAGTAAATAGCGGGAAAAGCATTGCACAACTTTTTCACATTAAAAACAGGACAAGGCTTCTCCAACATTTATTATACTGTCACACAATTTTAGGCATTTAAAATGGAGTTCATTACACAGAGTAGTTCAAATGTTATTTCACGCTACATTATTTCGTACAAATGAACTAAACTATAAAGTTATGTAAGCCAGGGTACCATGTTTTGTACGATTATTATTGTGAACACACAATTGTTCAACAGTGTTGTCTTGTAATGCAGCTATATAAAAGTGTTGAAAGTTGAACGTGTTGTAGTGATGCAAGTTTTGTGTGCTATCACGTTAAAAATAGAGGAAAGAGTGATTGCAGGATGTCATTTAAGGCTATGGCTGTTATCAGGGTATGCTTTGAACATTTTGTTTTTAATCCACTCTCACTGCGGTTTGAAAAGAAAATTTCAGTGTATAGGTACTTTAATGAGTGTTTCGTGTCCTAGCAGTAAAAAGGGAGTTTTGACAGTAACAGAGTTAATAAATATTTAACTGAACTCACATTTTCAATGAGTACGAAAATATAATATCCAAGTTTGCACTATTTTGAGGTTATATGGTGTTATATTAATTCAGCTCTATCAAATTTTTATTTAAACTAATCCGAATAAAAAATTTAAAAAAACACGACGCACTCCCGATCTGGTGGAGTAAGTCACTCCACCGTTGCGAGTTTGGTGGAAATAAGATGTCAAATTCGAAAATATAGTTTTTAAAGATCCGACCATATTAATTAAGTTTTGACTCATCCAATAATTTTCGCTATACTCATCACAGGCAGTACACCTGCTTCTAAGTTCCTCCACCTGTTTCAATCCTATGCTAAAGATCTCCAGTTCCGAACACCTACCGGGTCTTTCAAAAGTAAATTAACACTTTAAATGGTTGTGGTTTTGATATTTGTTGTCCTATCCTACGGGAAAAATTCTGTATTGTGTGCAGACATAAATGGGATTTATTAAAACATCAGCTGGTATTTTCATTGCTTTTTATTTGTTGGTGTAATAACAATGTTTTTCCTTAATTAATTTCAAACACAGGAATCTAGTAGGTGGTAAACTCGTAGTAGTTTACAATTAATTAATTGAGTGTTTAACATTTCCAATATGAGACTACCTTTACAAACACGCATCGCATTGATGCAGCGTTATTATGAATGTGAACGGAGGTGATTAGTCGGTTTAAGAAAGTTTTGATTAACGGACTGTGCAGTGTGGTCGTGTATAAAAAGCTTGTTAGTAAGTTTGAAACCACCTGGTCCTTTGGAGACATCACGAGGCAAGGAAATCCTTCAATCGTAAGAGAAGTTCTATTGAAGAAACAAAAGAAGCTGAGACGTTCAAAACTTAGCTGAGATAAATGTCAACAAGTTAAGAAATTCATAGCATAAAGGGAAAGTGTACTGTTTCTCCAGGAAGAGAAAAATAGTGACCACTTCGAACACCTGTTTTAGTAATCCTAAAAAGTAAGAATTTGGTTTATTTTAAAGTTTTTTTATTAAAGCACGTTTAATTACGAAAGTATATATGTAATTTATTTCATTATATTAAGGAAAACAAATAAACTATAGTCAATTAAACTTTTAATTTACTTTTGAAATTATTTGTTTTGCATCTATATTCATTCCATTCATCGATTTAATTTAGGTCTACCCGGGTTTCTTGTTTCTTCTGGTCTTCTTTAGAGTAGTTTCTTTGTTGGATGAGTTCCGTCCATCTCAAGCATCCAAGTTTATCTTACATGCATCTTTCTCTACTTAAACATACATTTTGCTTAAGGTAAAATGGTAGCAAAAATGCTGGCAATTTAAAATGATTTTGATATTCCCTTCTTGTTTAGGATCTACGTTATCGTATTTCGTGTGGCGTATATATTAATTCCAAGTTATATTAATCCGCGTTCTATTTTATTAGTTTATGAGTTACATGCATGACAAGGATTCTGTCATTAATTTTTTAAAATTATTAATTGTTAAAAAATCCGACAAAGTCGTAAAATTTCATGACAACTAAGTATATGTGTGGGTTCGTCGTAATGTAATGTAATGTTACTTAGTAATGTTTCAGGAATTCAGCTGGTTATTCTGGCGCTCTGTTATTTGGTATTGACATTTCGGAGTCGTCTTCACAGAAGAAACTCTGGTCGAATACTCCTCAGCCAAACTCCCAGCCAGGAAGACAGGTATTCAATCTAGAAAATTATTTGGAAGAGATGTTTTAAGATAGTAATAGCGATTTACTTCTCAATATTCGTTTAGGGATAGGGTACGTTAGAAGGTAAATATAATTTCACGAGAGAAGGATTATTTCATTTTGAAAATAAGGTTAGTAATTGATAAAAGATGTTGAAAAACCTCCCAGCCTTTATTGCAAACCTTTAGTCATTATTGCCTTATTTAAAAAGTAATAATATATATTTTAAAACATGGATTTATTTCAAAATTCAATAAAAAATAGTAATTAAATTTCCGCCTGTCATAACTGGTTCATCTTGATTATATGTGAACCATGTGATGACCATAAAAGATTCTAATCGCAAATACATATGAATGTCCTTGTGATGTCATATGAAACATATGAAAGTCGGCTCGATTTTTGTACATATCCTCTTAATTTTCGTACAAATTGAATTCCATTACACCGTAAATATTTGTGTCTTATGTCCGTATATTTTTTCTAACTTTATAGATTTATTTATTGTGTGTTCCAAAAGTATAGGATATTTTCTGAAATTTTTGAACGATTGAAATAAAAACACGAAACTTAGGGAATGTCCTTGGATAAATAGGACCTGCTTAAAAAAAATTCAATCCTACCCCTTTGGGGCCTTGAGGGGGTAACTCAAACTTTAATAACAACTCAATTATAAAAATACACAACAATGATAAACTTTTGTATATGTTCACTTAAGTGTTATGTACAACAGTTATTTTAAGTGTAATGAAGGTTGATACGAAATAGACATAAACTAATTTGATGACTTTTTTAACAGAATAGCACCGCTAATCCGTCTAAATTTGTCCAATAACCTGTTTTATGTTGCTTAGGTTTTCCAATTGTTGATAACTTTCTCTTCTCTTAACAATGGTAGTATAAATAAGATCCAAATGAATGGATTCGTCATAGTTTGTTTTAAATCTGATCTTGTACTACTAATACCTCCTAATAAATGATAGTCATTTTTTTTTAAATTATCATAAATGAAAAAAGTTTTAAAATACGAGACAGATCCAATACTTTTCGAACACTCTGTATATATTATACGTGTATTTTTATGTACTCTGTATGTTTACATACACTTCTCGTCTTGTAAGGTGGTTTTACAATTTACATAGATACATAAAGAAGAATGAAGGTGTATTCATAGACGAACTCGCTTTTTGTTATATTTAAACTGATTAATTTTTATTATGAATTGAAATTTGTGTAAATGTGTGTTTAATGATCTTTGAAATTAAGATGAAATATATGCATAGGGGTTTCAAATTTTTGAAAATTATCATTCAATATTTTCATATATAAATCTATTAGATATTTTTAAAACGACATTCGTATGCATTCCTAATGCAATTCTTTTACGGGCGTCCTACGGTTTTATTATTAATCATATAAGATCAAGTTGAGCCACACATTCTCTTGAACAGCTCCCTGGTGACGATGACTGCAATGGTGTTTTTGCTTTAAAAACATATAAAACTAACAAACAAAAATCGAAAATCTTCCAAGATGTATCTGAAATTCTCTCAAATACGCCCAATACTCTTTCATTTGACTTTAACGTCGACCAGAGACATATGTCACTAATAGTTTTACTAATATTTTATAAAGTAACATCTTGGTTTTTCTTAAACTCATATATGATTTAAAGTGTGAACTAACTGTAACGTTAAGTTGGTGGTATACCAAGGGTAATGGTGGACTAGTGGGTGAGCCCAACTTGGTGACCACGTTGTGTAAAGGTCCGCGGATCTCTCTACCTTTCAATAATACACCTTAGCTCCTCGATCCCTACCAAACCAACCACCGCACTAGAGAACCATCTTTTCTAATATTATTTTATAAACAAAATTAATAATGTGAATAAAACTTGCCAATATCTTCAAGGTAGGAATGTGTCTGGGGTGGAGAGGAAAAGAGAGGCCCCACACTTTTTGTGTTTGCGTTTGCTTTCAGCGGTACAACCCTAATAACAAAATATAGACCTTAAATGCTTCTGTGTAAACGCCTACTCTACTTTTCTTTTATCGGTGAAAATCAGTATGAAACGTTTACAAAATTAAACTTTTAAGAATTAACTTGTACTTAAACTTTAAGAAAATTATATGTCGCTAAGCAGTAATTTGTTTACCTAGTTTTCTTGGAATCGGTTGTACCGTCAAGTCAGGTTAGGGAAACAAGTAGAAGGGAGGACACGCCCATTACAACAAAACACACTCCTAGTCTGAGGGTACTGTAGTTCTATCAGCATAGCTAGGCGTTCCCTCCGTAAGATCCTAGAACTAGGGAACGACCGAACCTTAATTATGGACGGTTCATACTATATATTTAACTTAGTTTTATCTTGAAAAAAATAATGTAATTATCAAAAAACGAACGAAATTACTAACCTGTGGTTTTTAAGATGTTTGTTTAAAAAAATCAACTTTTGATTAATTTCCAGGTTTGACGATATTACGGATATCCTAGATGACTCTCTCCCAGGTCCTGTCACTGCTGATAATCTCTCCGAATTAGACCAAGATGCAATTTTAGAAATGTGACACGAACCTGAAGACATGATTACGTCGACGTTAGTTGAAACTGCATAACTTATAAATCTCTGTACATACAATTGTAAATTCCAATTATTGACGCTCGTTTCCATATCATTGACTCCAATCAAATAGTTTTTTTATTACATTAAAGTATATTTTATTTTCATTATGAACTTTTATGTTGTTTAATGCCATTTTTGTCTTTTGGATAATGTTGTTTAACATAAGGTCTTTAAGGTATGTAAATGAACATTTGTAAAAAAAAATCGAGATATTTCGTAATTAAAATAAATTGTTATATGTAAATTTATTTATTTATGTTGAAAAAAAAGTTTGTTATTTTTTACCATTTTCCCTTTATAAGACTGAATCCAGGAATTACTGGTGAAGTTCTTTTTTTTTCCAGTAGAGTTTAGAGTGGCGCACCATACACCAATTATTTGTTAATTGACGAGAGGATTTTCAGAGCTGTAGTTGAGGTTATTCATGCAGTTGACATGACCACTTGTGAAATGTTTTGTCTAACCCTTCAATGCTCTCACCAGATGAATCACTAACAATACCTGTTGGAAATCGTTTTTTGACAGTGAAACGATGTTTCGATCATATACTGTATACGCATTAGAGAAAATTATGTCATGGGTTAAATTGATGTCTAGTTTTGTGCGCCAGTTTTTATAACAATGTTTGTCGAACAGTGGATTGATTTTGATGGAATTAGGAATGTCGATATATTTTTATCTTATCTCTACACGTTCCTTTTAAATTATTTCGATAAAATTATCAAATTTTGCTTAAATGTCGTTTCTAAGGAAACAAAACATTTGCAACACCATTTTATAGATACGGTTTCGTGAGTTAGCGTAACCTATTTTTCAAAATAGATTTTTTTATTGCTTTCAAATTTAGGTGAAATGTGAATATTTATTAAATAAACCAGGTGAAAAATTATTAAAAATAAAAAAAAACATACTGTACGATAATAAAATTTAAACACCGTTTGTAAAAATTCAAAACCACTTTTCTGAATTAGAAAATACTACCCACTAAATAAAATTACATCTGGCATGAAATCCACTGATAATCGTAACTGCTAATAAAAAAATCAGTAAGGGCGAGCAGGAATATTAACGTTTTAACCCTAAATACTTATTAGTTCGCATAACGTTTTATAAATACAACACCCTGTTCATTACGTTATGGGAAAGGCAAAAAAATGAAAAGAAACAAAAAAACCTAATATAATATAAATAAAAAGAGCAAACTATTGTAAAACCTTTTTTCTATCACCTCTATTTACAAAACCAAAAACGAAACTAAAGTTGTGAAATTTTGCTTTTAGAGTATTGTAAAGACGACAGATGATGTAGAGACAACTATTCCAAAACAACTTTTTTTTCAAATCAGTAGAAACACATATACAGTAGCTCTGTGAAAAACACATCATATTTTGGATTAGTTTTATAATTTCTTTATATTACATGTACATAGTGTCCCAAAAGTCCCGGAAAAATTCAATAACTTGAAAACTAAAAAAAATATAGAAAAAACATATTTTATACGTGCCTTCTGGTGATACAAAACTACTTTGTGGCAAATGAGACATTTTTACCTGTCCCCTCAGAATGGGGATTTTGGGTGGACAACTCAATAATCTTAATTGGAAACCCCCATAGAGTGATACCTCATATTAAAGGAGTTTTTTTAGTAAAATACAACTGCCCATGAAATCGGCTATTTTATTTTATTTATTTATTTCATAATTAATTAGAAGGCGAGAATATGGGATCAAAATGTATTAAAAAATTTATTGTTAAAATCATAAATACTATTACTGAATTTTGAGAAATAACCTCTGTACACTCTGTAATAGGAATTCATACTATTTAAATAGTATTTATTATTACAACCAACTGTCACAAATGTTTTAAATACATTTTGATCCCGTATTCGTCATCTAACGGCAAATGAAATAAATAAAGTAAAAAAGCTGTTTCAAATATTTAAACGGTCGCCATTTTAGATAGGAGCAAGATATTGACATTTAGTTTGCGCAGTTGCATTTTAACAAATAAATCCTTTAAGATGAGGGGTCACTCGATGGGGGTTTCCATTTAAGATTATTGAGTTGCTCCCCAAAACCCCCATTTTTCGAAGACAGGTTATTTGCCAAAACTACTTTTTGGCAAATTAGACATGTTTATGTCTAATTTTCCAAAAAAGTACTTTTTTTATCATCAAAAAGCACATACAAATATCCTTTTTCTATATTTTGTGGTTTTCAAGTTATTGAACCGTCCCGGGACTTTTAGGATCACAATGTATATGAGGCAGTAAACAAAAGACAAACGTCAATGATAAGTGTAGAAATAACTGCTTTAACTGAACTTTCAGTAAGCAGGGAAAGAAAGTATTTAGTCAAAGAATATGTTATGTACCTAAGTGAAAAAATATAAAGAACATTAACATTAACAATGAATTTAATTAAACTGTGGAATTTAACATTTTATTGCCTTAGAAGTTTCTTAAATAATGAGGAGAAAAACGTACTCTAATTGTTTTTCAATACTGTGTAAAATAAAATAAATTAACTTCAGTAAATGTATTGTGTTACACTCATGGAACAATAACTTGTGTTGTACACTGTTGTTATTTCATCATCATTGGTTTCTGTAAAATAAACTATCTGCGAAGATGGTTTGTACAGCACAACATTGAATTTTAAATACATTTTATATGTACTTATTTAATACGCTAGGGGTTTTTTGTGAGTGGAAATTCTCTTTCAGTTTTTAACAGATTTTGATGTTTGAGGTATAGTTGTATCCGCCCAAATTTCAAAAAGATGGAACAAAAGGGAGGGAAAGTAGATGGGGCGAAAGTTCTTACTATTAACTCGATGCTAATTTTTACCGACTTCAAAAAAGGAGGAGGTTCTGTATTCGATCTGATTTGATTTTTTTTATGTGTGTTCGCGCATATTTCCGGAACGGCTTGAGCGATTTCATTGGGGGTGGTTTCATTTGAAAGGGTATGGTCCCGAGATGGTCCCATTTCATTTCTGACTTGAATGAGCCAGTGCTTGGCCAGTATTTGCAAAAAAATGCCAAAATGGCGCCTGGTTGACACGACTAGTTGGAAATATTATTGTTTAATATTGATAATATTGAAAATGGTATATCGTTTATGTTAACTAGCCAGTACTTATATGACATTTTTGTTAGTACTGGGCCAGTACTAGCAATAAATAAATATTGTTGAATTTGAAAGAATTAATTGGATTTACAAGGTTTAATACATGTTTTGTCTAGTATTAAAAAGTTTCACAGAGCCAATACCTTTCCAGTAATGTCCAGTTAACATCAATACTTACCAGTACTAAATCAATAATTTTTTTCAACCGGGGAAAGGATATCTTTAATAGAATAACTGAAGAAAAAGAGTGGGCACGTAAACTTGTGGGGAACTGTATGCAGCTAAGCACTAGCGTGCACGTTTAAACAGGACTTGAACAGGAAAGAACATCGAACATCATACAAGCATAAGCTCGACGAGAATTGATTAAAAATTTTCTGTTTCTCATTTTCAGTCATAATGTCGAACAAAGATATTATTTCAAAATAAATTGAAAGCTACTTAATAAAAGCACTAAAAGTGACAAAATAAATAATTTTTTAACAAAAAAAGACCGACTTCAAAAAAAGAGCAAAAATAAAAAAATAAAGAAAAAATATATTCAACATTAATGTTAAAAAATATAACATGTAACTAAAAAGTATTAAATAATAATGTGTTATAATAGTAATTCCGACTTCGTAATAATTATATTCGTGAAATGTAAACTGATATTTACAGAAACTAAAACAAGTGTTTATCTGGTTTTTTCTTTTTATTTTTTTTTTAAGTCGACGCCACGATCGATTCAACGATGTAATTGCTGAAGAAACAAAAGTTAATGACAACCCCCCCTTCTTCTCGTTGCATTCAATTTAATGAGTACACCTTTCGAGGTACCTTTTTTCATAATTGACCGTTTGAACTTTTCTATTGTCAAAAAATAGGACTACTCGCTATTTAGCCTTTATACCTAAAATATATCGTGCACTCACAAGAAAAATACCAAACTGTATTTTCGCAAGTATAGTAGTAAGAGAAAACAGACAAAATTTCAAAGAATCGTGTCATAGAGTATTCGGTATAATAGCTCATCGCTTGAACAATCATGGCGTCGCCTTCATTAAAAAAGAAAAGGAAAAAAAAAAAAACTCGTTTTAGTTTCTGTAAATATCAGTTTACATTTCACGAATATAATTATTACGAAGTCGGAATTACTATTATAACACATTATTATTTAATACTTTTTAGTTACATGTATATTTTTTAAAATTATATTTATTACACATTAATGTTGAATATATTTTTTCTTTATTTTTTTATTTTTGCTCTTTTTATTGAGTAATTTATAAACATCTGTAATTAATACATCAGGCTTTATTATAGGAATCGGTTTTTATAACAAATATAAAATACCGTACGTATTAAACTGGACCAATCGAATAATATCAGTCTTATTGACGTAACAAAATTAAGGCAATCTAAACAAAATTGAGGTTATTTGTTAAAGAAGTGTTGTTATTTGTGTTTGACAAAATATGCTATTTGCCAGTTCGTTTTGACTAGCTTATACAATGTTTTAAAATGAGATTTCTTAAGGCTGTTAAATGATTTTGAAATGTTTTTTAAGCTGTTAACAATGCTGTCAATTAGAGTGAACAGAATTTCATACCAAAACTGTGTTTGTTGTCACCTATATGAGAATTATGTGTGATTAACAATTAGGAAACGAACATTGATTCGTGTAAACAAGGACTAGGGATGTCACCTGAAGTTATACCATTTACAATTAGACCACTGAATGAACGATTCAAATCAATTTACAACAGTGTTTAAGTTTAACAAAATATTTTTGATTTCGAGCAACGGCTACTCTTGTTTTTTAAATAATTTAAACTGTTTTTAGAAACTTTTCAATTAAATTAAAATATATGGAAAACTGAGCATTAAACTGGTAAAGACGGTTAAAGCTATAAAACATTAGGTATATAATTAATTTGATATTATTTTTTAAAGATTCTTATACTATAATAAAATTAATAATATAAGTTGAATCTGAAATTAATAATTATGAATTAACTCAGTAAACAAAAAGAATGATCTATGTTTATTATTATTTTCTTGTTTACATATTGGTAAGAAATAAGAATTGAAGTTTCAATTTGTTTTAAATATAAAACACTAAATATAATAACAACTTGTACCTTCCACTTCGGTTCAATAATAATTTTAAAAAACAAATGAACGACAGATAGCGCATTTGAAAAGAATATTTATATATTTAATTCAGGGCCTAAACTATAATTGATTAACATAACATCAAATTGATTTAATAATTATCCCAAGTAATCAAATTTTTAAAATTGATTGTTATAGTAAAAATCTAGTGTGAAGCACTCACACAATTTTTTAACTAAATTTTGAACTCAATTAGTTTAATAATACTCTTGAAATTAATTTGCAGTATTCTATCATCAAACAAATTCGTCTTACAAAAAAAAAAAAAAAAAAAAAAAACAAAAAAAAAACTGCATAATAAATCATATAAATACTTTTAAAGGTACAATAGCATGAGGATGATTACGAGGAGTAAGGTCTATTTTGTTTAATAAGTAAGGCAGTAAGTAATATGTGAGTAAAATAATAACTTGCAATAATAAAAATATATATATCTTCAACTAAAAGTTATAACTACAATATAAATAATTCAATTAAAAAGACATTGATTAAGTCATACTACATGTATGAAACCATTAGATCATTGTTATTTATGCTATGCTGTAAAATGTCTACAAAACACTCCAGTTTATCAGGAAAATGACATCAAATTAGATCCTAAATACTTAGGAAGATATGAAAATCAGTATTCTGAGAATGTGGATATTATTAATGAGACGGAAATACAAGAAATACACCACAATGAAATTCCGGAAAATTATACTTTAAATGTTATCGATAGTGACAAAGATGATGAAAACCTACTTTTGATTGATAGAAATAAAATATCTGCAGATAATATAAAAATTATACCACCAGGTCAATGCCAAAGGCCAGTTGATTTTCATCTGATAGAAAATTTTGATGAATAATGTTTCCTAAAATATTTTAATGTCACACATTTAATCCCTTAAAATGTTAACATATAGTTACCGAGTAAAATCTGAATTTAGGCGAGTATATTGCAGGTTATGTAATCCAAGTCGTCTACTATCCATGGCAAAAAAGAAAAGAAAAGTGTTTGGTAAATATTAATATGTGTTTGAGAAGTATTAAGGCTAATGACTTAATAAATCAATATTTTCTAAATAACTTAGTAAAATGTGATAGCAATTATCAATTTACAAAAGAAATACTATATAGTTCAGAGTACTGGGGGGGGGGGGGGAGACATGTTAGCAGTAATTTAAATAAACCAATTTTACTTTGTGATTACTTTTTGACCGATAACTCATTATTATAATTTTTGAGTGGATGCCGCCCAATATTTTTTATTTGAGTCCTAAGAGGCTAAAATTGAGTAAAATTTGATCAAAACCGTTGGAGTTATTTTTGAAAAAAAAGCAAAAATAGTCACACAAAAAAACGCATTTCCGATTGTCTGATTTCATCAAAAATTTACGTCTTGCTAAAAGAGTTTGAAGATTAAGATTTGTTTAGTGACGAAGGTTAAACTATATTTTACTTTTTAACCGATAACTCATTTATAGTAGTTTTTTTAGGGTGGTGCCCAATTTGTTTTATTTAGGTCATAAATAGCTACATTTGAGTAAAATTGGATAAAAATTGTTGGAGTTATTTTTGAGATAGCGATAATTCACACAAAAATTCACGGAAGTAAATTGGCACTTTAGGGTGACCGAAATCTTCGTATTAATTACCCCCACAGATCCAAAAACAAAATACCAAATTTGAACCTCCTACGATTTGTTAATAACGCCGCTCAAGGTTTATTTTAAATATTTTACTGATATTTCATGAATCGTGTTTTTTGAGAGGATGACATCCAAGCACCCAATACGTTTTCGTATACTGTATTTTATACATATATGTATATATTGTATATTATACGTTAATGTAAATTGTACAGTTTAGTAAAATGTATTAAAAATATGAGTAAACGAAAGTAAATTGGTGCTTCCGATGGCCGATTTTATCCAAAAGTTTCGTCTCGGATACTCTACTAGTACTTAAACAGAATACCAAATTTGAATCTCCCATTTTAAGTTTTTGAGTTAAATTATTCACAGACACACAAATACAGAACATTAGCTATAAACATAATTGTTTTGAACACAGAGGGTTTGAAAACGTGTAGATTCAATGAAAACTCAATTTCGAAAATGTAACACGAAAACAATACTTACACTTTCCTTATATTCATATAGGGGCAGAGAAAGTAAAAAAGAGCAAATATTTATCAGATCAGGTGGTATTGTAAATTCCAAAACGCTGAGTGTATTTGAAATTTTTTAGGTTAATCAGAACTTTTCACCTAGGTTCAAAATTAATATTTCACTTTCGTGACATTTGACACATTCTAATTCTAATTACGTGAAAAAACTTGTGACGATTATTTAACAAGTTTTCGAGATATAACAGTTTTATTTCTGTTTGTTACATTTCTCCTTCCACTCCCTGCCAATTAAATGAAATTAGAGACAGTATTAATTATATCTTGTTGATACAGTAGTCATAGCAACATCAATAACGAATAGGTTTTAAAAGAAAGAAATTCAAGAACGTAAAAACAAGACTGACTTTGTCGAGAGCAACACCTGTCAAGAGAGATGAAAGGGAGGGACCTAATACAAGACTACATGAAAAACGATGTAGATCCACCTAGTGCTTCAGGATATCCAAACCCTTATTCATTATCGTGAGTTAACTTTAGGTTGATATGACACAACATTATGCCTAATTCTATCAGTTAAATTAAATAAGTGAGAAGTTATAGTCATGTTGATATATGGATTGACGTACAAGTAAACTTTTGAGGATACAAACCCTGATAATTTGAAATTAATACAATCTTATAATAATTTAAAAAAAGCAAAAGTTTACATAAATAATTACAGTAATAACCATACAGGCTGTGGCGCAAAGCCGGTAACGGACCCTAAGCTTGTTTGATGACTTCCTAGCAGGCTTTGTGTAGTCAGGACATCGAGGTATATTTGCTGTAATTGTAGCATTTAAAAATGTGCTAACAGTTGCAGCTTCTTATTTTATTCATGATGCTGGGCCAACACCCAATTAAAAAAAAAGAAAAAAAAAAAAGGTAATTTTAAACTATTTGACAAATTTGAGTAATTAACTTACGATACAATAAATAAATATGGTTAACATTTGACAGTTGTACCAACTAAAACTTATTCATGTGAAAAATAATGATGTTATTGCCAAAATTTTCTTATCAGGTTTTGAACTTTAAGAAAATCCAATATAAGTAATATAAAACTCATATGGGTGGAGGACGTTTTGTACCTCACTGTCTAGGCTGAGATATCAACACCAGGGGAGAATCTAAGGAACCTGGTAGGGTCTAATAGATATTATCAGGGTAGAATATTTGTACAATTATGAAATTAAGTATACTGATCGAGATACTGTTGGTTTCACGTTTAATTTTCAGTACAGAAAGTCCTTATGTAAGGAAAATCAAATGGGAATTTCAGCGCTATTAGAAATCATGTAAAAATCATCACAACACGCTCTGATTCATAGTTTTACCAGATTATATTTCATTTTTGCACAAGCTAAAGTCAAACCTTAAACTTTCACAACCGAGAGAAGTTTTTTATTGTAGATTACTTTAACTTCATGTTTCAAACATACAACTGTTAGGTTTGATTTAAAAACTTCCTTTTTTCAGTCCTATTTAGTGGAGATATTTTTTTTCACGTGATTTTAAATTTAGTGCGTTCTCTGTCACATCGAAAAATCCGATTTCTATTTTGTAATATACATATAAAGGCGATAGTTTAAAAGATTAAAACAAATACTGATATGGTTTTACTTTTAAAAGTTAATCATAAAAAAAACAACAACAGAATATTAAAATACTTCATTCATCTTTCAGTTTACATAGTATTGTTCGATTGTGAATTCACGTGTATTTTATTACAATTTTAAATAATTATTTTAATTTTTTGGAAAAGATTAAAAAAATACTTGTAGTGTTTTAAAACAAATTATTTCTTACACCTCTCTTGTCAGATTTTCCGAAAGATCTAGCTACGCTATCGACTGAGTTGGAACCTTCAATGAACACTTGCTTGACACCGTAATGAACACCGTACAACACATACTGAAAGATGAATGTGAAACCAAGAATAGATAAGTACAATTGTAGATGCTAAAAACAATGTAGATAGGTCATGGAAAAATCATAGCATCTTGTTATATAAAATTTGTAAAGAATATTAAAAATTTTAAAATAAAGAAAGTTTGATATCTTTTCTTTAAAAAGTAAATATAATGTAGCCTATACCACAAACAAATTATAGGACGTCCAGATTAGTTAGTCTATGATAACCTTGATAACGCAGGGGCGGTCCTTCTGGCCGTTTGGGGAGTAACGACCCCACGTACCCGAGTTACCCCCTTCAGTACTGTCATAGTCCTGAGGGAGTTCCGTTCTTCAACCTACCTACTACCAAGTTTTCCTTATTTAATTCTATATCCCACTCTGGGTAGAGGGCGTGATTGTTTTTGCTCCTCACCCCTACTTGTCTGATTAGGTTATACAAAATTTTAGATTAATCTTCATTGACTCATCTAAGTTTTCCAGAAGGTGCAGTTGTTGAGGAGGTTTCTTTATGACTTTTCCCTAACACAGAACCACCTTTCATACACTTTAATATTCAGAGCAATCAACACACAAAATACGCTATGCTCCATGGCTCTCCACATTCTCTCGGCAGTGTAATAACTACATAAGTTAAACACACAAATTAAACATTAACTACTAATTAAACCCAGGACAAGGTTGTGGTAAGAAATAGAAATAAATCCGGTCTTAATTTACTAAAAACATTGAGCTTTCCGTCTCCTCAATAACTATTGTGTCAACTAAAGCCAAATTGTCTCTTTGTTTTGACTTGTAGTTTGAGCACAGTGGGTTTGTCCAAGATGGATGAATGTAAGACTCCAATTAAAAGCCAATACAGAGTATATAAAAAGGCGGGGTGAAACTCCTCTTGATGAGCTTGAGAATGTGGTGATGACGCTCAAATTTTTAATCAGTGAGGGCTTTGTAGGAGTTAATAGTGTGAAAGTGAGGTTACACGACTGAAGAGGGTAGTGTATTGACCTGTACAAATATAAAATTTAGAAACAAGGGGGAATCATGGAGAGATTGGAATTTTTGACTCTACCAGCAAAAGGTAGAAGAGAGCTGTATGCCTCTATCGAGGAATGTTTCAACGATTTCTTGTTATAGCTAAGCTTTGATGAAAGTTCAAGTCCTTTTTCAGACTTTTCGACAACTATTCTTTGGTTGAAGCAAATAGGGTGTTTTACAGAGAGAGTTCCGAGATAGAGAGGGCCTATATTAAACCCAAATTTCTTTGCTTGTTTTGCTAAAATAAATTAAGGTTAGGTTGCTCTAATATTCTGCTAATTTAATTATAATTTTCTTCACATGCAGTTTACTACACACATACAAGTAATTTTGGTTTTCATGTCAGTAGAGACCTGTGGTGAATGTAAGGTAAAAACTTTTTTAGTTCAGAGTATTGCTGCCCGCAAAATTCCCAAATTAAACAATGTCTGGTAACTGCTGTTACATGTTGCGAACTAATTTTGTAGAAGCTATAGACAAACTAAATTAAACTCTTTGAACTTACGTTTGGCACAGAATACATTTACCTTTTCATTAACTTTATGTAGCATATTATTTGTTATTTTATCCCTTATAATAGTATATTTTTGTGTTACACTATCACTCTATGGAGTGGAGAAATTATTGTGTAGGTGAATAATTTAATTTTGAGGTATTTATTTGATATTGAGAGATATTTCAAAATATGTTTACATTCTTCAGCACTGATTTATCATAAACCATTGGATTAATTTTACTATTCCTACTCAGTCTTTCACACAAATTAAATCATGATGAAATTCTCAAATAAAGTCAACTGTAAATAAAGGAGGTTTTCAAAGTGTCAAAATTTGATTTTCTCTAAATAAATGAAGGATAACGAAGAATCATTTGGCTCAGTCACGTATAAATGTTTTAAATGTATAAATACAAATTCACAGTAGGTAAACTGTTCTTTAATAGAAAATTAAATGAAACTTTAATGAAACTATAAAATATTATATTTGGGGGAATATTCCAATAGCCTCATGTCATGGGAAACCCACATAATAGAGTTTTAGAATTTTTTATTTCTTAAAGGATGTTTGTCCCAAGTATATGTTAAGGAAACTATTTTTCACTACTTCAAAATAGTTTGGAATATGAAATTATTTGTTGGGGAACTGCTTATAACACAAACCTGTAACCTATGAAAATAATTTAAAAAGGCATTATCCGTGTAATACGAAATAAAAACAGAACTGAACTGTCGAGACTTATTTAAAAAAAATTATCTTTACTACCACATTATATATAAAGTTCTTAGTGTCTTATACAGAAGAAGTAGTCAGTTTCCCACTGTACATAATACGTAAAAATTATCACTCCGTTCTAGGCACAATTTGCCTCTTCCGAAACCTAGGCTGACATGTTTTATGAATTCTTTTTTTATATAGCTCCGAAAAAACTACCATTATATATTAAACAATGTACTAAACAACGAAAGTTCCTGAGAAGCTTAAAACCTTGGCTGCTCAGTCTCGACAATGTAGATACTATCTTTAATGATTAATAAAACCAACCTTATTTTTGATATCAAGTTCTCTAAAAATATTTTATTATTGTTTCTGCCTTCAGTTTGTGTGCTTTGTTTAATTTATACGTTTCAGGAAGAGCCACAAAGGCAAACAACATTATTATTTATTTGATAGTTTTGAAAACCGATTAAACCCAGTTTATCTTATCTGCTCTATAAAGAATGCTTAGAAAGTTTTTTCTGTAGAGCTCCTTTATAATTCACTGGTCTTGTTAAATGTTATTTCATAACTCTGAAAAATTATTGTCATTTTGTTTTTAAAGTAAAGGTAACACTCATTACAGGATCACAATAGAGGGTATTTAATTCTTACTTTTATTTTAATTTAACTTTATTTAAAATAATGATTCGAATTTACCCCTAACCACAATCACTGGAAACTTTAAAATAAAACACAATTATTTGATTAATTGTTCTTTATTTATTTTCCCACTAAATGCCCATATGTACATTTCGATAACATGGTTATCATCATCGGAGGGTCTTGCTTCTAAACTCTATGAGTTTAAACTTCTATAACTTCTAAACAATTTAGAAGCAAGACCTTCCTATGAAGATAACCATGTTATCGAAATTTACATCAGGGAATTTAGTGGAAAAAATAAATAAAGAACAATTAATCAAATAATTGTGTTTTATTTTAAAGTTTCCTGTGATTGTGGTTAGGGGTAAATTCGAATCATTATTGTGAATTTCACCACAGTGCTCAACAAGATTGTATCTTTATTTAAAATGTTCTATATGTGTGTTTTTATCTGACATGTATTAAATATGTACAAAGAATGTAACTCGAGAATAATAAATTTCATTTCGTTTCAAATTTCAATTCATTTCATATGGTATAACGAACAACGACAATATCATTTGGTTTATTTGGACACAATATTTCATAATGAATGTTCCCTCGTGAAATTATAAAATTTGAATTAAAACTGTCGTAAAGGGAAAATGCATTGTATGTTTTTGTAATTAATATTCAACGGGCTGTGGGAAAAGTCAGTTGGGAATACACTAAATATGACGTTATTAAATTAAATTTTTGTTGCTAGTATATTTATTTATTAAATTATTAAAAACAAAATATACAGAAAAATATTAGAGATTTGAGTTGTAAAATTTAGCAGTATTTCTGTAATAGTAAATGAACACGATTAGTTTCAACATATATATTTACTTATTGGTATTAAAAGTAAACTATATTTTGAAAAAGCTAAGAATACAAATGATTCTGTAACAATATATGTTCACAATAGTGTGTATAATATTTATTATTCACAAAATAAAAAAACATTTTATTTCAAAAATTCATGATGATTTGCTTAATAACAAATTATAATATTTCTACTTAATCGCAATCTTTGTTTTATAGGCCTATGTTTATTTCTTGTTGTCAGTACAGCTGTTTCGGTACTAGTACCAACATCAGATGACATTAAAACACACTAAACACTAATACAGTACACAATAATTTAAAATTAATAAACAAAAATATTACTCAAGTACACGTCAAAGTATAAATTAGGGGTGTGACCACACCCTATAATTGTAATAGTCATCTACATATTGAGCTAGTTTCTATCCATCCAATTAGTAGAGCAGGAAAAATAGACGTTATTTAATACGATGTAAAATATAACTTGTATATATCTGAAATGTTTTTAAAACCGATAATAGTTATAACTCCAAAAAATATAGGTTTATAATATAAAACTATTAACTGAGATTAGTTTATATATAACGTACGTTAGATTATATAACCAATAATTTATATTAATGTTGTTACTAAAATTCAAAGCTTTAACAAACTTAACAACTAAAATTGGTAATGAAAAGTAATTGGAAAGCAACACTGAATTGCTCGTCGTTGGAGGTAGGGAGTGTGTAGTCTGTAGAGGTGGTGATCCTAGATCAGGTTATTAGCTTAGGAAGGGTATAGCAGGGACATTTATTGTATTAAACTATATACAGGGTGTATAAAATATATATCCTAACTTTGGAAAGTCATTTATGGAATCGAAATGGAGAAAACATTCCTATAAACATAATATATGTCATAAAATGCTGTTATCAGTCTGGCGGTCATTTTGTGTTTTTTATTAACAAATAATCTCAGCTTTAAAACTTATTATGATTTCTATTCCATGAGTACACATTTTTCATGGTACGTTTTACCAGCATACCAAGAATCAAAACTTTATCTTAGAAATTGCCAACATGGTAACAGTTTGAAATGTTTAGTATTGAATAGTACTTAAACCACTAACTTTAAATAATGTGTCTGCCATTTTAAAAATTTATAAGATAAAGTCTTGATTTTCGGTATAATGGTAAAACTGAGCATACAAAATCTGTATACAAAATTTCAACTCAAAATCTAAATAATGTCTAACGTTTCATTATTTTTTAAATTCACAAAATGGCCGACAGACAGATAACGAAGCGTTTGTTGATATATGTTATAGGAAAGTTTGTTTGTTTGCATGTTACGGGTTTTTCTTTGTTTGATGGCCTGAATAATTGTTTAATGTTATGGGGCATAAGTTTGACACACTCTGTATATTTCACAATATATATTTTAAGCAAATGGGGCTCTGAGAACAACATAGAAATCATTACTGCTAAAACCGCCATCAATTCCTTACGTTTCACCACAAAATTGACGATTTCGACATGAAAATCAATAGCGTAAACTGGACTGAAAGTAAATGTAAAAAGTACTGTGGAGTGTAAAAATACGCATTTTAAATCCTGGAAAAACATGTTGCAACATGCCAGGCTGGAACCTCTTGTGGAAGGACCTAAGAAACAATCAACAACACACATAAACATATAAAACAATACATAAAACTGATAATGGAGAATATATGTGAAGTTTCCCAACAAACAGCATCTCCACCGTCGAAGCAGTGGAAAAGGTAAGGTTAGGACTGCCTTGCTGCACATCTCCATTGCTTCAATATACATATATACAAATCATAAAACTGTACAATCTACAAAGAACGTAACTTAATAATGAATACAGACCACCTTCTGGTCTGCACAGGACTCGATCGAGGTCACCAGGAAGTTATGAACCTACCAACATTGTAATGGGATACGAGAAGGCAATTGGAGTAATCTAATGTCCTACCATTGGAAGAAGAAGAAGAAGAGCTATTTAAGTTGCAGTGTAGAGAGATTACGTGTGACGTAAATGGAAAAACAAATGCGTTCGTCACCTAATAATAGGTTTTGTAAATTATAAAATATAATTAGTAGAAGTTCTTGAATTACGTTTATTTTCCTTTTTTTCAACAGAACTGCAATTTTCTTCACATGCTGTCCGCTACACACTATTTGCTATATTGTACAAGTTGTTTTGTTGCTCATGTCAGTATAGACTGGTGGTGGAAGTAAATTAGGAAGATGTTTTAGTGCACTGTATTGCTGCCCGCAACATTCCTAAATTAAACAATTACGTGTTAGTGCTTTTACATGTTGGGAACTAATTTTGTACAAGTTATAGTTAAACTAAATTAGAAATCCTTTAAACGTACCGTTGGTGCAGAATACATTTTCTCTTTTCATTAACTTTTATGTGGTATGTTATGTGCGGTTACACTTCTTATAAATGTACATTTTACATTCTCATTCTGTATGTACAGAGAAATGTGTTGTGATAGTGAAAGAAAAATTTTGAGATAAGTGAATACCTCCGAATTGAAAAAAAAGTGATTGTTCAAAATGTCTCTATATTTCCAGCACTTTCTTATTAAGCATTGGGTTAATTTTGTTTAAAATTTGGTAGCAATGGATTTTATAACACACGTAAAATAATGGGAAAAAAAATTTGTGGTGTAATTCTTAAAATCTAAAAAAAAAAATTCACAAATTGAGACGATTTCGGAAAATCGTACACTTTGAAAAAGGGTTACAATGTACTGCAAACATTCTATTTTATAACACTATTTAAGCGTCATAAAATGTTACTAAAATAAAACTCTTTCAAACACCTTTCTCTCTTTTATTTACTTTGATACTCGCTTATAGCACAATGGATTCATACAATCAACATACTAAGGAGCACATACCTCCTCCCAAACAATCTTGTGGTCCTCGTAGAGCTCAGTAGCTCCAGGATATTCATGTTTTAATAAAGATAATTAATTAAAGCTTGTTTCACAGGTAGAACACCTAATGCACTCATAGCCAAAATATTCTTTCAACAATTGAATTGATGTTTTAATCTCCCCACTTCAATCGGAAGGTGAGGCATCTCTCTTGGCTGTTATGTATTATATTAAAAATAAACTGTGCAACAATATTGTACAAACTTTCTCATTCACACACCCCAAAAACGTAATCAAAACTATTCGTCTCCAAAAATGCCAGTCAAAAAGTTCAAATGGACCACGGATGCTGTCTTTGAAAAGTATTTATATAATTAAATATAATTAACATTGCTTGTGTTACAAACATTGCCTCATCTGAAATCGTATTTGATTAAAATCAAGCTTTTAATGACAGTGGTCAAAGTATAGTTTTTCGCTAATTGTTGCTGAAACACAATATTTTTTGACCTTTGTTTTTGTACACGGATTTGGTTATAAATCTTCAAATTACTTGAACGAAATCTGTAGAACCAATTTTAAGAACTTAACGTCTTTTATGACGTCCATGATAATTTTTGTGCGGTAAACTCATATCGTTTTTTTTTTTTTAAAGAAATGGCAATAAATTGTATGGACACTTAGAGACCACATTAAATTTAATGTAAAACATTAGATTGAGAAAACCATAATATGATGTGAGTGTTTTTGATGGTACCGCCAAACTTTGAGTTATTGAAAAAATGAAAAATTATAATATATTTTATGTAGTAAAACCAGGAAACTATATTATTGTAATAGCAGATGCAAGTAGGGCCAAACAAATATTAAACTTTCACAAAATGATACTAATCATCAGCTACTTATAGTGTTATAATTATTCACTGAATTTTCAAACAAAATTGATAATAAAAAAGGTTTTTTAACAATAACGTTCAGTATTTCTTTAACCGAGGAATTGGATAATAATTTATTTTATAACTTAGAAGTTTTTAACAAAGACATAATTAGTTGACGGTGAATTTACTTTGTGTCATTAGTCATGCACCCTCAAGCTACCATTTCGTTTTATTGTAAATATTAATGAAATATGCAAATGGTTAAACGTCTTGAAATTCAGAATTTGTTTCAAATTTGTTGATACATTTTTATTTAAAATCGTTAAAAAAGAATTAACAGTAAAACATTTTTTTAACATAAGTGTAATTTTATTAGAAAGACAATTACACCAAAAGTTTTTAAGTTATAGTCTACGAATGACGATTTTTATGGTCTGAATAGGCTATACATAAGTGTGGAAAATCCAAGACAATATGTAAAGATAAAATTAAAAATCCAGTGGGAGTATGAAATAATCTGGAACAAATCTTCTAGCTTAAGCATGCAGTAAAAGTTTTGCTCTTAAGTTTTAATCTTAATCATTTTATCTTTCTTCTCTGTATAACCTCAAACTTTTATTCAATTCTTCTACTCAACCTATCCCATGGACTGTTTACCTCTTATTTTATTTATTTATATTTACTACTTATTCTTCTTGCGTTAAAAAAAAGAAGAAAATCAGAGCTGAAGAATTACAGTTGTATTTTAAATAACGTTAAATAAATTTTAAGTTATATATTAAGTTATATTTGTATCTGGATTTAAAAAAGTACAAATTTAACCTATGGTTAGACAACCCTTTCTATCTATATACTTTATAGTATGTATCTCCTCCCAAACCTACCTGTTCAAACCTTACAAGGTTAAGGATGCCAATGCTCTGAACATGTCTCTTCCGCAGAGCTCTAAATACCCTCCACCAACTATAGTTATAACCATAACAGTCTTCAATAAATATCTTGACCTTAAACCCTTTAATATATTTTAATATCAACCCCTCACCCAATTCCTTTTAGATATTTTGTTAAGGGGCCTTTTTCAACAAACCAAATGTCCTGTCAACAGACCAATCTCCATGTTAAGGAGCTACTGTTCAAGTATCCTTTCTCTTGTTACAATAGGAATTCTCTACAGTCTCCTAGTTTGACTATTCTTCATCCATTCCGTCTACCTTTGTGAGTACAGATATAATTAATCCATCTTGAAACAATTTTTAAAAATTCATTCAACACAAAGTTTACTTTGAAAAGGAATAATAAAATGTTTTAACTCAATTGACTTTTTCACAGTTGAAAATGAAAATGAAACTTATCAAATACATATATAATTAATTTATCCAAAGTTTAGGGAATTTTTGTCACTGAAGCAATTACTGGTAACGAGTTGCTACATTATTCACAATAAAGTTGATACCGACTTGTATTGATTATTGATAAGACTAATTACGCATGCGCATTACAATTTTAGGCAAAACATTTACTTTGCCATTGAAATTATTATGATGGCAGTAATTGTATGTAATGTTTGGTTTGAAATAAATAAAACAATTTTCCTTTCCTTACCTTAGTTGTATTTTTCGTTAAGACAGGTTAGCTAAGTTAAAATTCGTTTATATTAATATAACTTAACTAATATTTATATGAAATACTCTTTACTTCTATATTACTACTAAGAAAATAGTCATATTTTTATACAATTATAACGACTCATATTACGTTGATACGCATGCGTCAACCGATATGTGAATTTTGTTATTTATTGTTTACTTCGATGGTTAAAGTTTCGTTTATTAACACCATCGTGTGATTTTATGTTTGAATTTTACGGTTAAAAATTTAATAATTATTTTGTAATTTGTATAGCGATATTTATGGATTAAATATTTGTTTATTTATAAATAGGTTTAAAAAGAGACCGTTCTGAATACACCTTGCTTTGTGCACACAACTTGATGAACTTGGTATGTTTCGTTATGGTTAAAAAATAAATTGCAATCTTAAATACTATTTTTCATTATCAAAATAAATTTTTAACTGAATTATTTTCAACATATTTTTTAATTTTCTAATGATTACGTTTTCATACATTTATAGGTTTGTACTCTTTACTATGCTTCACTTCGCTCGAAGTCTCTGATATAATCGGTATCCTTATGAAGCCTTATTTGATAATGAAATACATCCATATTTTCTGTTTTTTCCTTCCCTTACACTCTAGAAAAGCCTCGAGTACACACCAGACTATAGTACCTCTTTAAGCATCCACAAACAAAGAACAATGTTTCAACTTTAACCTAGTCAGAGTTTTCATGACATCATGGTGAATGTCAGAGCAAATCACCACCTCACTAATTATATTGACACTTTATTTGAATTAATCCTATTATAATTATTATACACTTTAAACTTTTATTTACAGGAATATCATTTTTTCATTATCTCCCCCCCCAACTAAGATTAGTACTTTCGAGTGTATAATACAGATAACTAATGTTAAAAAGCAAAACAAGGATAATAATATTTTAAGCACATTTTGCAGCGTTGAATGCATACTATAATAGAACACCGAATTGTTATCAAATGACACAACCACAGCTCCCATACATTAACATAACCCACAATATAAATCCCGTCTCTTACATACATGAGGTTAAATATAGGTTCACAACACAGAGGTAGACATTAATGTGCTAATAAATCTATGAACCAGGCGAGAGTGTATTCAGGCAAGTTGTCTTCATTTTATGGAGTTAATTGTGCTGTTTATAAAGGGATAGACATAAAGTGTTTTTGTTTATGTTATGAATGAATGAAACTTTATTGATTTTAAGAAGCACATTCTTATAGCATGGGTATAATAAACATCTTTACAAACAAAAAGAGAAAAATATAAGAATTTTTATAATATAACTGAAGTGTAAGTCAAAACATTTGCTATTTTGGCAGATGAAGAAAAACAAAATCAACAATGAAGAACAAGTCTTTACAACATCAAAAATTAAAAACATTATTGATAAGACATACCCCTTTATTAAAAATGTATTTTAATACAGGCAAATCGAAAAGACAGAAATATACAATATAAAAAAAATACAACTCTAAACATCAGTCACAAATAAATGGAAAAACAAATATTTACAATACTAATACGAAACAACTAAAAAATACACTTGTATAATATAAAAGTAAACAGACGAGGAAGAAGAAGATGAAGACGATGTGACATATTCTTTACAGCTCATTCAAAAGAGTGTACAAATTGTTATCATTCTGTTCTTTTCTATTCTATTTTTCTATAAAGAAGATTAAGTCGAAATATTAAAATATTTCTAATTTTTTTTTTCAATATATATATCCTATAATGATTTATGTGTAATGCTCGAAGCTAATTCAGGGGTGATTTTTTTATTTTTATTTTTTTTTTTTTATAGAGGGGGGAATGCATTAGGCACCATCAGGAGACTAGTCTCCCGGTGTGTGGGACTCCCGGTTCATCCGGTTTACCCACTAAACCCTAACCTCTTTTCCAGGATCCTAGTCCGGAACTACTCTCGCATTTCATCAGACCAGGTCATCGTGTTTAGTGTGTAAGTACGTTTTGTGTCTCTACGGTAACGCAGGCTTGTCCTCTTCTAGTCCTCTAAGCATGTATCTTCTTTCTTACTTAATAGTACGTCTCTTACATATTGTGCTATAGTTCTCCAGCCCGACTCGTCTGAGATCATTCGTGAGACGATATTTCCAACAGTTATTTTACCAATAACGTTCTCCACTTGGTTTCGTTTTTCATCCCATCGCGTGCATTCAAAAAAGGAGTGAGCAGCGTCATCCTTCTCAGCTCCACACATCTGACATTGCGGTGTTTTGGCTTTACCTATTTTATACAGATAGTTTCTGAAGAAACCGTGTCCTGTAAGAAACTGTGTGATGTAAAAATCTACTTCTCCATGTTTTCTCTGAAGCCAGGGCTCTAGGTCCTTGATAAGACTATGTGTCCATCTACCTTGTATATCCTCATCCCATCTCCTCTGCCACGATATCATGGTATCCGTTCTAGCTTCAACCGCTGCTAGCTTTCGTCCCAGTATTTGGCTCCTGTCGTATATCTTCTTTTTTTCAATGGCTAGCAAATCCACAGGAATGGTTCCGGCGACTACTAGAACCGCAGCTTCGGATACTGTTCGGTAAGAGGAAGCAATCCTCAGGGCACTTCTGCGTTGTACCGCCAATAGTTTCTTTCTGTACTTGGTCTTTGTAACAGACTCTGCCCATATCTCCGCTCCATAGAGCAGAATTGACTGCACTGTTCCCATTAACAGTCTTCTCTTGGTCTGGCTGGGTCCTCCAAGGTTATACATAAGTCTGCTCAATTTGGCAGAAACACCTGAGGCCTTGTCAGCTGCCTTCTGGATATGGTCCCAGTAGGTCAGTTTATTGTCGAGTGTTACCCCCAGGTACTTGACTGTTCTGGTTGTCATTATGTTTTCACTTCCTACTTGCACATTTACTAAGGTGGGAATTCGTTTCCTTGTAAGTATTACTACTTCCGTTTTTGCTAAAGCCAGTTGCAGGCTGTGTTCCTCCATCCACTTGCCCACTCTCCTCATAACCTGGTTCAGTTTTAGCTGAGCCAGTTCTGTGCTACGGGCCTTGATCAATACCGCTACATCATCAGCGTACGCAACAGTACAAGTTCCTTCCGGCATCTCTATTCGGAGAAGGGTATCATACAGAGCGTTCCACATGTCCGGTCCCAGAATTGACCCTTGCGCTACTCCATCTGTAATTATTTTTCTTTTTTGACCTGCTTCGGTGTCATATAAGAGCTGTCTGTTTCTTAAGTAATCCCTGGCCATGCAGAGCAGGTACTCCGGAATTCTGAACGAATGTTCAAGAGCGCTAAGAATATCTGTCCACCTCGCAGAATTGAAGGCATTTTTAACGTCCAATGTGACAAGTAAAACAATTGGTCGGGCTCCATGGCAAATTCTGTCCGTTTCCTCGACTGCTAGGGTCACTTTTCTAACTGCCCCGATTGTTGACCGTCCTTTTCTAAAGCCATGCTGGTTGTTCGAAAAATCTCCCGCTTCCTGTATGGCGATGAGAAGCCGTGTTTTGAGTAGCTTTTCAAGGACTTTGCCAGTGGTGTCCAACATGCATAGTGGTCTATAGGTAGATGGCAACTCTAAATCTCCTTTCCCTTTTTTAATTAGAACTAGCCTGGCTTTCTTCCATGACTTGCTAAAAACTCCTTGCTTCAGGCAGGCGTTAAACATATTCAACAAGAGTTGTGGAGCTATCTCTACCACCTCCTTAAGTACTTCTGCTGGGATACCATCTGGGCCTGGAGCTTTTCGGTTTTTCAAAGAAGATACTGCAATCTTCAATTCCTCAATGTTAAAGAGTACTATGTCTTTACATTTTCTATTTTGAATAGGTTCTGTCCTGATGGGATGTGTTGGAAAAAGTCCGTCAACAATGACTCTCATTTGAGTTTCTCCGAGAATACTTGTTGGTCCTCTGGCCCCTAATCTCTGAAGTACTATCTTATACCCGAGTCCCCAGGGGTCTGAATTAACTTCGTCGCACAGTGCTCTCCAGCATTTTTCCTTGCTGTTTTTTATGGCATTCTTCAAGTTCTTTCTTGCTGCCCTATGGTCATTTGATGTTTCTGACCTAACTAAACTGCTTTGTGCCCTCTGAGCTCTCCTCCTAAGCTTAAGGCATTTCCTTCTCAGCTCTGCAATCTCTTGTGTCCACCAATATGCAGGCTGTCGTCTAGATGCCTGTTTGGTAGGCATGCTCTCATTGCAAGCCTTCGTCAGTAACTTAGTACTTAAGTCCACTAAGGCTTCAGTTTGTTTCCGTGTTTTGGGTTCACGATTTCCCTGTTTGAGCCACGGCTCCTTTAAAATAACTTCTCGTAGTTTTTCTTTATCCATTTTTTCTATGTGAAAGCGTCGCCTTCTGGGGTTTGGTGCTTTCTCTTTTCTACTCCAGAGCTGATAGCTTATATACTGATGATCGCTGCCGGTATAATCTTCTAGAACTTTCCAATCATCCACTTTTGAAACAAGTCGCGACGAAGCCAAAGTTAAATCTGGTATGGAATATCCAAAACCAGGTCTTCTATATGTTGGTGTAGTTCCTACGTTCAAAACAATCAGGTCTTTCCTGGCTGACATTTCTAATATAGCCCGCCCTCGGGTGTTCGTAGTTGGCATTCCCCACTCCAGAGCTCTTGCATTAAAATCTCCAGCCACTATAATGTCGTTTGACAGATCTTGCAATAAATCTTCGAGTTCGGCCAGCTTTCCCCTGAAGGTATCCATGGTATCATTCGGGGAGAAGTAGCAACTTAAGTAGGTGGTGTTGTCTACCGTTATCCACACATAGTGCTGTCCTGAACCATTTTTTTGAACGTTCAGCTTTCTGCTATTGCATACCCATATTGCCGCCTTATTTGAAGAGCTCGAGTACCAGTTTCCATCCTTCTTGTTCTCATATTGCTCGCTGATTATGCATATGTCCACTTTCATTTCTCTGATGATCTGGGTCAGGAGATTGGAAGACAACTTGCAACCGTTCATGTTTCCTTGTAGAACCATCACCATGATGTTGGTTTTTTCTTGATTTTAAGCGCTTTTCTAAAGACGAAACACAACCCTGTACCTGGGGCGTGCTCTCGTTCTGGTGCATCGGTACAATTCGCACATAGCATGCAGAAAGGTTTATTTTTGCACTCTTTTGCCTTATGGTCTGCTTTACCACATTTCCAACAAAGATTTGCTCTATCTGGGCCGTCGCAGTCCTTCTTGAGGTGACCGTATCCCAGGCATCTAAAGCAGCGTGAAACGGTCACTCTTTTCCTAATCCTGCAGCGATTTATGAATCCTATTCTTAAGGAATTTTTTTGAATTAACTTGTTGGCGTTGTCAATGTCCAACTCTGCCAAGGCCATCCTCTGCTCCCATCTGTTTGGTTTTAGTAAAGTGACCTTTACTCGTCCCTTATTTTCCTCGCCAATGACTCCTCCGATAGCTTCTAGTACCTCTTCCGCGGTTGCTAGGCAGTCTAAGTCCATTATTTCTAAGACCGTTCTTGGGGTTACGTCGCGAACAGCTCCTTCATCTCCAACTGCGGCACATATCTTTTCGTAAAAAGCTACTGGATTTTCACATAATTTTTCCAATTCGAGAAGAATCTTTCCGTTTTGGGTTTTCCTCACTGCTCTTATATCCACATTTCCGTCTCCTCCGACCTTTACACGTAAGCTGTTGACAATTTGTGCATATGTTTTTCCCTCCGCTGGTTGGATCAACAAGGCATTTGGTCGTGGTCTTATCCAATGGTTGTTTTCGGGCGTTTTATTTGGTACGTTGTTCCTAGGTGTCACTGATTTCATTCCTTTGGCTTCTACGCTCCTTTCGCTACGAGGGGTTTGGATTTTCCTTTTCCTTACCACTTCAGTCCAATTGTGTGGTATGCTGTGTTGTATCTCTTTTAATTTTTTCAGAGATCCTGTTTTTTCATTTGGGCTTATTATTTCCGCCCTTCCTCTTTTTTTTGTCGATTCCGGCAATTGAGTTATTGCTGGATCCTGGCCTAGTTCTGGTATTTGCTGTATCTGTAGGGTTGCAGCCATACGAAGGTCTCTGCTTTCTCTTAGTGCATCAAGAGCTTCCTCCAGTTTGTGGAGTCCGTTCTTTATATCCATGCTGACATTCTTCTGCCGAGCTGTGGCTTGTTGCATGGCACATATCAGCTTCGTCATGCTATTTAGCTGTGCCTCTTCGTTTTTCTCTGCTCTTTCCACTTGTGACTTCAGTTCTGCATATGGAATAGCCACCCGCCTTAGATCTTCTGGCGCACTCTCCAACAGCTTAGTATGCGTGTGATCGCTCAACGAATCCGCATGACTGGTACCAGCAACTGGGTCTCTCGCCTGATCGGGACCGAAGATGGACTTCACCTCTATATTCTTTACTGGTGACCTTGCAATTTTGGAGCTCCTTCCGAAAGGGTTTGTCTCTGCCTTTTTAGTAAGTTTATTTTGAACTTTGGCAATTGTTTTAACGAAGTTAAACTCTCCTTCACTCACGCTCGGTACTGATTGGCTTCGTTGTCTTATACCGTGTTTCAGAAACTTTCCACTCTGCTCGAAAGTATTTTCCTCTGCACTTGTAACTCTCCAGGCCAAGTGCTCCACCCCCACCGCAATCTCATTGTGTGATTGGTCGCCCCCACAATCCTTGCGACTAACACCGGCCACCGGGGCTTGCACCCGATCGGAACCGGCGGCAGAGCTCACCTCAAGAGGCTTATCTGCGCGGGGTATATCCTTTGTTTTATCACACATCATAAGGTTTCTATGTTCTTAAACAGGGAAAAAAGCGTAGTATAAAAGAAGACACCCTAGCCCTCGAATACTCTAATAGCGTCGGGGTCGAAAAGAACAAGAGATGGTCAAGAGAGACCTGACAGAAAAGACCAAAGAGAAGGGATCTTATCCAAGACTAGTTGAAACAAGATCAGATCCAGCTCGGGCACCCCGGGATTGCCAATCCCGTACCCACAAGATGTGAGCCCCCAGGGGTGATTAGGTTAGGTTAGGTTAGGTTAGGTTAGGTCAAAATAAAGAAAAAAGTGTACGGACTCTTCTTTTACCAGGTATCTGCGATTTTTTTTTTACTAAATAATTTACATCTCTAGAAAGGGTTAACCTTTTTAAAAAAAAAATTAGCTCACTAAAGTAATTTTCGTTTAAAATGTTTAAATGACCGCCATTTTGAAATGATTATTATAAAAAGGTGATTATTTGTTTCAAACTGGATTTGTACATTATTGAGTACTGTAAACAATTTCAACTCTATCGGTGAAGTATAGTTCTAGAGATATAAATTATTTAGTAAAAAAATAAGAAGAAAAAAAGGTGGATAGTTGGTAAAAGAAGCGTTTCTGTACATGTGAATAAAGGAACTTTTTTCTTTATTTTGACCTCTATAACCACCCTCTGAATTATCTCCGTCCATTACAGAAACACCCTCTATATACATATCTTATATGTGTATTAATTTAGATATTAAGCCGTTTGGATTTTCCATAAAAAAGAAATTAGATATAAAAATTATGACGAATGTTCTCTCCGAAATCACAGAGGGAGTTTTAATTAAAAGAGTTATAAAGTGAAAAGTTACAGTATATTTGTGTAATTATTATTCCACTGGCTGTGGGAACAAGTCAGTTGGTAGTACAATAAAATATCACTTTACGAAAATTAAATGTGTGCTACGAGTCTCTTCATTAGGGTTTTAAATGATTACAAATAAAATATTGGAGATTTAAGTTGAAATATTCGATATTTTAAGTCTGCATTTACGTCATATTTTAAAAATAATAATGTGGAAAAAGGAAAAAAAAAAAAAAAATTGGTATGAATTTCTCTAGATTAATTCATGTAAGTATAAGTTATTTAAAAACAATTTAATTTTTGATTTCAAGTTATATTTGCTTCATTTTTTAAAGTTCATGTTTGAAGATAATTAGTCTTTAATAAATAAAATATCAATTAAAGTTATCAGTTAAGCAGGTTAGTAAAATACATATTAATGAATGCGGTATAAAATATAACTGTTTAAATATCTGCCATTATAAGTACGAGAATAATAATTTATTTAATGTGTAAAGTTGGTGATCAAAAGCCTGTTTCGTAAAAATTATAACCTATAAACTGATCAATAATTTTGTACATACGCAGGAAATTATATTTCACAAAGGAAAAAATCTTTATTTGTGAAATTGTATTATATATTATAAGTCAGCTGATGTTGGTTTATGCTGTGATTTAAATAAATTCGATTATTTAGGTTATTTATCTTAATATATATTGCTGTTACTAAATGTTCAAAACTAACAAAAAATCATTTTCAACGTAAATTCGTTAAGAAAAGTATTAGAAATGAACATTAAAGTGTTTGTCAATGTACAGGGAAACAAAGGGAAAAGCTTTGAGTGAAGGGAGTATGTTGCATCCATTGGACTGATTAACAGTGATAAAGACTAATGAAACTTTCTTTTTATTTGCCATTAGCTTATTAAACGTCTCTGAGTGTTTTATATTTGTTCGGAAGTCGCATCTGGTCCAAGTTTTCTATATTTTTCAATTCCCGCAGCATTGGCCGGCCCAAAGATACCATATTATGTCATATACGTGTATATATGTATATAGTATAGAGATAGTTTTATAATAGGGTGAACAAAATGTATGTTATACACGAAAATTTACAAAAGTGGACTTATGAAAGTTGTCAGTCTGTCATCCTGTCTGTCAATGGAGGCTTAAATGGATGAACCGGTTTCCATAAAATGTGATATGTTAACAAGGTTTTGTTAAATTTTAACAATAAAAATAAATAATTTTCTTAATAAATACAATTCGGTTATATACTTATCTAATATAAAAAACAAAAACAGTACATAACATTTTCTAAAAATTTAACCTAATGTTTTGGTTGCAACTTCACAAAAAATATCTTGTCTGGAGTTATTAGGCAAAATTAAAATGAACCAATTATGAAAGTGGAATAATCAAAAATTGCCTAAAGCGATTTTGATGAATGTGATCATGTGTATTTCTTGTAATCCCGTTTTTTATTTTCTTTTTCGTAAGTCTGGCAGTCTGGTTTGAGTTATAGAACTACAAATTTAATTGATGTATCACAGGCCTTTTGTTTTGTATACCGTTCATATCCACTGTGCTTGTAATATGTATTTTATACGCTTTAACTTTAGTGAAACAATACGCTGGTTTTATAAGTTTTATTTTATGATGTAATCTTATATGTTGAATGAACCAAATCACTGGTTCTATATAAAATAGAATGGTTCTATATATTATAATGATAAAATTGTCATTGTGGGAAGTTGCATCTTAAACCTTTTAAAAAGGAAAGTTCTAAAGTTTTGATGCCTACGGTTTGTAAAATCACCTGTCATACAGTTCTTTCTAGTCGAACTTTATTCCAAGTTATTGAGGTTTCATATTCAAATTTAATTTAAGTCCCAAAGAAGAATACATTTTCATTTCCCTACCGTTTCATTTAATCAATTTCTAATTATTTTTTGTCAATTTTCTAAATAATTAAATTAACCCTAAGGCGGTGATATTTCAATTAATTAATTTTGTCAACTGTTAATTATAGAATGTCTCTGAAAAAAGTTTTTTAAACATTACTGAAATTAAATTAAGATAATTTAATTATTTTCAGTTGCAAAATACACCCTTTGAGGTGATACAGTCCCTAAAGACGGAATTGAAATTAAAAATAT